>RSEF01000031.1:26247244-26259887 GCA_003993805.1 Himantopus leucocephalus | reverse complement strand
GATTCTGACAGATACTCTGTGAATTCAGAGAGTCCTTCCATTTCAGGCAATATGGAAGCTGAATTGAGTTTAATGTTAATAAAGTCTTGAAGGTTGTGTCTGTCAAGATTGGAATTTTTCCAGTCTCCTTCCTCAGGGCAGAAAAGAGTTAGGCTGGCTTTGTTGGCAGGGTGTGTGGTGCTCAATAATTCACCAATCTAGGGTTGTAAGCAAAAACAGAAGAAGATGCATGTAAATTCATTTTTTAATGACAAATAATGTCAGAACATAATATTTCCTGATCAGATAGATAACAACTTTTTCATTCACTCCTGCACTGGTGAGTACCTGTCCTAGAAGCTAAAAGAACCTGTTACCGCAACTAGTTTATTACTGTACTTTTTTAAATACAAAGAAGGACCTTATTCCTCATCCCTATTGCCCAGAGGACAACAGCACCCCAAGGTTCCCCCTTCCCACCTCCACTTTTTATAGGAGGATGGTGCAAGCTTTTATATTGGGAGGGTATGAGGACTATGAGGCTAATGCTGCCAGAGCGGCCACTATATCTACCACTGACTCATGAGTCTCCCTGCTGCTCCAGTCCATGCAGAAGAGCCAGCCAAATATCTAAGGGACCAAGCATATTCTCTTAACAGGCAGAGAGTAACTGCAACCCAGAGGAGGCCAGCATTCTCCCAGGGGCAGCCGCCTTCCACACCCCTTCTCTGATGGGATATATTCCACCATAGCATCGATACTGCCGTTCTTGCTGCAGGCTGGCTCCTGAAAAGCCAGCACCGCTCCCAGATTAGCATGACTGACTGTAGGCAAGTTTTCAGAACTAAGAAATGAGTTATTGCTTCAGAAATGCAAACATATGCAAGTTTTGTATTTCTGAGACTATGAGGTACAGGGCTAAAGAAAGAGCCAGGAAAAAAGTGTTAGGGTTAAAAATGCTCATGTCATTATTTTGATTTTAAACTCATAAACCACAAAAGTTGAAATTTAGAGTAACTCCATTAATTTTGACAGTATTTGATATCGTGCTAGTACCTAAACAAGCTGCTGAAATAAACGCACAGAAAACAAGAAATTCTACGCCATTGTACGAAGAACTGTTGTTCTGTTCCAGTCTGAACTAAAAAACAGTATTTCATGGTCCCAGATTTGTAGACAAAATAACACGAAAAAGTATGACATATTTTATACCTTCTCCCAGTTCCACAGATACTTTCATTTGATTTTTTTTGTTTGTACTGACAATTAGGTTAAATGTAACCCATTTCTGTTCTACTTGCTCTAAACAAAGAGACCACCGAATTATGTAAACTTCTTCTTCAAAGACGTAATTCAGACATAAAATGTCAGTGCAAAATATGCCAGCACAGCATCATGCAAAATACCACAACCTTTTTTGCAGAGACTCAATTATCAGTTCAAGCTGGAAGAACAGTTTTCATAAAGATGATATAGATTATGCTACACATGAATAATTTGAAAGTCTTGGACCACAAGCTGAATCAGCAGAAGAAATGAATATATAAAGAATTAATGATGTTTGATTGCAGTAGATCTCTTTGGGCCTCTGTGTGTGCATGTCTCACTTCCTTTCTTTGTGTTGCATAATTTATTTTCAGCATTTACCAAAAATAAAACTCAACAAAGATGCAGTGGCTGTTATCCAAACAAAAATAATCCAACCAATACCTAAATAAAGCAGAAAATAAATATTTTCTATCCTCCTTTTTCAGCCTTACTTAGTATCCAAACCATTTGACAGGAGTATAAATAAATCTCACCCATATGTCAGACATGGCTTTGTCTGAAAAGGAGCAAAGAAAAAAACAAAGCAAAACAAAATAAAAGGGGAAAAGGCTGAAAACGATAAAAGATAAGGAAAATAAGAGAAACATTCCCATTTTGTATTGCAGAAATAAGAAATGAAGGGCAGCACAGACCACAGCTCTGAAACGGATTTAGGATCTCAAGCATACTCTTTATGCTGTGTCTCTGGCAGGGTTGAAAATACATTATAAGGGAGAGACAAAAGTAATAAAAGATCACTTCCTGTGCATGAATAAATCCAAGTCTGTTGCACACATAAGGAGATAACTTGAGTACAGACTGTTTTTCATGTAGGGCCAATTTTCTGGCTAGATAAAAAAATCAGATGGCAATACACTGGGCTAATGAACATATACTGGGCCAAGGTTTGGGGTTAGTCCTCTCCAGTTTATATCATACCATATTTGGATTTCTGCTTCAAATTCTGACTTTCTTTGCTCCTAATGTTGGCACGCATAATGTAGACAGTGTTAAGCCACTGGTAGTGCAGGCCAATGAAAAGCTGGAGAACAATTATTCCAGACATAGATCATATCTGTTAGGAACCGCAAGTTCAGAAATGCCCCAGAAAAGGCCTCAATGGATTTGCATTTCAAATGGTGACACCAAGGGTATCAACAGTTCCACTGCTTATGCTATTTGATAACAGAGATGTAACTGCTCCCTCTCTTCTCTGGATTCAAAGTCACTCTGGGAGAAAATAAATGTATCTGTGAACCTGATCATCTTTTCAAGCACTGAGAAATATCTGTTGAGGAATGCTCAAGTTTTAAACTTCTCACAGCTTGTGAAGGCAAACAGCAAGTTGGCTGCTCAGAGAAGGCACAAGATTGTTTCCTATCTTGGACCACAAAGGTAAAAAGAAAGGTTTTCCTCTGCTAGCTGTTGTTGCAGTGGCAGTGGAACGGGACATCTTCAATCTTCTGCCACAGAAGAGGTTGAAACCACCACTTTTAGGCATTGCCTGCAGGGAGTTCTGCAGGCTACAGATGGATTTCTAAATTAGGTTTCCTAAAAGTATCTCCCAAAGAGTATTTACTTATTTGTAAGCACATCCCATGACCGTAGTTGAGGTTTGGAACAGTGAAGTCAAAATGGGCAGAGACCAGAAACACGGCCTATACACAGTACTCATGAAGCCTTACGTGCTTATGGAATCATAGAATCACCTAGGTTGGAAAAGATCCTTAAGATCATTGAGTCCAACCATAAACCTAACACTGCCAAGTCCACCAGGGTCAGTACAGCACGGGAATTCTTTCTTCTGATCACCACTTAGAAAAGCGCTAACCACTTTTTTTCTAGCCCTTTTTTCTAACCTTTTTTCCAATCTGTAGACCACCTAAAAATTTCCCCGTAATGGGACTTCTTAAAAATGTTGCATACATAGACTGCAGTATGGCAAATGTGACTTTTCTTTGGTTTTGTAAAATCTTGTAGAAGCAGTGCAAGCCCAAGGCTTCAGAAACAATAGGCTGGAAGCCAACACTTTCAAAGAGCCATGCCGGCTCGGTGGTGAGCTTGCTGCCAGCCACAGAGATGAGCCAAGTGAGCCCACGGGAGTACACCCTACACGCCCACCACTGCGGCAATCCCTCGGTGGCTGCAGCTCATGGCCAACCACCACCCCTCTGCTTTCCAGCCAACGATTTCACTTCCTAACAGTAACGGTAGGATTTGCCCCTGGTTTTGCATGTAGTCATAAAGTAATTGTGTGTTGCTAATTAGCCAGAGATGCAAGGAGCTCAGGTTTGCAATTTCATAGAAACGTAACTGTGCTAACTGCCAACGAGCTTTAGACGTCATGCATATTTCAGAGAGCAGGAATGCAGCTCTTTCCCTGACCCTACAACCACATGCTGAACAAAGAGGCTTTGAGAATAGGATCAAATGAATACAATAAGGTCACGTTGGACCTCATGCAAACTTTGCTTTTTCAGTGCTGAACTTTCAAATCTCAGTCCACTGACATGCTCCTAATTAATTTTGGAAGCTAAACTCCTAGGGATGCAGCCATATAGTTTATTTAAATATATACTTTACACAGCAGCCAAATTAAGTGTGACAGCTTGTTTACTATGGGTTCCTGCCCTATGGGAGCTTTCAGACACAGTACATTAAGCAAGACAGCAAAATAACAAGTCATGAAACAAAAGGCATTAAATACTTCTATACTTCATACTTATTTTTTTGGTATGCAGAAGTCATAAGATTTACAGATTTCACTGGCCAAATTTTAAACACTGCTATAAAGAAGCCAAGCAAGTAGGTGGTGCAAAAAACTACAGCTATTCCAGCAGACAGCCTCTGCTGTATTTAATGTCACCTATTACTTAGCTGCTACCAGGCAAGAACCTGGTGTCAAGATCAATTTGACTGTTTTGTATGTGCACCTTTAGATAAACAACCTGTAGATTTTAAACACGATAGCATCTCCTTCCATTGTCAAAAGGTTCCTTGACTTTCTGTTTCTGGAATTTACAATTTAATTCGCCAAATTAAAACATAATTCTTCTGTTAAGCAATTTACATCAAATCTAAAGTAAATTAAACAAATGTTTTGAAAGAGAGCCTGTAATGAAGAATAAAAAGCATAAGCATCAGGCTGCCGATGTTAACTCTAACAACATAGAGGGCCATTTTTAGTCTTCTAGAAACCTCTGCCATCACATGATAATGTATAGAAGACACTTTTCTGAACGCACCTCTTGATCCGTGAAGATCTCAATGAAGTTCTGGAAGGAGAAGGACCCTGACTGAAGAATGAGTTCTCCTGTGTTTTCAAAGCACTGTCCAGTTAGTACAAGGAGCTTATGCCTTGCAGCATCTGTGATCATCAAGCGCACCTAGAGTGGAGGAGATGAAAACATTAATAATGGGAGTTACCATGTGTTTCTCTATTCTGCTGAGAATGTGCAGTTTATCTCCCCTAATGTAAAACATATTTTGCACCAGAGTCTCCCAGGACTGTGGAAACATTATCAAGTTATAGTACTGTTTACAAAAGACAATGAGAAAGGTGCAAAAGGGAAAAAAGGACGGAGAAGAAGCATGTAGAGAGAAGGTCTGATGAATAAACCAAACTAATGACATGGAAAAAAGACCAAGGAGCAGAACAGAATAAAATTTGAATGAAAAAATATTTTTTTCTATTAACAAGCATATTCATTGTATAACTTTTGGTTTATTAGCACTGTAGCAGGACAATCTTGATGAACTGTCTCCCATGTGCTAATGAGGGACAACTGCATGTAGCAGACTCAGTTTTTGGAAGGCTGCTCTTCTTTTCACAGAGTATGGCATTACCTGTCATTGAGTTGCGAAAATGTCACTGAAAAGTAACAGCCACAAATCACATATAAAAGTGTCATATTTAGGTTGTCATTTCATTGTAACCTGAATCATCTAGAAACTTAAGGGATGATTCTGCTTCACCATAATCATAAACTTCAACTTCAAGCACTCAGTTACAGTCACATGCACCATTTAAATCTCATGGCGTCACTAACTGTGGACACTGTAAGTTTCTACTGTGTGAGAGCCCAACACCTTTTTCAATATACAGTAGTAAATTAAGTGGATGCCAGATAGCACACATGAGCTTGCTACTGAAATAACTTTCTTCTGCATTTTGAAATAACTCTTAACTGCTTTAAAGTAGAAGCTTGTTACTTTACTTGACCCTCAGTACAGCTACTAATAATTCCTGTTTCATGCCCCAGGGGGAGATTTACTTGCATGCTAAGAGAAATCCATGTATTCAGTATACTTCTGTTGGCTGGGTTCAACTTAAATTTAAGAACAAAACTAAACAAAACGTTTGTAAGATTCTGTACCGTTGAGTAAATTTTTTGCAAATATTTCAAAAGCCTTGTCCAACACCAAAAAATCCATTCAGCCTAAGGTAAGGTATGAATTTCAAGTGTGCTAATTCCCCTGTTGAAGTAGGAATTAAGTTAAACCAGAATAGTGATTCCAGAACAAGGCTACCCAGGTATTAAACTAAATGAGCAGAGTCCATCTGGAACAACTCCACATGATACTGCATCCAAGCTCCGTCACCATGGAGATGACATAATCACCTCATCTCTCCTAGCAAGCTATTCTTTCAATTTTTTATATTGATTGTTAAGCAATCAGTTGTTCTAAATAACTCCTGCTCATGTCAGGGAGGCTGAGCCAGGAAGGCTCGACCTGAATGTCTTCTGAACAACTTGTGTTTTCAGTGCAAGTAGAAAAGAAGCACTGAAGAGTATGTATCTGAAAGAAGATCCGAACTCTACCACATTTTCATTGTTATTTTATTAAATAAGTGACCCTGATGCTGAGCTGCAGAAAGTTCCTTTAACTAAACACAGGGCTAATGCTGGTCTGTCACTAATTGCACTAGTTATAAATTCAGCAATATCCTTGCTGGATTGAGGGTATCTATTTCTATTTCAGACAAAAATACAGATAAGTGCAGACGCTGTCTGATGTGCGTTGCTCAAATCTTGTCTCTTTTAGCTGTATTAGAACCATAAAAGAATTGGCTTCGTCTTCTCTGTTTTCTCTCATTCCTGGCAGCAGTGCTGGGCAGTCTGCCAACTTATGTGTAAACTCACCCAGTTTTCCAACAGCAAAATTATTTCCTGACTTGTGAATCACTCATATGCGACTGTCATATAATTACCCTTCAAACTATTTTATTAATTGATGATAAAATAGGTGCTGCAGAGCTAGCAAACTACGGCAAGAAAAAAAGTAAATAAATGCTTGCAGATTACAGAGCATAATGTATGATACCTGTGAAAGACTTTACAGAGACACATAAATTCTGTGTCTGGGTATAATCGTGGCTTCCCAAAGGACTACCAATCTCCTGATTTCAAGACCACTCCATTTCAGAAGAAAGACTGCAAGGTGATGATTCTGTTCAGCTCTACCCTTTGCTGAAGTCCCAAATTGTTTGAATGAAACAAACAGCAAGATGTAGCCTCAGTCAAAATGGAGGCAAAGACGGGAGTGTGTGAAGAGAGACAGGAGCATCGGCAGATCAGCCATTTCCCAGACTTTCTGTACACTTGCAGAGCGTTAGAGCAACAGAGTGGGGTCTTCTTAAGAAGGAAGTAACTGTTGATGGGGGTTTCAGGAACTTGTTTTCTTTGGGAGACTACATTCCCTCTCCCTTTGTGCCTCTCTCTTTTGGGAGATACTTTGGCATTTGACAGAACACAACAGGAGCTCTGGACAGAAGCATGCTCAGACTACCACCAGCATGACTATTACCAGCCAGATTAGTAGGATTTTTTTTTTAAATATCATTTTCCTTTGTTTTTCCTGAATGGATAGATTCAAGTTCCTCTTCTGGTGAAGTCAGAGCTCCATGCTGTATCACCGTCTCCCCAGATGCAACCTGGAAATCTCTTGATATATGAAACTAAGTTTTCTATTTTGCCATGATGACCAGAGCATGACTATTCCAACCTCCAATTTAATTCTGCTGCCTCTTATTGTCTTTTTCTGGCTTGCGTCCAGTCAGAGTCTTACTTGGTCAGCCAAAGTAAATCTCAGCTTGTAACTTCTGGCTGTGACCAGTCTGGCAAGATGAAAGTGAAGAAAAGATTGCCTCCCTCTGTCTAGTGAGAGGAAATTAACAGTAACCTAGCCAAACATCCTTCAGATCCAAAGGAGTAAAGATAGGGTTCAGAAGTCATTAATGGGCCTCAGACCATGTTCTTCCATGTGGTCATCCATCAAAGGTATGACGAGCAACAGCGACAGAAACGGCATTTCCCTACTTTTGGCAGTTCCTTCGTCTCTCACCCCCCTCCACACGCACACACTTTATAACTTTTACTCTGAATGTCTGAGTGTATTAAGAGCTGCTACCCAGCTGACCCCCTTGTTCCTTACCAAGTACCTCTAATGCCTTGTAAGAGACTTTCACCCATAGTTTTTTAGTGAATGACCTGCCATTAACTAAGGTGACCTACTTATTTAAACTTTTACAATTTCAAAAATTTAATTTGTTTTGGATTCCCTCCTCCTGTGTGTGTTTACTATGACTTAAGGTTGGTAACAAAATAGATTCTTCACTAGGTACCACAAGCAGAGATGCTTCTTTTCCCAACAGAAATGGTACTATTTCAATCCTTCCCAGCACAGGCTAGCAATGCAATTATCCCTATTTTTTCAGCCTTCAGCCTCACTAGCTACATTTGTCAATTCTTTCTTTGAGCTACATGCTCAGTTCTTTGACTCTACTCTAGCAAGCTCATGAGGAATTGGCAGTCCTCTTCTGGGGCACTCTCCAGAGTCCATTGATGATGTCATAGGCTTTTTGAAGGACAGATAGATCAACCTAAAGTCACCACCATATAGCTGTTAATTCTTCTCAAAGACCTAAATTTGTCTCAGGGCACCTTCAGACACTTCTTTCATGTGTAAAATAGGCATCCAGAGCTACCAAACAATGGAGAAGCAGAAGAAAAGCAGATGCAGTTTCACCACAGCTGCCTCCAGTTCTTCAAGAAGGGAATTTCGGGCATTAGGAGAAAAGGAGTGCTTGGATCAGAGGTTTGTTTCTGTCATATGCCTCTGATGTTTTGTCAGGAGTCTGGGAAACCAGGGCGAAATTCAAGGGATGGCTGATGTTTTTCAAGATATTTGCTCCTAACCTGTCCTTTCATCCACAGTTAGGACCTGCTCTTAGTCTGCTAAGACTCTGAAAGACGCTATTGGGGTTTGTCAGTCACTAAGCTGTAAGGTCATAACTGATGTTCAAGAATCATCTCAACTACATCGCTTCACTGCTCTCATCCTGTCCATTTAATGGAGCTTTTATGACACACCCAATGAAGTATTTTTGACTTACCTCAGTACTAACTGCTTCATCTGAGGGATTGATCAGGACTACAGTTTCTAAGACATCACTTCTGTGGTGAAGAATCTTCTGACCTGCAAGCACAGAGAGAAAAAAAAGGAGAAGAAATTAAATTCAACCAGCATGCTTTAAACCAGCGCTTTCCATTAAGTTGTTGCGTGTTCTGCAGTGCAACAGCTTTCTGGTCACCCAGAGCATCACACACCAGCCACAGCAACTGCTGTGCTGCACATCTCTTCAGAAACACCCATGGCATGTGGCCCCATGGGCCAGAAACGCCACTCTGGAAAATTCCACGTAATGAAAACAAACTGTCAACAGCACCAGGTCCTGTCACTTCCCCCTGGCCAGAGGAGTCCCTGTAACTCACCTTGGTCTCACAGAGCTGGTGCGGAACAGGGACTGGAGTAACCATCACCAGCTGAGTGTCTGGCCCTTTATTTTCATGGACATAACCACACCACAGACACAGCTGAGATTACACAGTCCTGTAACATGCCCAGGTGGTTTTACATTAGCTTTTCCAGGAGCTATTAGTGGCTTAGCCATGCCATCAGGAAAGTCAGCTTGGGCTGCAAACTTCCCCTGCAAGAAGCAAAGTGAATACTCGGGCCATATGCCAGTGCTGCCCACCGTGGCTAATGAGCACAATTTGTGAGACAAACAAAGGAGCCCAGGGGTCTCCCTGCTGCCCACCACCACCAGCAGCACCTTCCCACACTGCACTCCTGCGCCTCCTTGTCACACATTGTGGGAGCACTCTTGAGCCAGGCAGCACCCATGTCCCCCAGATGCACCAGATGCACCAGGTGAAAGCTGGGACCCACTCTGCCAAAACTCCCCTTTCAGCCCTCCGTTAATAGTGATCAACATCAGGACACTGCAAGAAATTACCTATGGGGATGGTCAGACACTTGCTGCGCTGCTCTGCTTCATCATCCTCTAGCTTATAAAAACCGTAGTAAGCAATGTTGGACAACATGAGTGAACGGGCATACAAATAACAGCTAGCTCCTGAATGAGTAATGTCTGGGCAAGTTTGGAGCAGCCCTGCAGCCCACTGGCTTTCGTACTTAGTAGTTAGTCTGTCTCTGTATTTAATAGTGATATTCATCTGACTGGGAGTGGATGCCAGAAAAACACAACAGGACTCTTGACACTTTATTTTCTTTCTTATGTTAATTGGCAAGTTCTTATCAGGGTCTCTTTCTGTGAGAACTGCAGTGAGATTAATTAGCAGCTGCATTGTCATTCAGAAATCCAGACTGGTAATTAGTCCAAAAAACCAGAAGAGCTGTCTCTTCCACTGCTCGGTGCAATATTAATCAATTAAAATAATTAATTGCGCTTAAAAGGAAGTAAGAGGGACACAGAACAAGTCACCTATTTGCCAATGGAGAAAAACCGCCCTGTAAAGAGCCGTAAAATAACGAGGCTGAGAATAGCCACGCTGAAAGGAGTTCTTCACTCCTGAGAACCCCTGGGCAGCCTAGGGGCAGCTTGCGGAGGTGGGCAGCCAGTCTTTCCCACAGTCCCCTCGGGGGTCCCCCCCAGGCAACGGGCCCTCCCTGTGCCAGGGATGCCCCCCTTCTCCTCCTTTTTCTCCTCCTCCTTGCCACCGAGCTCGAAATGAGCTTGCAATGTGCTGCATCTTCTGCTGTTGCTCTGGGGAAGCTCTGCATTTACAAGTGTAAGAGCTTACTACCAAATAATACAAAGTGAAGGAGAAGGGGGGAAAAAAAATGATGTGCTCAAGTAAAAATGTGAGATGGGGTTGCAGTTTATTCTCTTGTGCGTGACAGTGCCTAGAGACCTGTGGATAATAATCTAGTTTGTTTGAAGAAACCTAGTTTCCTTAACATACATTCTTTTTGCTTAACTGCCTTGAAAGACAGAGATAGACTGTGTATTACGAAAGGGGAGGAGGTCTCCCTCTGCAGCATCCAGTTCTGGCATTACCCTCTCTAATTCAATTTATTTTTATAGCTCTGCTTCCTTGCCTAACAGGAATACATATATAAGGCTACCTTCAATAAAACATCGAGATTGCTCTGTTAGTGCAGACTCCTTCAGAAGATGTTCTGTGATTTGATATTTTAGTTAGTCTGCAGACTTCCCTCAAATTAAGAGATTAGGCAGATTTTATTGAATCTAGTCTTTGTTGTTGGTAAGGAAACAAAAGAAATTGTCACTCTTAAGCTGCCACAGAAGTTTCTTGCTTAATGGTTGGTGACACAGAGCACAAACTTTGCTTCAGGCCAGACTAAGCCTCATATATGATTAGACATTAACACATTAAGCACAGGTAGAAAAGAAATGCTATTACTCATGTGCAAAGTTAGACAAAGATGCACAGTGTCCACCTGATTCAAAGCACTCTGGACTTCACTGGAGCTGCTCCAAGTCATGTATCTGTGTAGCTGGGAGGGATTTGACCTGAGGACTCACAACTCCTGCTGACCAGCACCAATGGTGGTTACTTACACCCTGTGCTCCCATGACACCCATCTCCAGTGGTTTCATGGTTTCATACAACTTGAGACTGATTTCCAGAGGCAAGCATAGAGGTCTGCACTGTGTACACGGTGCCTGTTCAGAGCTGCACGCGTGACTGCCTCAGCATCAACATGTGTTACTGCTTATCATACAGGGTGGGGACCCAGCACTGGCAGGGTGTGGGTCACGACCAGGGCTGCCATCCCGTGTAAAACTTGGGAAGTTTGTGGCTACTTGCTAATATCAGTACATGTTCACGTGTCGCTGCTTGAGAAATAAAAAAAATAAGTCTTTTTAAAAACTATTTACAATTTTGTAAGAGCAACACAGACTCACTGCCCAGGTTGACACTCTGAGATGCTCAGCTGGAATGAAGGAAAGTCTCCCACAGAAACAGTTTTATCAAACAGAAACAAACTATCACAGTGTGGGAGCAGAAAGCAGCAACAGCATTTCACAAACCCGCACGAGACTGCGACTTGCTAAACTACAGATGGTGTGGGAGGACTGAGTCTCGTGTAGAAGATCTGAGGTTGCTTTAAATTAACTATACTGGATTTCTGCAGCTCCTCTCTACACATTTGACAGAACATTTCTGTGACATGTCGGACGAAGAAAGGAAGAAAGGAAGAAACTTCCAGGTTGCACAGAAGTGGTTGGGTGGATAGATTTTACCTGCTTACAGTTTCTGCAAAGCAAGTCGAAGTCCTATCTAAAGACTTTCAGAAATAAATATTGTGTTTAGAAGAAATCTAAGTATCTGTTCATCCTTGATTTTATTAAGTAAACCTTCAAATTAAAACCAGATATGAATAAAGAATCTCGGCAGCTGTTTGATTCAGAACCAAAACAGAGCGGAGAAGTAAACAGCGTGTGACTGTTGCTTAAAGAGTGATTTCCACATGCATCATCCCCATTCCTATGGCCACAGGATCCTATTGCTCCCCTGCTTGGTGAAATATCAATGACATTTATAGTAGGATTACTGAGATGGGGATGGCATCAGTAACATTTCCTAGAGAACTGACTGAACAGATTTCTAACTTACACGGTTGATCTTTCCAGGACAATCAAGAAGCATGATCATGGTGCTCACTTTTAACAGTGATTATTTTAATTTTGTGCAAACACAAAATGTAAATGAACAGCAAGGGAAAGACAGCAAGCCCTCCTTCAGGTCTTCTTTAGCCAAGGATCACTGCTGACACACTTCTTGCAATGCCAGCCCATGGGGGTGCATGCTGTAGGCAACAAACTACTCAGCAGAGGGGTTCCCATCAGCTTTTCCCACCACCCCACATGGACACCAGGACTCACTCGCTCCCCATCAATGTCATCGTCGTGGTTTGGGCCAAACCAGCCCCTGGGCAGAAGGACAGATGCTGTCCCCTACCTCTCCAAAAACAGGCAGAAGAGAGAGAGAGAGACTTAGGAGTTTAGAAGGAACTAAACTAC
>RSEF01000031.1:26226826-26247144 GCA_003993805.1 Himantopus leucocephalus | reverse complement strand
TTACTGAACAAAATTGGTCCTGTTTTACCTCAAATCAGGACAGCCACTCCCACACAAAGTAAACACAGAGGCAGCAGGTAAATCTTTCCTGTGATGATTCTTGGCAGGAAGGGTGACGGGAGAATACCTCCTCCCTGAAGGTGATGACTGTTTGACACCTGAGCTGGTATTCAAACACAGCCCTTTGGCAACTTTAAACATCTTTTCTTTGTCATTGTAGAGAACTTTAAAGTATTGTTTCTCTGTCAGAAGACATGACTGCCATGTTACGCCGGTCACCATGCTGGGTGGCATTAGCGGATGGCACATCTTGCAAGGCTTGCTAAGGAAACTTCCCACAAGTCACAACTAGGCAGTGAACCCTTTGCAGCTGGAAGTGTTCAGTGCTCTGCACTCGCAAGTAGCTCCAATGCCCAGTGCCGACCTCACCCCCCTCCCCCCCGGCTGCCCCTGTCTTGTGGAGAAATTCCTGGACATTGAGGGGAAAAAATCCTCCAAAATAAAATACCCATTCCTAGAGATCTTTCTTCAACTGTGAGAAGATGTCTTTAACAGACAGATACAATCACTGAGGAAAAGACATTTTCCCAACAGGGCAACGCTGTGTTTGAGAAGCAGCAACGTGCAACCTTTTCCCTCGACTTTTTGGGGTATAGATGGCAGGAAAGGCTTGGTGTTTTTTAATTCCTGCTCAGGACAATG
The DNA here is from genome assembly GCA_003993805.1 of Himantopus leucocephalus. NCBI lineage: Eukaryota > Metazoa > Chordata > Aves > Charadriiformes > Recurvirostridae > Himantopus > Himantopus leucocephalus. The sequence goes on along the minus strand of RSEF01000031.1, from coordinate 26,246,442 downwards.
CCCTGTTTCTTGATATCCACACATAGTAATATCTTAAAAGCTTCAGTCCTCACTGCCTTTACATCCAGCAAGAGCTGGATGACTGAAAAATATTATCAGCTAAGGACTTCATATATGTGAGTACAGAGGGGGCTTGGAGGCGAAGTGGAGGAAGAGAGGGGTTTCACACTCTGTTATGCATCAAAGCACTAAAGGTCAAGGCATGGGCAAATCAGACACTCTTTTACATTTAATTAATTTGGTAGAAGAAAATACGCCTTTAGCAAACCCAGAAGTAATACATAGCCTGAGGAACACAACAAAGGTCTTCACCACTGAACAAGAAGTCAGATGGAGCATGGTCTTTGAGCTGCTAAGACTCTGAAAGACAGTATTGGGGTGTGTCAGTCACGATGCTGGAAAGCAATAACTGATGTTCAAAAATCATTTCAACTACATCTGTTTCAGATTTACCATGTCTGATGAAGGTTATCGGAAGATTATCATATCCCTTGGACATGATATATTTAAAGCAATAAATTCCTTTGGAAAAAAAGGAGCTTTTTGCCCAGCCAACAGTAATACAATAACCCATACATTTTAAATAACTTCAAACTGCTCATTGTTTCACCTTTTTCTAGTGGGGACTTCAAATTTGTCCTCCAAAAAAGACAGGTTAACCTTCTGTTCAGCATGGTTGCTCTATGTTATCAACAGTGTTCAGAGTTCTGGATGACTGGTCATCTGATGGTTGCTATTTCTTATACTAACTGAATAAATCTATTTTTCCTTGTTTTCAACAAGACCAATGGGCACAAACTGTCATTTAATGCTGTAATTGTGACTAGCACCCAAACCTCCCCACTGTCAACCTGGAAGTACTACATTGCAACAACGATTCCAGACAAAGGAGATCGCCTTTTACAGCAGATTATCAATTAGCTGAAGAAATCTTGTGTAAATTACATGGAGCACTCCGTCGCCTTCACCTACTTCATTGAGACGGGGCCCCAGAGCACGTTAAGTTTCCTGCTGACATAAAGTGATGAGTGCACAACATTAAGGAAGGCAGTGGGTTTTACAGAGTTGACAAAGCAAATTCTGATGTTGTAAAAATCTGGAGTTCTGTATCTGCAAGTAAGAAGAAAATGATTTGCAGACTTGATGGAGCATAATGTCCAGGCACTGGACTACGAGAGCAGAACTTCAGAAAGCCCCTTCCAGGCACAGTCTGAAAGCCCTGTGGGTGATGCCAGGGGCTGCAGAGGCTAATCAGTTAGTCTTGTAACTAGCTGACATGATGGGGAGTGCATAACACAGGCATAACTCCATTTACGTCAGAGAAGATAAGATTCACTGCCTCCAGGGCTAAATTCAGCCTGATGACTTCTAGAATTTAAGCTGGGTGCAAGGAAGGTATAATAATTTTTTCCAGCAAGAACTCATATATGTATGAATATCAGAGTACTTTACACATTCTTAGGTGAAAATAAAATCCATACCTGCTAGGATGCTGAGTTGCCATGACAGCTGTGAACAAAAAGTCAGCTCTACTAACATTGCTGAGCCCTCTGATAGTGACAAAGATTCAGAATAGTGACACTGACTGCAAAGCGTGACTGTTTTCCGTGCAGTTATTTAAACCTGCTTGCTCTGTACACAATGGTTAGTTGAGATTCATGTCTAACGTTGTGTGCTTTTTATAGAGAATTATGTGTTGTCTCTGCAAAGTTAGGTTAGTCTTTCTTGTATGTTACCTGCTGGAATACTGAACTGTGTTGTGACTCTGCAGGAAGCATAAATAACTGTTTTCTCCCTCTCCCCGCATAAATGGAATTCACGTTCAAGTTTCATATAGTTCAGCTGCAACCTGGTGATAGTTAAACATTCTTCCTGCTCACATCTGGCTTGCAACAATTTAGTAACTGCAAGTCCTGAGAGGCAATGTCCTGCGGCATATTGTATTTTAGGATTTTTAAGCTCACATTTAATTAAATAAGGCTAGTTGCATATAATTTCATTTTAGTTCTTGGATAAGTCCTTATCCATCAGATCTCATTTGGGTTTATACTTCCAGGTAATAACAGAGCCCTGAAAGTGGAAGGCCAGACAGAAGATGATGCAGCCTGAACAGTGACTACAAGATTCAGCCTCCAGTTACTGCACATGAACCCAGTCCACCCGTCCTTGCTGAGGACCCTTGAACAGCAGGGAGGGAAAGCAAGCCGACCTGTTTGCACTAATATTCATGGCTGGATTCAGATCTTCTGTCTCAAACTTTAATCTCTAATACTTGCAGACTTACTAACTTAGCTGTGCTAGGAGCTGCTGCGCAAACTACAAGTGTCTGCAGGGGACTTCACCGTTCTGCGACCCATTCCCACTGAAACCTCCTGAAGTAAACTCAAGGCATTAAATCATGTTTTCACACTCCCTGTTGATCAACAGACTAATTGTATCAACTTTTCACACTAAATATTGATTTTTTTTTGTACTATTTGCCAACTTCTTGTGACATCTAATTTGCTGCCAAAATACAGCCATTTATCAAGTGGAAGCAAACTGCTGGCCTTTCACTCCCATCTGTTACTGTCAGGGGCAAATTATTACCCTCAGCTGTCATTCCCCACCTTCAGAAACAGTATTTTTCACATAATTCTTGGTGTTTTACAATTTCAGGTCTCTATGAAGTACTGCTAAAGCATTAAAAAACTCTTCTGAACAAAGTAGTACTACAAAAAGTACTCTGAAAAAAATGTTGAAGAAAATCAGTCTAAAGCACAATAACAATAATAGTTTATATATTGTATTTTTAATGCCTACTAAACCAGGCTTATCTGCGAAAAAGGGGATATGCCACAAAAACTGAACCCAGTACCTTAGGGATTTCATTATTGATTTCACTGAGACTCTGGACATGAGTGAAATTTAAAACCAAGATTGATGAAGGCCTCAAAAAAATTAGGGTCAGAGAGAAAAAGAATACACCTCCTGTTTACATACTGAACTTGCAACAGTAGTGGAATCCAATGCTCCTGATATATGGGTTCACCCTTGACTTTGCTTAAGGAAAAATATATCCAGTAGTCAGTCAACAGCACCAATCTGTTCAATGAGTTCAACTGCAAGATATTGCTATCAAGCATTAAAATTCGTTACTGACAGGAAAAAGACAAACCTTCTTGAAGTGAGTGACTGTCTTTAATTATTGGAATACTTCTTTGATTAGGAAACCAAACATTCCTTATCCATTCTATGATAACCAATTATTCCCAATACCTAAGATTTCATATTTCTGGGGGAACTAACTACACGTTATCCTAAGCAGTTGCTGTAGAGATAGCAGGTCCCTGGCAGCAGTCTTTGCTTTCTCAGTTGATGCCTAATCATTGCTGTAGTCAGGCATAGCTGCCTCTGAACTCCGCCATTTCTGTTCTTTTGTTGACCTACGTAATTTACAATCCACATGGTGGATAAAGCTCAAATCCCAGAAGACTTTCCACCACTATTTGGCAGCACTGTAATTTCAGTGACAGGATGGCAAGCAAAGGACATAAATCTGAACTGGCATAGCTGGAATTACTCTTTGCGGACAGGTGACTGCAGCTTTATGACCCTACTCCAAGAAATGAGCTCCTATAATTATAGCAAGGAAAAAAAAAGGGAGTTTTTATAGAGCAGAGCCATTTAATATCTGGGCACAAAGATAGGGAAGAGTGATGGCTGTTTACCGGAGGGTCATGCAGTTGTCCCTAGTCCTGAGAACTCCCCTGTTCAATAGCATGGCTGTAGTCAATGTGGCTTTGAGAAGCAAAAACCCCATCCCACCACAAGTGTGGTCTTTCATCAACAATTCATTTACCTGAAGTCACCATGTCCCTCAGGAATCATCCTTCCAACCTTGAAACAAGAGATTTCAGAGACATTTAGAAGAATGCTGCACTCATGAACATGGAAATCTTTGTACGTACCTTTATGTCTTAGCCTTCGATTTTTTGCCCTTGAAGCCTTTTTATATAAATCGTATAGCCTTTTCCATTATTTGCAAGGCAATATGTAGCACTTATTAATGCTCCATACAAACAAAACTTAAGATCTTCCTCCAAAACATTCACAATTCAGAGTGGCTTCTGGAAATGCATAATTTAATTTTGTTTAGGAATATTTCCACGTATTGGTTTTGTAGATTGAAACTCTAGAGACACTGATCTCTGAGCAGCTACTTTCACAATGATTGTTGTCTTTAGAACACATCTGATAGGTGTGAAAGGATTCTAAACCCATAAAATAGAGAAAAGGAAACAATTTCTGTGGTCATACAGAAAACAGAAACCTGAATCTTTAGAAGCCAACAAGAATGCTGCAGCTACACAATCCTTCTAGTTCTCCAAGGTACATCACTATGTTGTGCATTAGAAAATACTGACTACTTAAAAAGCTATGCATAATGGATTATCTTTTTAAACGGACACCCTAGGTCACCTTTAACTGCTTCCCAGAGCTGAAATTCTTCCATAAACTACTTGCCTGGCTATTAAGAGATCCATATTATTTAATAAATGTTACCACTGCAGATCTTGAAACTCTAGCTACCAACAGCAACAGAAACCAGAAACCAACAACTACTGAAATTCATGAGAAATTTTTCTAAGACTATCTAGGCAACAGCAAAGCAATTTAATGTTTTCCTGTCTTAATTTTTGTATTTCATGAACTTGAGGCAGGCAGGTACACACATGTGAGATTCTTTGTAAGCAGTTATCTTGAGTTACCACATCTCCATTACAAGTAATAATCTTAAAAATCTGTTAACAGCGAGTTAGTAAGTTAATGGCATGTACACTCAGTCAGCCCTATATCTTTAGGCTGTAATCCTTCCATTGTCTCACGTTAATGTCTCACCTACCCTTAAATCTTAAAGGCATAGAAAATGGCAAGGGCAGCTCTATGGTACGCTGCAGAACTGATCTTTGGATCTGGAGCTTTATTTTTCAGCTGCACAGCACATTGCCCCAGTACTGCATAGAAACTGGCAGCCAATACGCACCACGATGGGAGACTGCAGTGATGCAGAGCTGACTCATCAGTCCTGAAGGTCAGCGAAAGTCCTCGTCTTAGCCTGTATTTGGGAGCATTACTAACCAGGAAAGAGAAAGAGAGCTGCGCAACACCAGACCTCTTCCAGAAACAACTTTCTCTGTCTAGAAAGAAAGAAGTTTCTTCTTTTACCACTGGAAAACACCTTGGACCCAGAAACTAAAATAATCCTGAGAAGACCAGACTGTTTCCCAGTATAATTTATTTGCAATAATCCCCACAATGTCATATTTTAACTTTGCTCAGTTATTCAGAAAAGGAATCTCTCTTTCACATCCCAACTCGGTGTTAACTGTCAAATAGCCAAATAACGTCTTATTTGGAAAAAATACTACTTCTTTCTCAATACCTCTGTGGCTTATTTCCTCAGACTGCACCATATATCATAATTCACAAGACTGGTTAGAAGCTTAAGTGTTCTTTTGTTATACCAAGTACCTGGTATATTCACATTACAAACAAACTCATTTACTGGGCTGTTAAAAATGCTGAGCAAATTTATGCATCAAAGGAAAAGTGCTTGGGACTTTTTCCAAGGGCTGCTTTTTACGGAAAACAAACATCAGATTTATTTCTTATAATAAAATACAATTGTGCAAATCTGCATCAAATAACATAGTGTCTAACTCAAATCCAAGTGCACTCCACAGGAAAATTGCCATGAGCTCAATGAGAAACAGAAAAGGTTCTTGATTATAAATATCTGCTGTTGAAAACAAGATAGGGAACATCAGCATTATGTTTCTCCTTAATGGAATTTCAGCAAGGAGCCAAGATCCTTCTTGTATTTTTTAAAAAACCCACCTCATTTAAATGTACTTTATTTCCTTTCAAATGTTGCCATTGCCAAAACCTCCTTTTTACATCCTTCCATTTTACCTCCCTGTGCTGCGGTGCCTGGCTGTACCACTCTACCCTCACCATCCTGACTGCCAGGGAAGGGAAGTTTGCTCAGAGCTTTTTCCTTTTCTCTGCAGCATTCTGCAGATGCTTCCTTGCACTCCACCGCAACTCCCACCTTCATATGGAAAATGGAGCGCAGTAGCATCAGGGAAAAGCTGATGTACATGCAAAATGTGCAGCAAAGGGATAAATACTACAGTGAATATTTCAGAAAAAAATAATTTCAGAAGTCTGCCTTTTCTCTTCTCAGACAACTCTAGCTGAATATACTTTTAGTCCCTCCCTTCAGGGAGAAGTCTCTGAATTTTGATCATTTCAGAAGGCCTCTGTTAATGTTTCCAAATTGCCACAGCTTATTTACTAATGGGTTTTCATCACTACGGCAGCTGAAGCCAAACCCAACGCTCCAATTAAAATCCTCTGGGGGATATTTCTGGTCTTGGGGTCATTACTGCATATGCAACTTAGTTTTAAGTTCATCTGCCATCTCTGTCGAAAGTCAGACAAGTCAATACAACTTGTAGGGATTTCACACATAGGGAATCCATTCTTTCCCTCACGCACATTTTCTTTGACATGTATTTATTACAGTTTCCCCATTTATATATAATTTCTATCCTTTGTCCTAGTTCAAATCAGAGAAGGATTTCATTGTCCATGAATAATGAATGACAGATCCGTTTGCAAGCGCTAAGGGCTGTTGCAGGGAGCTTTGCTCTCCAGGTCTCTACACTTAACTTTGCAGTAATAAAATATAAAATTATTTATTGTTAAATCTTCCTACAGTGTGGCAATTAATATGTTTTCTTGGGAAAAAACCCACAATTCATAACCTACCCTTGATACTTGTGGTGTAACATTTACTATGTACAATAAATATCCCAGGTTTTTTTGCCAAAATACAACCTTAAACATAATTTACCTAGTGGTGCTCTTTGAAGAATTGTGATGTTCTTCTTTCACAAATAACATCACAGCTTTATTGCTGTTTCCTGAACAAATCACATAATCATAATAGCTGTACTGCAGTGAAAAAGTTGTATTTTTTAATACTTGGGTTTACCTTTGTGTGCTTTAGAAACTTGTCATTCTGATAAATGTATTATTACTATAAACTAATTTACCAGCTGTGGAATATCCCTGAGCCTCTGCAACCGCTGCAAAACTTAACAAGATGCTCTGTTTGTAAGCCTTTAATGAGAACCAGGTTTAAGCTGTTCCCCTGGCAACCATCCAGCTTCCCAGCTCCATGGGACAACTTGCCCAAAGCTTTTATTTTGCTTTACATATAGTCAGTGAAAAAAACCCATGATGATAAGCAGTGTTGCTAATCAATTTCTGGACACGAATTCACTGTCCTATACTAGCAGCAACCACTTTCCTAGTCTGAAAGAGCAGAGCAACTGTTCTACCTGAAGGCAAAGATCTTGTTCTGCCAAGAGCCAGGCTCACTTGAAAGACTCAAGACGCCTTCATCCTCTCCAATTCATTACTGGATGTATGCAATTCTCCACCGTGATAGTTTTATACAGATTGCAAATGTAATACAGAATCAATTGCCTCTGCATACAATACAGGCAAGTACTATTAATTAATTCCAGGTTTTACAAAGAAGAAAATGAGAAGGTGCACCTGCCAGCTAGATGTTTCAGCACAAAGGGAACATTCTTTTGGCTTTCATTTCTGGAATTAAAACAAGCCATAAAGTAGTCCCTCCAGTCTTTGGTCTTAAATTTTCTGATGATGTTCTTAAGTACAACCAATTTTACTACCTTATGAGACTGAAAAAGTCAATGCTATCCTGTAATTAGAACATCAAAAATAGGAGCGAAAGGAAAAAACGTCAAGTATCTTCAGGAAATACAAAGCCATATCCAAATATAATCTTGAAAAGTCAATGTCTTTTTATACCTAAACTCTAAAATTTAACAAAGCCATTACCCTAATCAGCGATGGACACTGTAGTATCAAAAAGCAATGCATGAACAACAAACAGTGATATCTCATATCCGCTGATACGATACAAGAAAAAAATACCTGCTAAACAGAAGTTAAAGGGCTTGGAAATCAGAAATCAATGAACCACAAGTATGAAAGCAAAAGCTGGACCTCCAAATGACAAACTGGCCAGAGTCCAGTCAAGAGTCTAGCTTGGATTATTTTTTTTTCTTTACTGGCTCTGTACACTCTCCCTGCACCAACTTCTGTATGGAAAAGTAAGTGAGGAACAGATCTAGTTCTGGAAATACCTATTTTAACCTTCAAGCGTTTGAGTTACCATTTCTGATGCCCTTTCCTACCCCCAGTCTTCTTCCTAGGAAGAAGCAGATGCCCCTGAGCTGAGGAGCAGAGGACTACTCTTGCTGACACATAATGAGAGGATCCTCTCTGCTTACACAGCCACAGCAAGCTTCTACAGGAGAGCACAGAATTTGCACCTAGTGAAATAGTTTCTTCCTGCATATGGAAGAACTGCTGTGGAGAACTGTGTCATCTCTAACTAGATAAACATCCACCAAACTCCCAGGAAACCCACTGCAATGTTCAGTACACATCACAACCTTAAAACAAAACAAAGTAAAAGCTCACCCTGTCATGGAAGGGAATAACATTGCATTAAATATAAGCTCTGCCTCAGGTTCTGTCTCTTGCAGCTAAGTCTTCTCACCTTTTACTAAATCTTCATTGTTATTTCGGAATCTCTAATCACCCTTTATGCTGCAAAAATACAAACCTCTGAAAATACTTAATGTCACCCAGTGGGAATAGCCTTAGAATTTTGGCCTGGCCCTTTGTGAAATCGTTGGAAACCTTTAGCATACCATGATTACTTAAACTTTAAGGTCTATTCTTCCATTTATGTGCATGCTTAACTCCTATTAATGCCAATGAGAGTTATGTGCATACAACAATGAAAGATTAAACTCTTCATTGTTTAAGAGGTGGTGATCAGCCCTGTGCTGCTTTAGGAAAAAATCTCAAGGATATTGCAAGTACTATGGGGAGTTAATCTCATTACACACTACTAATAGCATTTGTGGCAGTGTTTGCTTCTTAAATCAACCATAGGTGACCACCTGGTGCCCTGTAACTGGAAAGCTGCTTCCATGACACATGCACAGACCAGTCTCTGCTGAGGAGATTAATCTGTAAGCTGCTATGAATCTATTCTCCTGACACTTTCTCCCCCACTGAGAATAACATGTGTTTTTATTTTCCGTTTGAATATTTGTAACCAAAAAATAGAGAATTTTAATTAATTTTTAACTACAGAAATCCTTAAATTTTTTTCTTTGAACAATCAAATATGAAGGTGTTTTGTTAGGAATGAATATATTGTGGTGCTTTTCAGTGCAAACTTCACACAGGCTCGTCTTCTTGAGTAACCATATGACAAGTTTCACCTAGTACTTTCCAAAAGTAAAACTGCTGCAGGGCTGATTTTAAGTACTCTTCAAGACAGCAGTCAGAGAAAATAAAGACATCGGTAAAAGAGAAACTAGTACACTGAAAACCGTATGAGATGACTCTTTTATCAGTAGCATTGTCTTGTCTATATAAAAGCTATCCATACTGTTCTTAAATATACAGAGATATTTTAAAATAGGCTGACTCTGTGCATACCAATTAGATCAGCAATCATGCCAACTTAAACCAGATTTGAACAGAAAGTCCAGAAATCACTAAGCAACTCCTTGCAGGCACCAACTGAATAATTGAAGCTGGTTTCATCATACAGATTTCACCATGCTGTCAAAAAAAATTTACCATTGGCAACCCATTTTTTCTGTATCTGTAATCTAGAAATTTACAAAAATCAAACTTCAGAGAGAGATTAGTTCACATTAGGCTTTGTATCAGAACTAATTCCTCTGGCTTGTGTCCAGTTGCAATGCTTTAGGGTACAAGCAGAAGACTGGTGATCACCAACTTTTTAAACAAATTTCATCTTTGTAATTACTTTTGGCAATTGACACAAAGTAGCCTCCAGCAATGGATTGGCAAAACAAGACTTTAAAGATAATTAGAGAAGATGCACTTACAGATGTTTCAAAACTGAAACCTAGAGATGTGTTGGCAGAATATTATTAACAGACATGATGTATTGATATGGACATAGAGAAATAAGAACTGCAATTAAAATGGAAACACTGAATAAAGGACTTTTATTTCATATTTTTTAAAAGATGTGTTGTATTCATATCTAAAGTGGTAGCTCTTGGGCAATACTGCGTGGATCCTAGAGATGTAAAGGTTCTATGTAAATCAGGGGATCTAGAACTGTTCAGAATTTTAAAGAGAGCCAGCCCACTTTCTCATTTATAAAGAGGGTCCCTCCAGATCTCTGGCCCCGCCCCCGAGCAAGCTCCAGGCTTTGCCTTTATCTCTGTGCACTGATTGCCATTGGAAAAGTGCTCCAGGAGTCCTCAAGTCTGGAGACTCTTACCTGTAGCCCCAAGGGTCATACTATTAAAATTATCTTTATGCTGAGTTTCCCCAGACAAAACAACTGGGGAACATGAGTGCCAGAAAAAAAACAAGTCTTGGGAGTTTCTTAAAATAAAGTGATATGCAGAAAATCTAGATAATAGGGAAAAAAATCTCAGCTGTCACATAGATTAGAATAAAGCAGTGTGGTAAATTCAGTAGACAAAGCAAGGACAGTTTTGTTGAAACTTTTTAAGTATAAATCATTTATCAACAACCAACACCTTCATTTTGATTTAGCTAGTCTCAAAAATTCCTGTAGGGCTTTCCCCAAAAAATTCTGCAGAATCTACAGTGGCAAAAGCGGGGATTTTAAAACATTTGGCAAGACTCCCTGAGGATATTCATAAGCTTTAATAGCATGCCCTTGGACAGGCACGCACAAAAGGATGTCCATTCCAAGATACCTTGAAGAAGACCACCAGAAAAATCAAGAGAAGCATCTTCCTGATTCAGATATGATGGTGTAATGTTGTGTGTTGTCTAAGAACAGATGACTACAGGGTAAATGAAGAAAGTAAAATACAAAAGTAGCATGAGGACAGTCAAGCGCTGTACAAATTCAGACTGAATATGCCTCAAGCCACGTCTGTCTTATGCTGAACAGTACACACTAGGTCTGCGCACGTGGCAGGAAGCAAGGCTGCATCACCTCTGCACAAAGGATGAGACTGCACTGTACTCTAAGAAGAAGAGCATTCTATATTGTGTGCATTTCTTAATGTAAAGGTAATTTGTTTGGGTTTTTTTTTTTTCATTTTCAGCTGCTACATAAAATTACTCTTTTATTCAACTTTATTCCACACAGTGCTGCAGGATGTGCTACATATCCCACATTTCTCATAATTACACAGTGCTACCTAAGCTGATGAAAACCTCACCCAATCCTGAGAACCATGTACCTTCCTCTTTTGTACCTGAACTGGCTCAGCCAACACTGAAATAGATGATTTTTAAGTACTGGGGGAAAAAAATACCCAGTGATTATAAAAGGAGCTGTTGGTTACAGTGGCTTTTCCCACAGAAGCCTAGCAGTGTGGGCTAAATCCCATACACTGCTGCTCAATTTTTAATAGGTCATTGGGCAAAATTTCATTCATTTTTTATGAATGCTTAAGAAAAAAACTGGCTATGACTGCTGGTAGGCATGGGGTAATTGATCGTATCTTTACATACAGAGGTTATTTATTATTTGCATATAGCTAAGAAAGATAAAAAGAAAAAGCATATATGTTTATCCTTACACCAGGACTGCACTGCTGGGAACATTCAGCACTTATGCTGTGAACCTATTTGTATACAGCCAGTTAAAGGAGAGAACCAAAAGAAGACCTGTTTACTGATCTGGAAGGCGTGGGTCTCCCTTGAGGAGAGCAGATATCACCCAGACATGAGGGCCCTGTCACTACCTCAGGAAAGTTCACACTGGGAATCTACGGGGAGATTGCATCCTAGTTTTAGCGCTCATCCTCTGCAATGATGGGCACTGGGCTCGGCTGAGATCAGAGAGACTCGCTGAGGTGGGTAAATTTGCTTCCCCATCACTTCCAGGAAAACCTGGTGGGTCAGAGCCATGCTTTCCAGTGCTTTGAGTAACCACTAACAGGGTAGGAATAAATCAGATTTAGATCGCAACAGAATGTCTCTGGCCGCTTCCTTAGCATCCCTTACTTCCCAGCTTGAAGGTCTCAGCAAGATTCCTGGATTTCCAACAGGTCTTCCTCACCTGGTTTTCTCTAAATATTGTCAGACAGTACATGTGGTTTTGTTTTGAATTTAGAAGACAATAAATCATGGGCTAGAGTCCAATCAAATTCTAAGCACAGATATTGTCTGATATGAATATTAGACCCTGAAACTAATATTTCATATGTTCATTGATAAAACCCTCATAAGGATAGTTACAATTGAGGGAAATATTTTCTTTTTCATATGCCAGAGAATGAAAAGAAAAAATAATCAAAGAATCCCAAGAAAATTGGCACATTTATTTACAAACTGTCCTTGGCTTCGTTACTGTAAAACAAAACCACAAGTCATCTGGTACAGCTCTCATTGCATATAGATTTAATCTATTTGCTGTTAGTGAATATTAGATCTTGATATGCAACTGTAAACACATCTCTGTGGTTCCCTCAGGTCAAAGCATGTGGACTTATATTTTATAGATATATCATCAAGCCACAGCATGTTTTCTGTTATTTCAATATATTTAGAAAATGTCCCATGCCACTCTCCTTTGAATCCTATAAATTGCTTTCATGATCTGCTTAGGGATACTGAGAATTCAGCTGGCATTGTAATATCTCATTTAATGCATGAAACTCTTAGAAACACTTTATAACATTCAACCAAGTCAGACCAGACAGTTCTTAAAAATATTAAGGGCTCATTTATATCTTCAGAGTATGCACCAGTTTTGAAGCCACGTGAGTCATGTATGCAAACTTTGTTTGAGGGCAGGATATATTCACAAGCATAAAAACAATTAGTAGGTCTGACCTGAATTTTTAATTACAGCGATACAGTTTGGCCCATCCTATATTGGAATTTCTTTAATGCCCCTTAACTTCTGTATATTAACATACCTATGGGATAGTGCTTCATTCTCTTTTCTCTGAAGGTTGATCTATGCAAACATTAATATGACCACATTTTCCCTATCCACTCCAAATATCTGAGCACTTATCACCCCACCATTGTCAGACTTACTATATATGCTATTCTACGTCCACGTACGTACTCATAGTTCCTACAGTCCCTCCTTTCTGTCATTTTAATCTCCAAGAAAATATTCATTGGGTGCCTTAGCATCAAATAATATATTAATCAATAGGTTCATTTCAATTACAGATTGCGGTACATCTTCACAGTTTGTCTAGAATCTGTAAATTCTAGGCCTTTCTGAATCACAAAAGACCTTAACTCTGGCTCTGAACAACTTAATTCCAACGTTTGCATCCTTCCTGTTTGTAAACCAGTCAGAGGAATTTTCACCATTCAGGTGCAGTCTGGCAGGCTGCAAGGATCTGTCTCCACTGGCCAAATCCAGTGCTGGCTATCCGCAGCTTCTGGTGACTTGGAAGGAAATAGGAAAGCAGTAAGAAACCGGATCCCCTGGGAAGGTTTGGCTCTCTCACCTTACAATGAGGCTGAGGTGGTCCCCCCACTTAACAACGTGGCATTTCATTTCCTTTGCACCACCAGCATTTCAAAATGTTGAATACGTTTGTGCTAACTAGTTAAAAACCTTCATCCTTTCTTGACTCATCCCCTTCTCCTCTTGTCCCTTGTCTCCTTTCTGTCTTAACTGTAATTTTCAGGGGCAAAAACTCTTGTGAGAAGTACGTGAACTGACACAAATGTGCAATGTAAACGAGTTACACAGGAGCAGCACGTGCTGCCCATGAGCCCAGCGTGTATTAGGTGCACCGAGGCAATGTAGACATCCAGGACATCCTCTGGCTGCAGTCCCCCAGGGCAGTGGACATGGGCAGTATTAGCACATCAGGCCACAGCTGTCATGACTACTTATGACCTGAATAAGTGCCCATGCTTCAGCTGTGCAAACCTTCCTCCTTCACCCCGCTCCCTGAATAGACTGGGGGGAAAGGAAGCCTTTGTACAAATGTTCCTGATAATGCTAACCTTACATTGTATGGAAAACAATGCTTTTCCGGTAATATTTTTTAAATGGAACTGAATTTTTACACCATGTTCAATTTGGAAATTGTGGGGGCAGCAAAAGGAAGATAAATTTGACACATTTTGCTTTTATCTGAAAAATCCTTCATCTAAGGAAAAAGAAAAAAGACATTTTAGCAGAATGTGAATTTTATTGAAAGGGTATTTTCTATTAAAATATGCTTAGCTAAAACTCTGACCAGCTTTGCAATCTTTATTTTCAGTGACAGAGGTCAAAATTCTACTTTTGTTTCCTTCCAGCGCTCCTTCCAGCTCACTTCCCCAGCTCCTGGGAGCACTTGCTTGCTTTATTCCTGACAAAACCCCTGCAGGCCACAGGGGAAGGGGGGTAGTCCCTGTGTGCCGCATTTATATTTGGAGTGAGTGCCGTGTTTCACAGCTGCAGCTGTCAGCCTACGGTTTCTGCCATTATTTGCATTTCAAACAGAATCAATGGAAGCAATGAACTACAAAATAAATTGAAGTTCTGCATAGAAAACAAATGCCTTTTATTAATCTGCATCAGCTGCTGAAGTACTGAAACATGGAAAACTTGGTAAGATTGCACAGTCCCTAATGCTGAGTATTATCTCAGGTGAGATCAATAGTATTTATATGTCAAAAACTGTAATTTATAAAGAAAACTTTTTTCTACAGCTGGTGATAACCTAGTCTTCAATAGGCAATCACCTCTGTTGCCCATCTTAAACACATGAAAATATGATTCCAAAAACAGTGCAATAGAAAAGAAATTGAGGGTTAGTAACTCTTCATCTTTTCTTACCGTAAGTATCTTACGCTGCTCTATCAAATGTTTCACATGCTACAGAAGTCTTCATTTCCTAGCTGGAAGTTTGATTTGCAATTCACAGATGGATACCTATCTCAGCCCTACTCCCATGCCCTTTAGGTCATTTCTCACTTGCACTGACCCCAAATTTGAAAACTTACTTTGGAGGCTAGTGTCAGATATAATGGAGTAACTGCAGGCAGTGTTCTAAATTGAGATTCTAGGGGGAAATAAAAAAGGCAGCAAAATCGGAGGGAAGCTGCAACAACCCCATGCAAACTCCATAGATGTTGTCTATAACAATGGTTGAACATAACCCCAGTTTATATGCTTCACTGTGGCATGGCAGCACACCTGCAAGGTGTTCCTACTGCCCTGGAAAGTCTGCAAGCGGGCAGATGTTCTGCGGGGAGCAGAATGAAGAGCACTCTCCCATCTTTACCACAACTAACCACTCTGGCCACTCCTGCTGTAAAGGCAGCATTTGGTCCTGCTCCTCATAACAGCCTCGAGTGTCATTTAATCCCATTTGTTCCCCCCTGCTTCTGAACAGCACTGTCATCCACGCCCCGCTGTACCTCCAAACGAGGCATATCATTGCCTCCGATACTGAAGAATGTTCCTGGCAATAAAAAAAACCTATTCCTTCGGGAGCAGGGCAATGGAAGAGCCCTGGGACTTTAAATGGCCACACTGAGCCTGTGGCTGTGACATCAGACCTCTTAAACTGACGGCTGGGACACTAATAGCAAGAGTACTGTTTCTTAATGGACCTCTGGGTCCCTCAGTGCACCCTCAGTGTGAATAGTTAGGCATTAGTCCTTCTCTCGACTCTCTTTCCCTTTTTTTTCTTCTTCACAGTTGAGGTAGGCCTAAACAAACCATCTTTGCGAAACAGTGGCAGAATCAAGGCCACTATTCTGCCTTCCAATCCTTGATGGGAAAGGTTCAAAGGCTAGCTAGATCCTGCAGGAGCTCATCTCACCTCATCTCATCTCTTTGTAGATGTCAGGACACATTTGCAGTTGTGGTGACTCAGCTACATACAAAACCAAGGTCCTGTCCACAAAGCGCCTCTTGACATCTTGCAGAATAGTTTGTGTATCACAACTGAATTCCAACCCCAACTACCAAGAGGTAGCTTGTTTTCCACCTGCTTAATATCTCCCTGACTAACATATTTGCTAGTATTTGTGACAATTTTCTGTGTGCTGTTAATAAAGTTGTCACACAATTTGCTCCACAGCTGCACTTCAAGTAAGGCAATGTCTGCTTACTGTTTGCATATCTGTTTGTAAAGTTGTTTAATGAACATTTTGGAAATACTTGTGTTTTATAACTTGCTGTGCACAAAGGTCTTTGTTCCAGTTACGGCTATTGTGCATGATTTGTAACAAAAATAACAGAAGTACTACGGAATATAAGATATTGTTCTTCTGTACAGAGATAATTCGATTGTGTGTATTTCTCATGCACCATCTATCACAGATGCTGGAAACAGAAGAAACATCCTGAGTTACAGAGTAAGGGCTGATCCAACTGGCCTTCAGACAACAGAACTTTTTCCACTGACTTCAGTGAGAGTTGGACAAACTCACTAGAGAGGTAAATTAAAAACAACAGTCTAGAAAATATGTTTCACAAGATAAAAATATAGGATTTTTCATACTGCCAAAAATATTTTAACTTGTTAATTAGCAATCCCAAGGAAACTTAATGTTGACAGGTTGTCAATGAATTAATACATTCACCATGCACCACAATGTGAATTTTCCCATGGCTTCAAGAATAAGTTAATTGTGAGCTCGTTCTTGGTCTAATATTGTGAACTCAGACATAAATTATTCATCCTCTCTCATATAGTTCTATATCCCATCTGCAAGTTACATGGAAATTACCCTCCGGCTCAGATTCCACCTAATGTAAATTGGCATAGCAACAGTGAATTCACAGTTATCCTGTGTTTAGCATGCGCTTAGCAATAGGCCTAGGCAATTCTACTCAAAAATGTCTTTAGTAACTAAACAGCTCCTGTAGACTGAGTTTTGCAACATAAGTGTGCAGCAGTGGTCCCAGAATAAACTCTATGGTTTGTCTACCAGATGGATTAATAGCTGTTGCAAATCGTATAAAGAAAAATCAGTATTTCAGTATAATGCTTGAACCCAACTGAAATTAAAGGCATTGGTCTAATTTTACTAATTTAAGTCCAAGTATCTGCAGACATATGTGTCGTTTTTTATCATCTCATTCAAGCTTTTCTCAACAAAATAAGACTAAAGACATAAATCAGAAGACAAAGGGAAATTTTAAAAAATTCCACACTTCCAAGTGCTATTTTTTAAATCTCTGTAAAAAGATTGTGCTAAAATATAAGCAAGTGTTTAAATCTTTGAAGGACAGGATCCAGACAGATCTGTAAGTCCACTGAATAAGTCACCTGAGTAAGAAGTGCAGAATTAGACCCGACAATGTAGTAGTACAGCTATTGTGATACTAAAGTTGATCTAAAATTTTCAGAATACAATCTCTTGCTTTCGTATCTATTCATCCCACGTATTACTTTTTATTGTGTCTTATGCTAATGTTTAAAATGTATTTTTAAGAAATATATTTGGGAAGGTGCTAACTATTTTAAATCATTACCTTTTAACTCTCACATGTGCTTATTTCTCTAAGCGTGCATGCAAATCACCACCCACTTTGCCACCCCTCTTTGGTCCACAAAGAAGCAGTGCCTTCTAGTTTATGTTCTCTTTTGCTGTTGAAGACAAGTCCTATCATATCAGATATTTGTCCAGTGACAACTTAAGGACAAGTGAAAGATGAAAAGAAAAGTTATTTCACTTTCCTCTCTTACCTCCCAGCATGTCGGATTTTACTCATGCCTGTCTTTTGTGATCTCCTGTTGTGCAGCACACAGCTTATCAACTGACACAAAAATAAATGTGTAATAAATATTCTACAAGAGCAGAGAAAGGGGTTTGCTAAATATAAACAAACTGCCTGGTCAGACTTCTACCGTCCTCCCTAAGGGTAAATACTGTTGTCTTCTGACATCTCTCAACTTCTTGCAGCGCCGTCTCAAGTGCTACTAGCAACTAGTAATTAGTCTAGTTCTCAGATGCCTTCAGTGTCAACAGAGAAAAAAGGCAAAAATTCCTACACAGAGCTATTTCAAAATTGACTGCTTCAGTTCTAATATTTAATAAATGGTTTGTAATGTTTAAATGTGCTGCTGTAGCGGCAGCATATGAGAAACGTTAAGGATAAGCAGTTGCTCCAGGCATGGAAGAGAGATGGCTTGGCAGAAGCCTCAAGCATCTCATATACAATATCAGTTCAAGTAAGAGACATGAGGCCCAGATGAAAATAGTGATGTCTGGGAGAGCAGGAGAAGTTGTCCGATTCAGTGAAAAATGAAAAATACTGTAAATGGATATTAACAGTCTTTTTTCCTTATTTGTTCTATCAAAGGGACAATGAACACTGACTGCAGAGTCAAGAGCTCCTAAATTTGACTTTCAAGTAGCTTTTTTCTTGCCCTTCTTGCGGTGAAGAGCACCTGCCTTTCCCCTAGGGCATGGGGGAAACATCAGAATGAAAAAGCTTGTGTTAAAGAATTCAAGACATTTTTCCATTTCAAATTTTTGTGTGTTCTCTCGTTTCTAGATTGTTGGGTTTTTTTTCCTGTTGACCTTAACAAAGTGGGAAAAGGCTCTCTTCTGTCTGGCTATTACTAATAGGTGAAATCTGACTTAGAGAAACAGGAATATTTAACATATTTTGCACAGGGTTGAGATAACAAAAAGAGATCCATTATCTTCCTGATGGTTTAAGCTTTCCTTTCAGTTTATATACTTGCACCTTGCAATGGAGCATACAATGATTCAAGTCCTTGGGTAGTGACAGCTGTTATATTTCTAGACTGGGAACAGCCTGAAAGTAGTATTTTCCAAACAGTTGATTGAAATGGAAACATATTTTCACCCATTAGCATGTATTTGGCTTATGAGATCAAACATTGACACAGACTTACTATTTCTAAAGTCAAACAAAATTTAGATTTCTTGGAGAAATCATATCTTGTATTAAGAATATATTCATAAGTATGTTGTAGAGAATAGAGCATGGGTCAGCTATATCCAGGATTCCACCTGCCACTATTTGAGGTCTAGCATGGTTCTGGACGGGTTCAGAGATGTGTGAGGACATGCTACTCCTGGGTCTGCAACCAGACCCCAGGGACAATCTGTGAAGGAGCAAACAGGCTTTCCAGCTGGAATGTGAGTTTTCCATGCAGACAGACCTCGCATGGACAGCTGTCAGCACAAGATCAAGGATGACCACTCTACTGATATCACTGCTGCTTGGGAGTCTGAAGAGTGGAAAGGACTTTACAGTTAGTAAGACACAACAAGGCCTCCAAAGCCTTGAGCTTCTGATCATGCATCTTTCACTACCTCTGAAAAGGACTTTTAAGTTACAAGGCAATAACATTTTAGCACATCAGAGTGCAAGTAATTCAAAAAGGAAAATAAATCTGATCTTCCAACCTGTTTGAACACACGTAAAAAAAAAAGCCCCCCAAAATTAGGGACTATGCAAACATCTTTGAATTGGAAGATCTGAAATCATAGAATCATAGAATAGTTTGGGTTGGAAAGGACCTTTA
>RSEF01000031.1:26211425-26226726 GCA_003993805.1 Himantopus leucocephalus | reverse complement strand
GTATCCCCAAGTCCTTCTCTGCAGGGCTGCTCTCAATCCATTCCCACTCAGTCTGTATTGATACCAGGAGTTGCCCCAACCCAGGTGGGTTGTACAAGTTTCCCTTTCCATTAATACAAAAGACAGTTATTAATCACCTATTCAAACTAGCACTGACATTTGGTTCTTAGGGACTCATCTCACACTCCCTACTTGCAGAGCACCAAATCTACATTGATCTCTTCAGCTGAAGATACAGTATTGAGTACTCTCTGTCTAATTTCACTAGTTCGGCACAGTGATAATACAGTAGAAAATTAATAAAGTTAACAATGACAGTAGTATGGGTATTCAGATAGTTCACTTGGCAGAACTGGACAAAACATTAAAATTCTGTCCTTTAAAACCCAGGGACTTGATGTGTGGAAAACAGATCTTCTCGCATACCATTGTGGTTTTGAACATTACAGCTTAAGGCTTAAAATTAAGGCTTACACTTCAGCACTTTCCTAGTCAAGGAAAGATTTAAGAATTCATTAAGTGTTCTCTTGAAACAAGGCTTGAGTTTCTTGCACTGCATGATAATACATCAAATAGTTTTAGTAACACTTGCACATAGACCTATCATGAGCTACCATCTTTACTTTCTGTGTGGAGTAGGAACAAGTGTAAGACAATGTCTGGATCCTTCGCAATATATGTGAAGTGGTCTAGTAAAGAAAGTTGACAGAACGAGATACAACCATAGTGTAATTTCCTGACAAAAAAAAAAAAGTAGTTTTCTTGCATTTCCTTCTGAGATCTGGGTATATTTTAATCACAATTCATCTGACAGTATGAGATCCTTTGTAGTATACCTGTCAAAGCTAGGTCGTAACCTCATTAGAGGAATGGCCCAAGAGTTTAGATATAAATAAGATATTTTCAGGTAGGTTTTTTTTTTTTTTAAAAGGTTTTGAGTCGTTTATGATTGACCATTGTAATTTGCTCCCCTTAGAAAAAAGCATGAGAAGATTGAAGTCTATTGTACTATTTTTAAATGAGTAATGGAAGTTCACAAAAACATTGGGGTTTAGTTACATTTCTACTGCCCAGATTGTTTTTGTTTCTTCTACAAATTAAAAAAAACCAACCAACTCTCTTTTAAAAGTATCTCCCTCAGCTTAAAATTTTCCTGTGAATCATCTAGTTCTGGCCTTTATAACAATATGGTGGTCTTTTCTTTTATGAAGATTATGTATTTCTTATGCTGATAGACTTAGAGTCTAACTAGATGGGAAACCCGCAAAGGAAGTGGAGTAACATAAGAAACATATGAGAGAGTCCAAGGCAGTGTTGAGAAAGGGTAACACAGACAGAGAGCACTGCAGACTAGGGATCCTTCTCCACGGAAGAGAACTGGGTTGGCAGTTGCCAGGAGAAGGATCTGACAGCCTGGGAGTACCATGGGTTTCCAAGAGGAGGAGCACACACTGTAGGCCTCCAGGTTCCCCAACTCCTGCATCCAGAACAAGGGCACACCTGGATGCTCCAGGAGGGGAAATCAACTCCCCTGTATGCCTTCATTTCTGTTAGCATGCACTACGCTGTGATGCACATAACTGTATGGGCCATATAACCATTGTGGCATCAGCAGAGTTATCTGTAGATATAACAGCTTGTGGCAGCACTGACTAATCATACTTGATAATACATGGACTATACTGAGTTCCTCTGATATTAATGACAATTTTCTCAGCCTTCTTTCTACAGAAATTGAGAATGGAAATCTGTTCAAATGAGGCACAAAGGGAAGGTCTGACTTCCCATCTCATATGTTTCATTACAGAGGAGGGGAAAGAAAAATTAATATTAAAATCATTTTTCAAAGCATCTTGCGCCAACTTTGGCTTTAACATTGCTTATGGAAATTATACATACACATATAAACTGCTAACTATTTATGCAGAATAAGCATTCCTGTACAAGATTAGTAATAGCATGTATGTCTCCCACTTGGGGACTTATTCCCGATTTCTGCATTGTATTACTTTGTTAACAAATGCAGATTTCTTCGTAATTAAACCGACCATTTCAAGTTCTGAAGTATGCGATCATGCCGAGATTTGCTGCAATTTATCCCCAATTATCACGTTAGTACAGTAGAAGGGAGCTTTTAGCAGAGGAATGGGATAACAAAGAAACCCCGACTATAAAGCAACACAGTAGTGAATTATGTCTGCCCTCGAATATTATTACACTGACGACGGGTCTGAACAGGTTGCCTGACTAGTGAAGAGCCACTCACCTAGTAAAATTTTAAAGGTTTAAGCTTTATAAGAATTCTTCTTTAGTACTGACTAACCTGAAAATGATGTTTGAAGAACACATGTAACATGGAGTATGTACTGCACTGATTTTTTTTTCATGGAAACACAAAAGTAATTTCCAGGTCTGAATTTCAGTATAAGCTATTAATAAGTATTGCCTCCAGGGAAAAAAATTATATTACTTTGGAAACAGCAAGATTTCCCTTGGGCTGATAAAAGGGAAATAACAGACTTTTTAAAGGCCTAGATTCAACATATTTTTTTAAATAGCTTTTTCAAATAACAGTAAAATGAAGACAATACTAGTTATGTTGCAGTTTGATATAACCAACAAAACATTTTCCCTAGTAAGGAATAAAGCCTGCTCAGTAAGCCTCTGAGCAATACCCAGGAAAAGAAGTTTACCTCGTCTCCCTCATCACCTGCTTCTCCTCTTCTTCTCAGTCAGCATTAGCCGGGTGGATGGACGTACCAAGTCTAGCACTTTGGCATGGTCTTCTTTTTAAAAGCTATCTCAAAAGAAAGCTGGCACAAGAAACAAATCCCAGCCTTTTCTATAACATCTGGAGTGATTCTGGAGCTCTTTTCTTGCAGCCTTACCTGGACGATGTTC
This sequence comes from Himantopus leucocephalus, assembly GCA_003993805.1. Taxonomy (NCBI): domain Eukaryota; kingdom Metazoa; phylum Chordata; class Aves; order Charadriiformes; family Recurvirostridae; genus Himantopus; species Himantopus leucocephalus. The sequence goes on along the minus strand of RSEF01000031.1, from coordinate 26,223,825 downwards.
AATCAGAAAATGCAGAACAGTAGTGGGCAAACTTGGCTCTTATTTTAATGCCTGTGTCAACTTTGGCTTCTGTGATCTGCTATCACCGAGAGAGTAAAAAGCAGCTGCTAGCTCTAAAAACTGAGGGGTCTCTGGCCAACCCCATTTTAGGTGGTTGGCCATTCTCACTGAATGCTCGAGCCTGTCAAAGTTACATAACCAGGTACCGTAAGAGGTCTGAGCAGACCACAGCCCCTGCCCCGCGGGGAGGTGACTGGGGAGGGGCGGGGGCAGTTGCTGGAAAGAGCACGCTAAAGGGCAGAAAAGGAAGCAAAAAAAACCCCGATCTCTCTTCAGGGCTTCTGCTAGCAGCAGCCATGAAAAAGTGTAATTCCCTCATGGTGTTTTTACATGAAAATATTGGAAAACTGGACATACGTAAATCTAAAGGAATTGAAAGACATTCTTTCATCCCATGTATTAGTGAAGGATACGACAGTAAATTTCTGCCATTTTATTCTTTTATAGCCATGGGGGACATCCAGAGATTTCATAGAAGGTGAGTAAAAGCCATCCAGTCTGCCTGTTTACCACTGATCTTCCCCTTGATATATTCCTCAGCCCCCATCATTCCTCCCCTGGGAGCTGCTGTCACATACACATCACTCCTCCTCTGCCTTAGAGGACAGTATCTGCAGCCTCTGAGAGGCTGTGCTGGTGCTGGTCTATTCATCATCTGGCAGACAATGCTCTCACAGGCAATTCCATTAGCAATATCCCTCTCAATGACAAAGTATGTCTTTTATGTGTCTGGTTTCCAGCCACATGGATATAAGCGTTGTGCTGGGCCCCTTTTTTGAAAATGGGAATCACTGACCTAGTGCAAGTTGTATTTATTACCCATTTTCTTTCAATCAGACGGCTTGACATAAGTTTTGCCTTAAAAAACAGCCTGTATCCTTTGGTGACAAACACACTGCTTTGGCTGAACTAAGAGAACTAGTAACAAATATTCAGCTTTTCACATAAGGCCAAACCCTCTCCCCCCCTTCCCCCCCCCCCCNTCTTCCCCCCCCCCCAAAAAAAAAAAATAATCTTTGAAATCTGAAGCTGTATTTTAAAAGATTAATCTTTCAAAATTAGGTTGAGAATATTGGGAAAGGACCCTTGCAAGCTATTGGAGCTCTGTGCTTAACTTTACATTACTATTGTCGTTTAAATGAGAAAAGTAATCCACTGAAAATTAAAGGAGCAATTTTCATGTGAATGCCTCCAGGCATTATTAAGATTCACAGTAAAATGTGTCATGCTGCTTCATAATAAATTCATCTGAACAAGGTAGTAAATACCTACTGCCTTTACAATGGGGAAAACATTTTGCAATACCAATGTTTCTGAAACCGGCCGGCTGAACTGATTTTTTCCCTAAAAACATAGCCACAGGTTAAATACTCAAGCATTTTCCAGGGGCTGCATCCATCCTCCTGTACTTTGGCAGCAGGGAAAATAACCCTGATTAGATTAATCAGTGTCTTCAGCTACTGTTGTGCTCATTATCAACCCTCTAACATTGTATGTTCTGATGACATAACCTTAAGTGCAATAATTGTAGGCATTGGTTCATTAGCAAGTATGATCAACATGGGTTATCAAAAGCATTTTTCATGCATAATAAATAGAGCAAATTACTGAAACAATAAAAGAAATATCTAAGATCTACAGCAGGTCAATCTACATGATGTAATATTTCATTAACATAATTAGAAGCAGATTTATAATAACTTAATTTTCCACCTTCTTTTGTTTAAAGGAGACCGGAGATACTCTGCGGCTTCCTGCAGAAAGCTTGTGCCCTGGCTGGCAAAATGTCAGGTGAAATTAGACTATGCAATGAAGAAAATGTTATTTCAGATGTGATACACTCCCTTTAGAAATCTTGCTGATTGCATACAGGCTGTATAATTACAGACATTCATGAATTGTACTTCATTAGAATGACAAAGTGTCGGCATTGGTGAGACATTTAACCCACCCAGTAGTAAATGAACACAACTCAAGTACACTTTTAGGATCATCATCATTTGGAAAAAAAAAGAAGCAGGGGTATGCTTAAGAAACATGATACCAATATAGATGCATTTCCCCCCCCCAAAGATTAAAATAACTCAGTGTATAATTTATTTTTTCTTTTTTTGGGGAAAAGAAATCCTGTGAGTTTTAATATTTTCTCTCGACAAAGAAATGTAAAGAATGCCATTAGATTCCATTGGAAGCTTCCACTGTCTTGCATGATAGGCAGAGTTGCATTATTTTTCTTTTTTCCATATGAACTTTGATACATTTCAAGTCTGGCGCACTTAATTTTCTGAGAATTACACTAAAAGGAGAACTCTTACTAGATGTTAATCAAAGGACCTATGCCTGATGATAGTTCTAAGTTGTGCAAATGCACAAATTTTCTTTCTTAAGAAAAATGTACTTACCTATGGAGAACAGGAATAATAAATAATATTGGGGTTGATCCTGCCTTCATTGGGATCGAGAGCAAAATTCTGACTGATTTCCAAATGCAGCAATTTCGGATACAAGATTTTTCTTGCTATAAGTTCAGTTTATATTTGAAGACTCCAGCAAACAAAAGTGAGGTTCATTTTATGCTGAACTAGCCAAATCAGCTGTATTTGCCAGTTTGAGCATACTCTTAAACTTGGTGATTGTGGTCCTTACTGCATTTTTTTTGAGGTGGCTACACTTCTACAAAGTTACATTACTGTGTAGTTCATAAGATATTAACCTGAAAACTGCAAATTTTAAAATAGGAATATTTATAATATATAGTAGTATAAACATATATTAAATAAAGTCATATATAAGGAATATGCACCATAACGTGAGTATGTAAATAAATCCAAATTGAACAAAACTTAGAAAGGGAAATGTTTGTGTCCTGTACAAATTATCTAACTTCTTATTAGTTGACATCACAAAGTCTTTCACCTTGACTTATTATGTTGAAAAGTTTTAATTTATGGGTTCTGTTTCAGGCCCTTTGTGAATCCTCACAAATGAGCAGATTTTGCGTATTGTTCCAACACGCTCTCTAAAGGGAAAACTGCTTCCCTTGCACAGAACACTAAAATTAATTTGAAAAAAGAGAAAGAAAAATCAGGGGGGGGAAAAAAGATCAGTGATGACCTGATCATGCAAGCTCGCCTCATGTGGCATTTACTGGACGGCCACTGTAAATCTGGCTACTCCCATGAGCGTTTAGAAGACCGGACCACTTCATACTTACCTTTTGCATCAAATTTGGATAACCAGGATAAATTTTATGGAATTAAGCTATCGAAAGTTCTTCCCACCACAGCAGCTGTATATTCCCCTACAGCCACGTATTTCTATTTGGGCTTGATCATTTTTAGCCAATGCCTTGACCCATTTTACATCCTCCCTTAACACTCTATACTGCTGCAATGGATGGGCAGCAGTCGCTGAACCCAACTCCCTCTATCAAACCTACGTATCACATGAGAATAGAAAAGCATAGGAATGCAGCTGAAACTAGAGAGAATACACGGTCTGTCAGCGTTAATCCTTTTTAATATTCTGCTTCACACCAGAGAGGATTTAATTGTTTCTTAAATGGCTCTAGGGCCTCTGAATGAGCAAACCTGTCTAACAGAGCAGACATTTATTTGAAAGAATCTTTGTAATAAATATTGATCTATCGTATCCGTAGATCATTCTGGAGACACGGCAATCTCTCCTTGCCTAATTAAACTGTGCTAATATGGAAATGCAGGCCAAGCCCATAAGGCACAACAGATCTGCAGGAGTGTGGAAATGCCTGGAAGTCGTGAGCTCTGGGAAGAGAAGCAGAGAGGCGCACGAACTCCGCCTGAATGCTAATGAACTCCACCACATCCAGATCGTAATCCATACAGATGCCATTTAAATTCCCTTCCACAACTTCAGCCTCAAAGTCTTCTAATTAACCCTCAGCCTTGAGATAAGCAGCCGTGAGGAGGCGGGTATGGCACAGCAGAGGTGACAAAAGGCGAAAGACTACTCCTTGCTACTTCTCTTCCCCCATGATTTGAAGGTTGTGTCAGTCACTAAGCCAAACTTGGAGGGGTAATCAAAATGTCATTTACTTCATCTCCCCATGGCATTTTAACTTTTACCCTGTAAGCATTCCTGGATTTAGGACTGGCAAGAATGTTTTAGTAATCATAAAGCACACATTTCCACAGACACGCGGCGGCGCTTAAAAGCATTTCACTCCCACTTGACATGGAGCTTTGTTAGAGATGGCAGACAATATTTCACCAGCTTGGCTTACACTTTGCACAGACACTCAGCTTCCTACAGAGGTTTACTTCTAATGGAAGTCAGCCGATTTATTGCCAACTCCAGCACCGCCCAGACTCGCAAGGAAACCATAGGAGAGTATTGCTGGGCTTTGTTTCAAGTGGTGCCACAGCAACCCAGCAGTGCTGCATTTCATTTTATGTGGAGCCCTGTTACAAACTATGGATCAGCTCCCTCCAACTGTCTGTAGACGGGATCTACAAATTGCAATACTTCAATGGCACTCCAGAGCTGCCCTAACATACAATGGGGCAGATCTGGAGGGTCCCTTCTGTTTTCAGTAAAATTACTCATAGTTTACACTTGTTAAAAGCAGAATTTGTAAAAGTAATGTAGTAATCACAATTTAAGATAAAATGCTAGCTATGTATTTGGGCATTTGGGGGTTTTTTTTGTTTGTTATTTGGGTTGGTTTTTTTAAATAAGTGGTACCAGAGAACTGCTGCCAGAAAGCATCCAGAGCCCTGTGTCTTTGTCCACAATTAAATCAACTGGCAAGTATTTGAATGTCCATTTACCAGTATTTGCGTATATCAAAAGATTTTGCCTATGCAGATGTATGCAGGTGTTCAGTTTCATAAAATGGTCCTCACGTTTCTTTTTTTGATATAACTCAGAAACCTGAAGGAGTTACACAAATTGGCAAATGGCTAATCTCAGCTTTTCATCTTTAGTGTTATTTTCAAATCAAGTTGAGTGATCCCTGTAGTGATTACTTTCTAACATCTGGTTGGCAGCTTATTTGATGAGAGTTGGTGGCCTCATTTTGAATTCTAATGAAGACCACACTGTATAAATCACTGACGTTAGTTTCCCTACTGGCACACTTGGCAGAGCAGTCCTTGATGGGAAGCTGAAGCAAGACAAAAGGAATTAAATGTCATTACATCCCTGCAACTGAATAATCCAGATCAAGGACTGTCCACAGCATCTGAGTGTGACAGCCAGTCAGCCTTTATGTAGTTGATCGGCAAAGTTAAGGTCTAAACTTCAGGTGTCTTAACTTAGGGTATATTGTGTGTTCTACAGTCACTTACAAAGCCATGATTTTTTTTTTTTCCATCCCAAGAAAGGCAAAAGGCCACACTGGGATTTAACTTGTATGAACAAGTATTTTTAGACAGACAATACTGAAATGCTTTGTCAAACTACATGCTATTGTACTGCTTTATTCCTAACAGACAGTCATAGCACAAACTGAGACAGAGGAAAAAACCTGAGATATACTAAACTTGACAACTGAGTCAGAGTCTACTTGCTTAGATCTCAAGCCTTTTATTCGATACCATGCTCTAAATTCAGCATGGGAGAGGAGGCACCGCTATACATCTTGGTGTGGTTATATTGCAGCTTCAAAACAGAGGAAGCTCAGGTCTGTTAGAGACATCCTGAAAGTACAGAGAATACATGATCTATAAGGCTGATTTCTTCAGCTATATCTACAGCATGTGTTAATTTATGCAGAAATATAGCTGTCTTGCTTTTCTCCCTACTGGCTTTGCAGAGTTAATGTTATATTAAGCATTTTCATGAAAGATCACTATCTGTTGTCTTCAAACTGAGAGCGCTGTCCCCCTGCATGAGCTATACTCTGCTTTTCCTCCGTTGACTGTAAGAAATCTGAAGTTTGCCAAGCTCATTTCACATTGACGGATTCGTCCTTCAGAGTCAAGAGAGCTGAATTGTCTGAAATTTAAACTCCAAGCAAGATCTCAGAGCAAAATAGAAACATATGTCTCACATTAAGTACTATGACCTAAAAACAGTACAGAAGTATTCATACTGACTTTAGTATGTGCTCGTTTACTGCACAGCAGTATGGGCATTGAGAATGCCATCTACTGGCAAAAAGCACGATGGAGCGAAATTCCATGGTAGGCAATTTCCAAAAAAGGGAAAGGGTAAGAAAACGTGATGTGGGTTGTTAGTTTGTTTGGTTTTGGGGGTTTTAAGTGCTCATTTCAAGTTTTTTAAATCAAGTAGTTGTAACTGCATGATATGATGCTGAATTTTATGTAGAAGCATTGGTGGGAATGAGTTTTGAACCTGAAGTATATTATTACAACTTAATTTTGTACCAGAAAAGGATAATGTTTGAAAATAGTAACAATCTAAAAGACATGAGAGGTAATAAGGAAACATGAATAGAGCTGCAAGACTGAGATTGCTTGTACTTTCCTATGCTTCCTCTTATTTCACAGAATCTCAAAAATGACTCTCAAGAGTTCTTTAAATATCTGGTAAGAATATTCGGAGTCTAAACCTTTGACACTAAAATCTGAAAAAGCATCAAACTCAGCAGTGAGTGTGTTTGTTATTGTGCTGTCAGCTATAGCAACCGTGATTCCAAGCTTTATGTGGCCAATTTGTGATTTGATCGCAAATAGTCATCTTGGTGGAGAATATCTGTCCTGTTAACTCTACTTACAAAGCAGTAACTGTTGTCATAATACTATGGCAAGACAGATCCACGTAAGCTACAGCTCTGCTGGTTTGTTTCAGAACCATCTCTGATGGTTTGAAAACATCTTGTCTCTTTTTTCCCCCCAATGATTATTGATGAGATTTTTTATTGTGTCCAGTTACACCTAGACAACAACCAGGTTACCTAGACTATCTAATGAAAAACAGTTGGTCTAATATTGACCTAACGTTCTCTGAGAGTGTGCCATCTTTGCAAGTGAGTCACAGGCATGGAATAGTACAGGGAATAATATTTGCTGGGGTTCAGCAAGGAGTTTGGTCTAAATCTAATTTGATCATTGCTTAGATTAAGGTAACAATCACTGACAAAGAGACAGCAATCTGCTCAAAAGAAAGTATCAGAAGTAGCCTCCAACGTACTTAATAGCAGAGGGAAGTAGAAGGAGGAAAAACTACAAAACATCACTTGTGAGCAGAGACATCCCTGACCACAGCTTTTTCTAAACTCATCTCTTAAAAAAGTAAACATTCCTTTGTTGTATGTTGTGGTGTGGCTCCAAGAAAGGCAGCAAGCCTGGAAGTGCCGGCACTGAGAAAATGCCATTCACATTTTACCACTAAATTACTGTGGCTTACTGTCACATATAGGAAGACTGCAGCAGGAACAGCATGGGGAAAGGAAGAAAAGTAAGTGTTGAGTAGGATGAACACAAGCTTCTCTGTAGTCTTGAAAACATCTGCTAATATCAAAGCTCAGCATTTCACTCATTTTAGGAAAGCAGAAGGGAATAGGATACAATGTTTAAAATAAGCTGAAGAAATAAAATAAATAAATCAGAAAAATGGGAAAAACAGTTTTGGACAACAGTGTCACAAAATAAAGCCTTTGATCTGTGCTTTGCCCATGCAAAAACTGCACTTGCAGAGATACCAAAGCTGTCCCTGAAATATGGCAGTAGAGCCCTGCCAACTCAGAGCTGTGGCAAAGCTAAATACTGATGTGATGAGGCCTTCCTGATGGTCTTCTGAGAGGCCCATCACTGATGAGATCATTCTGCTCCCAGGGACTGAAGTCTGGGGCTGCACCTGTGTGGGGCTGCAATGTCCTGGGTAGAGGTACCACCTCATCTGGAGCTGGTAGGGTAGCTCTACACAGGGCTGCCTTGCACCACCATGTTTTCACTTCCCATAGCAAAAGAAAGCTTTTAGAGTGGCCCCTTCTTTTAAAGTAATCTGTGCTTTTTTGAGACTACAAATCAAGACAAGAAGGGAGGAACTGTTACCATGCTAGGACTGGAACATTGTCCTGGGCTGAACATGCCACATTAACTACTACCCCCATGGAAAGCAGCAGGCACTCTGTTAAAAACTCATTTGATTCTCAGAGCACTCTAGGAAGGCCTGAAAAGCACAGGAGGACACAGGTAATTTCACAGATGCCCAGCTGTCTCCAACATTAACAGGGAAAAAGACTCAAGTTAGGAATGGAGTGAAAGTTAGAGGAGCATCAACTCTGCAAGTACATAACATGCCATGTGAAGTAAAAAAAAAAAAAAGATATCTGATATAAAACAAAGTAAATCTCTTAAGTTTCATCCAGATTCTCTCCAAAAAAACTGATTCCTCAGCCCAAAATTTGCTTTCAGTTTAAACCAATTCAATTAGAAAGGGAGCACACAGGCCGTGAAACAATCCAGAAGACAAAACTATACCTGTTTAGGTAAGTATGGCTCTAATGATTGTATTATACTGTTCAATGGACTGAACAGTAAGTGTATACTGTTTAAGGAAATCTGAATGCTTTGCATCTCCTCTTTCTTGTGATTACTGTCTATAAATGGTTGTGGCGGACCCACACCCATTAGCATGGCCCAGTAAATGGGTTTCTCCCCCCCAACAGCTCCTCCTGACAGATTAATACTATCAGATCTTCCTGTTCAACACAAAATGAGAATGTCAGCAAGGTCTCCTTCCACATGATAATCCCCTACTTGACGTACAATGACATTATCCCACCAAAGCTGGAGACAAATTCTAATTCTTGGTGTAATTACAGGCTTGAATAGGTATAGAGGGTTGTTACGTGCAGAGCAACTATTCCCACTAGGGAATCTTCAGGAATACAGTTGGTGCAGCCAAACTATGCAGTTGAGACAGTGCTATGATCAAAGGAGCCCATCCTTACTTTTGAAGGATCACTGAAGTAATACACCATCTCCATTTGGATTTTGTTTTGGTGACTTCCATGTGTTATGTTGAAAGGTAATATGTTTTTTATTTGATGCAGCAATTCACATAGTAGGACACAATACAAAACAAACAAAAGACCATTTCAAGCTTTTTTATATATAGTGGATTGAAATGTAAAAGGAATAGCATTCTGTAATACAATTATAGAAAAAGTGGACAGAAAGATTAAAATTTATGAAGTTGCTAGGAAATGTTAAACATGCAAAAACCTAATTAGTATTGAAAAATATTTAAATCTTCCAAGTCCAATGAACTTTTAGAATCTCAGCCTTGCAGCTAGTAATGATAAGTTTGAAAAATTCAATAGTGCTAGACAAATGATTATGAGTAATGCCATTAAATTATTAGCTTGCGACAAGCATTAAATCCTATCCAGACATACTCCTGAAGGCATTGCCTTCTATACCTATTTAAAGTACTGGTCACATAGAAAATAATTTTTTACTAATTTTTTTTCAGTTTGTCTAAACTGTATGCAGGTTCCGAAAGATCAAGAAAACTTCAGGACACAACCTGAGGTTCAGAAATTATGTTGGATGGCTATAATACCCATGCCAGGATGTGCACTGGATGTTTCAAAGCCTCAAGATCAGAGCCCCTCTAGTCGGGCTCTTGCCTTAGGTGCCAGCAAAAAAAAAACATAACACGAACACAAAAATATGAAAGCAAAAGCAATGCTTCTCTCTTCGCTGTTTTATTATTTTTCTAGTCTGTCTTCTCTGACAGATCACTTACAGTGATCCAGGAAACACCAGCCCTTTCCTGACAGTCTTTTGAAGAGACTCGCCCAAGACTGGAGTCCTGCTCTGTTAATGGATACACATATGAATATTAAGAAACAACCCCTTTTCTAGAAGAGTTTACTGGCTCTGACTGGGATGGACTTAACTTTCTTCACAGCAGCCAGCAAGGTGCTGTGTTTTGGGTTTGTGTCTAGAACCAATGTTTTGGCTATTGCTGAGCAGTGCACGCACAGCATCAAGGCTTTCTTTTGCCCCACTTTGCCCGCCAGTGAGCAGGCTGTGGGTGGACAAGAATTTGGGAGGAGACAAAGCTGGGACAGCTAACACAAGTTGGCCAAAGGGATGCTCCATACCATTGTGCTCAGCAACAAAAGCTGGAGTAGAGGAAGAAAGTGGAGTTTTTAGTTTCCACGGTGGCAGTTGTTTGGAGACTGGCTGGGCCTGTGTTAGGTGGTGAGCTATTTCTTTTGCTTTGCTTGTTGTTTTCTTCCTCTTTCTTTCACCTGTTAAATCATCTTTATCTTTACCCATGAGCTTTCTTGCCTTTGCTCTTTCTAATCTCTTAGGGGCCGGGGGAGGAACTCAATCCACCATTAAGAGCTTACAAGACCTAGAAAAACTTATTTGCGACTCAGGACATGGGAGCTGAAGCTGGGATCAGTCTTTCCTCCAGAAGAGCTACAGAACTGCCAAAAAACCTGAGACAGCTTCCAAAGGCTGCCTTTGCCAGGGGGAAGTTGACATCCAGGTGAAAGTCTCCATAGCTCATTAGAATCACTCAGAGATTGCATAGCCTAAGAGTATGGCTCATCTCATTGGAAGAGGTTTTTTTGGTTTGTTTGTTTGGGTTTCTTTTTTTGTGGGTTTTTGGTTGTTTGTTTTAAATAAAACCCTAAGCTTCCCAGAGTTCTGATGGGCAGAATCTCCCACATACAGCTATGCAGGAGATGGGGACATAGGGACACAGGACAGTGACTCATCTCACCACTATAGATAATGTATTTTGGTACTTGAGAGCTTAAGTTGAACATCAAAATAATACTGAAATTCACACAAGTTTGTTTCTGAATTAGTTACTATTTTAATACAATTTTTTGAACTTAATTTTATCTAGTATCAGCAACTAGTTTTGAGCCTTGAACAGACTAATTCCAACCCGTAGAAAAGCCAAGAAGCAGAAGAGTCATGACCTTACATTTATGAGTCTATGCTGCACGTATAGACAGCACGCAAACCCAGGTCATCAGGAGCACTGGCTTTTCTTCTTGACTCTAAGAATAGATTGCCACCACTGACTACGATCCAAAAGTAACCATCATGTCTTTTTGGTGGGACCATCTGGGGTTTGATGCAAAAGCACGGTCCTCTCTTACAGGACTATCCAGCTTTCTGTTTGTGACTATTGCTGACTAAAGTGTGTATCTTCCCTACCTACTCATAGTGACTGTGAGGTACTATGGGTCATTCCCAGCAGTCTATAGACAGGAGCACTAATGCATCTCTTGCGTTTGTCTTGACAATGTGGATGACAGCTGGAGCTCCTCATGCTGTTGCAAGGCTGATAGTAGCCACTGTGGCAACTCTCATTCTGGAGTCGGCAACAGAGATGAACATGTGCTCCCCATTCCCTTCAGTCTAGAGACAAGGAATATCTCAGCTCTTCTTCCCTGGATCTGGTCCTATTACTGAATACAGCGGTAGGCAACTCGCTGCAAATAAAGAACCATCTGGCAAGAAAGAAGTTAAAATGTTCACTTTCTCCCTCATTATGTGAAAATTTGGTCCTTGTTCTACTTTAAAAATACTAGATAGTATTTCCTCTAATCTAAAATCCAATCCAATTATTTCAGTGGCCTTTGGATCAAGTCGTTTCTCATTATAAAGTCTGATTACATTTAGTATTTTTCTCAAGTGATTGATAAACTGTACCAGAATGTAACAGAAAATCCAGGCAATTAAAAAAGCTAAGTTTTAACAAAATTAAGAAAAACAGACATGTGAGAAAAATGTTGCCCACGACAACCAGAAACTAGATGAAAAAAGCAGCAATGATGTTCTGGATACACATTTGTTATAAATCTATGATAGAAGAGATGATAGTTAGGTCATCTGTAAATGATACTGGGCAAGGGTCAAAAACAAAATATTGTTTAAGTCTTCAGTTTCAGACATCCCACATGTTAGGAAAGAAAGATTAAGGAGTCTTGTAAGCGACAAATTAAGAATTATAATTCCATAAGTTTTTGTTAAATAACCCTTAACAAAATAACCCTTGTGAATATACCATTTGGTATGCTGAATTTTCATTCTAATAAAGAGGAATAGGGATTCAAATCTCATAATGGAGTTAAAATTCTATCATTATTCACAACTAACTTAATCCCATGCTTCTGGTAGCTGCCTCACACAGGTCAAAAACCTGTTTCTATAAAATATGGGCTGTTCTAAGACCACTGAACTCATTGTAGGTGCTTGTGATACAAGGCTTTTAAAAATAACCTCTCAGTCATTTCGCTGATTCACGCTAACAGCTTAGCATGGGGTGTTGGCAGCAATGTAAATTCATGCTAATTTTCTTTGAGATCATTCCTAAAAAAGCAGAAATGGAAGTCAGTGCCAGAATGATTGTCACA
>RSEF01000031.1:26191184-26201708 GCA_003993805.1 Himantopus leucocephalus | reverse complement strand
ATCTCGAGACTTCTCCCAGCCGTTTGTAGAATATTTCATCTGCAATGATGATATTTCATCTGCAATATTTCATCTGCAATATTTCATCTGTATACTGGCATGCATTTCTCAGAGTAATGCATTTAACCTGCTGTGCTTGTGAGGCAAGTAATTGTTTTACCTTTATGTACGGGAACTACTACCAGTCTATTCTGCAACCAGTTAGCAAGTCCCTTTGGAAAGCCCCTTCCACACTCCAGAGACCAGATGCTCTTGTTGGTGATTGAAATAAAGGCACATCCCAAAGCTATGTATTGCAGTGGGAGAAGCCAGAAGCTGGCTTCCTCCAGTGGGCACCATGTGGCAAGTCTTGAGTGTATCTATAATTAGAATACAAACTATTAGGGCGAGGGTCATATAGGACATGGCCACAGAGGAGTGGATGTTATTTCTAGGTAGACACCTACACTATCTCATGGAAACTGCCAGGCTCAGTGAAGAAACACCAAAGTCATAGCTGGGCTCAGACAAATGGGGGTACCCAAAGAGCAACACTGTACCCATGAATACCTCGCCAACTTTAGAACTGCTACTAGTTCTGCATCTATGCCATTGCATTTGTTCTATTAGCAGTGTCAGCTCTAGTGAAGAATAAGAACCACTGCTCTTTATCACTGTGTCATCTCAGCTACCTGACCTGGCTGTAAAAATGCTTGTCCGCAGTCTACAACCTTCAGTGTAACAGCAGCTCAGAAAAATAGATTACTTTGGATGCAACATCCAAACACATCACACCATATTAGTCAAGGCTCTCAATGTTGTATTTGTGCAGAGGAACTATTCATATTAAAAACACTAGGTGCTATAGGCAGATATAATATTATATAACATTATATAACATTAACCAGCACCTACAACAGGGTTTCAGTCTTTGTGGGTTCCTCTAGGCAAAGAAGACATGTTAATTAGAATGAGTCCAGTTTGCCCTGAAACAAACACTTATTCTAAGAAAACAGGACTGATGTATTGGTTCATCCAGGCAAGTACTTTGTGTTTCTGAGGAGCAGACAGGGAATTTGAACAGTCAGTACTGGAAGGAGCTGCACACAGAGGAAATGTCTTCTCAGTCAGGGACCAGAGGTTATCTTAAAAAACAGGCTATAAAAGTTTATATCCTTTCCTAGTGAGATTTCTCCCACATCACTTTAGCCATATAAACAAGATACTTAGTGTAAACCAGTGCCTGGCTTCTGTCAGTAAAGTGAGAGGAACATCTTAGAGAGGCTGATTTATCTCAGACTGCTCTATCCCATTTTAGGGGAGGATAAAACACTTTTAGGAGGTGATTGAATTTATCTTTTGAGTGGGTCTCTGAGTATTGAGGAGCAGATGTCTAACTTTTATGTGGTAATCAAGAGGAATCAAGCCTTTGTTTCAGTAATTGTAGATGTTTTCTGATACCATTGCTCCCTGGAGTTGCTTGAGCCTGGTCAATACTAGTTACCCAAAGCCCTTTGAACTTCTGGAGCCTTCAGAGTATGGGGTTTCGCAGCTTGTCCAGAAACAGTGCTTTTCTGGGGTAAGTCATATATCCATGGGCCTTGAATATGTGCAGAAAAACTATGTTTGAAGTATCTTATTAAATTAACTGCTTTCAAACAAAAAAAAAAAGGTGACAAGAATATTTAGATTGCCAGTTGGGGGGGGGGGGGGGNATTTTGCTGCAGTGCTACAGTGAGATGCAGGGGACTGGACTCTTGGCCTTGGACAGTGGGGCTGCTTTTTTCATCCAGCATCAGAGGTGCAGCTGGAACCCTGAGCCTGGCTTTCCCAGATGAGCTCACCAGGTCTACCAGGGCATCATCTGTGGCTCCTCATGGCACGGCCACCATGCTTCAAGGCTGAGACCCTGGGAGGGCCTCAGGGAGTGGGCAAGCCATCAGAGTGAGTCCTTGGGGGTACAAGGGACATTGGATGACCAAACCAGCAGGAGGGCACAGGGGAAGGGGGTGTGTATGAGGGATGCGGGTCCTTCGCTGGCCGGGGCAGCACGGGCAAAGGGGTCACGCGGCAGGCCGGGGCGCGCCCCGAGGCCGCCCTCGCGGTAGCCCCTCGAGGCATTGTTCGCACCCTGCGTCCTTTCTGCTTCCGGGGGCTGCCGCGATGACGATTTGCTGAAGATGACATCAGCTGTGGATGTTGGAAAAGTGGCGGTGCGGGGATGCGCCGGCTCCCCCCCCCGGTCCCTGCCCTGCACCATCTCCGTATAAAAGCGCCGCCGCCTCCCCGCCCGCCCTCATTCCCTGCCTCCTGCGGAGCCGCCGTCGAGCGGCCCTTCTCCTCCCAGCGCCCCAGAGCCGCGGGGCGGAGCGGGGCGCCCGCGATGGCCACCGTGGTGGTGGTGGAAGTGGACTCGGAGCCCTCCTGTAGCATTCCCAACCTCACCTCCCTCTCGCCCAGCCTCTCGCACCGCTTCCTGGACAGCAAATTTTACCTGCTGGTGGTCATCGGCGAGCTGGTGACCGAGGAGCACCTGCGGCGGGCTATCTCCAACATCGAGCGAGGTGAGGCGGCGGGGAGCGGGGCCGCTGCAGGCAGCGCCGCAGCCCCCCGGAGCCCCCACCCCACCGACGCCTTCCCCTCGGAAGCGGCCGCGGCGGGGCCCCCCGGCCCTCGGGGCGCCGCGGAGGGCAGGCAGCCGCTCCCCGTTTTCTTCCCCTTCCGCGAGGGGCGAGCGGGGGCGCTGCCCGGGCTCGGCCGGCGGGGCGGGGGCCACGGCCGCCCCTTGCTCATGGTCGGGGCGACACATACACATACGCGGCACAGACACATGAGCTGCGAATTCGTGGTCTCTGTTTTTTTTCTTTTTATTGTACGAGGGGCTCGTCGTCCCGTCTGCGCGCACGCTCCTCCCGCCCCACCGGACTCGGAGCTCCTCCGTCGGGTACGAGCGCCGGGAAGCCGCCCGCGGCGGTCAGCTCCCTGCTGCCGCCCGCACAAAGATCCGCAGTCGGCTCGGCGCGTCCATCCCCAAGGAGCGTCTGCCCCGCCGCTAGCAGTGGGCGAAGGGGGCAAGCTCCCTCCTCACCATTGTTGGGGCGGAGGGGCTGCGGCAGGAGCAGAGCGCCCGCAGCGCCGCCGATCCCGTCTGCCCGGAGACAGCGGCGGGTGGGCGTGGCGCAGTCCGCACTGCGGTCCCTATGGCAGCCCGGAGCGGACAAAGGGCGTCCGTGCCGCCGAAAAAAACCCGCGTCTGGGGCTGGGGCGGCCGGGCTGCGGGGCGGCTGTTCGGCGTTTCCCTCGGTTCCCCAGCAAACCCCTGTCCCCCACCGCGAAACCAAACCAGCGGGATTCGGGGCGTTTTCCTTCTCACTGGCAAAGACTCCCTGAGCAGGAATGCAGCTGTGCCTATTGTGTCTAACTTTCTGCAACGAGACTTTTCTCTTGGCTGGAGAATTTTTCAGGAACTAAGCTTTATATGCACATATATATTTCAATAAAGAAAAAGATATGGGTAATAAGGCTAATACCTGAGTGCTCAGCCTCATTATTGCCCAGCTACAGGATGCTATTGACTCACTATTTGTCCTTTTCTTAAGACAGCAATACAGGAAGGTATTGCAAGTGAAATGACAGTTTTAGTTCTAGATGTGGTTTCTGATACAATAGATTGCAGTGTACATTGAGAGAGGAAAAAAGTCCCATTGCCATAATAGTGGTATGAAGCACAAAGAAAATTATTGCTCAATCCTATAGTTTGTTAAACTCAATTGGTACATGATTTTGTAACATATTTTTGTTCTGGGCTGGTGAAAGCAGAAATATCAGAAACCTGCCATTGTTAGAAGGGAGAAAGAGACCTTGGTAAGGGGAATTGGTAGCAGCCTTGCCATGTAGGTGTGGTTCAGCAGTCCAGCTAGGACTTCATTTGTCTCTCTGTTTTCTCAACTATTGTTGCTTTAGTTGGCTATTTCTCTTGATTCTTTTTTCATGACTGTTTGTGGTAAAGGGCTGCCTCATCACAGCTAACCAGCTTCACCATGACCTGTTCATTTTTATTGCTACCATTGTCTCCTAGGGAGAACTACTGAGGGCAGATGCTTTGTCATTCAGAGCCTCTTCAGCATTGCACTTTCCTAGTGCTATCTAAGTTTTGGTTGTGTCAAAAGTAAATTGGCTGCATTTAATTAAATTATTAACATTTATAGAGCAAATTAATAAGACTTATGCCCTCAAGACATTTGATGTCATCCTTCCTCTGAAAAAATGCTCTTCAGTCTCTTCTTGAAGCTTCTATTGTACAGTTGCTGCTGCATAGTTCTGTTGTTGCTACCTCTTGCCACTAAGCATAACAGTTTTAGATGTTCAGAGGGAATGCTTTGGCCTTTTTATTCATCATTTTGGATTAGAAGTCACCTCACTGCTCCTGGTGTCAGATGATCTGATTGGGATTTTGCCTGCTAGGAAAAAACCTTGATCAAATTTTGAGGTGCATTAGGGTTAGGATGAGTATGCTGGGAGTCTGAAGCTCTATCTGTGTGAGGCAAATATAGGCTTGACTAATCTCTTTCTCATTGGAAAGTATGCTGTAGTCTGGAAAAAATGGCTTCTTTCAACCTTTATTCTCAACAGAGCCTTAAATGTGTTTAGGGTTCTTGATAACTCTGTCTCACTGTCTTCTTTGGTACATCTCCTAAGTACCATCACTGAAAAGTGTGGATTCATGTGCTGAACTGCAGCACAATGTGTCAAAGAAAATTATCTGCTGATAACACATCAGTGGCGTGATGCTACGCAACCTAGTGGAATGCAGAGTCATTTCTTAATATATCATGAAGAGGGAATGGTGTGGCAAGCTGCATTTTCAATAATTACATTTAAGATGTCACTTTGCTAAGGATGCAATCCTCCAACCCACCATCCACCAAAAAAGGAGGAGGGAGCAAAGAGAAAGCTTCAAGATTTTTCCACTGATTTGGCAGATGCCACTGGGTGTGCCCTGTCTGCTGTCTGATAAGTCCTGTGTCTAGTGGCATTGCACTCCTAAGCCTGCAGAAAGAAAGAAATAGCTCCAGTTCAGTCATACTTCCAGTAGTTGCTTCCGTATTGTTAATGGTATACATCATTGGATTGACCTTGGATTTTAGTTTCAGAATTACCTCCATTCTACCCAAACCTGATTTGGTTATATAATGTATATAATGCATTATACTACATTATAATGCATATGCATAATTTTTGCATCCAGAATGCTGAATCATGCAGCTGCAGATTTGGGATATTCTATTCAAATCCCAGCTTCAGCTTCTAGGATTATTGTGTGCATGGTATGTCTAGGCTTTTTCTTTTTTTTTTTTGGGTTATTTATTTCACATTGAATCCTGTATTTGGGACATTGCCTGGCTCAGCAGTCTGACTATGCCTAATCAGAATCTTATCCATACTGCAAATTTGGATTAACAACAAAAGCAGCTAGGAATGGATGGTAGACAGATCCTATCATTAGCAGCATTGCTGAATCATAGTCCATATTGCTTAATTGACCTCTGGAAAGCTTTGTAGTCTCCCCACACAAGCTTGCTGTCAGAGGCCAGCAAGCTGTTTATCTTCTAGCTTCTTGAAGTTCATTCAATGTACTTTAGCTTTGTGATCAATGTCAGTTTACTAGTCATAGTTTTCATACATGTTGTACATGTGTGGTATTATATCATCTTTACTTTCTTGCTCTCAAATATTCCAACACCTGGAAAACATTAAAGCCTGCTGAGCTGTATTTGTCTGCCAAAACTAAGCTCCAAAAATGCACCATACGGCCAAGAGATTTTTGAAAAATGAAAATTAGGAGACTTACAGAAGAGACTCACTGCTTATGCCTCTGAACAATGATGTATAATTCAGGAAGTGGAGGTGGCTGGTTATAGTTCAGTTATTTTTCTCTTGAGTGGTTATGAAACACACAGGCGATACTGTATTTCCAAATTTATTTAGTTTCAAATGGCAGCTACTTAATAGCTGGTAGCACATCCCAGTAAGAAGCATGCTCCTACCTTGACTGGGATGCTGACAAGGAAAAGCCCTGGATGAATTATCCCTGAAGAGGCTTCAGGCTCTTGAAATGCAGATGTTCATATTTGCATGGAGAACCTACCCAGAGCTGCAATGGGAGACCAGCAGCACAGATCTGGTTTCTGTGCTCTTCCCCCCCCTTTCTCCTCCTCATCCTTCAGCCCTACAACATGGCTTCTGCCAGTGCAAGGCTTGACATTTTTGCTGCCTTGAAAGAGAATAAAGCATGAGAGGCGGTGCTAACAGTAAAGTTCGCAGCCTGAAATCCTGACAGAGTTACCAACAGAAGTGTTAGTGCTAGTCTCATGGTAAGGGGTTGGCCACACACCTCTTCAGGCATCTCCTCCACCCCAAAGGTACCAAACCCCAAAGTGATTTAACTCAGAAATTTCATGCAAAGACATGGTCAGGCATGTGGGGAGGGGCCACTAGACACTTCCTCACCTGCAGTCCCTTCTGTGTTTGCCAGCTAATTTGTGTAAGTCTACTGATATTCATTCAGGAAGAAAAACCAAAAATCACTATAATATTGTTGTTCAAAATTGCAGCAGTGCCTGGACTTACCAGTAGTGCAACTGCCTGCTCATTATTTTCAAAACAAAACAAGAAAACTATAGAAAAATCTTAAAAAATGTTCTCCTCTTAATTTGTTGTGGGGGTTTTGTGTTTTATTTTTGTTGTGTGTTTTTTTTTTTTTAATTTAGTCATCAAAATCTTATGGTAGGAAACTATAAATTTGTCTTTTGGCTGCAGTGATTTTTTTTTCTGGTCAAATTTCAATCCTTAAAAATATATTTTTGAATAATACATTTTATGATCATATATGTGTCAAGTGTCTCACTTTCTAAGTAGTTGGGGGAAAAATGGTAGGGAATAGAGATGTGATGTTTATTTTTTAAAAGAAAAAAGATCAAGCATAGCATTTTAAAATCTCAAAACTAGAATTTTGATATTTTGTAAGTAAAAGATAACTTAAATTTTAATTTAAAATATGGGATGCTTCAAAGCTTTTGAATGAAGAAGTCAGCAATTTAATACTTTATATTTAAATATTAATTTGCAACATGGTAGGTGATGCTGTCTTTTTTTTCTCAGGGGGACAAATACAATGGTCTTGCAATAGGGCTAACGTATCCCCTGAGTGATTCACTCTTTTCAGTTTTATAAATCAGTGTATTGCTATTTTAAAGTCAACTCTGGGACATCAATAAGTTCTCGTAATGTGGCTACTAGGATGTGGGAACCAGCAGTCCTAAAGCAGGGGCTTTAAAGGATTGTTTAAAGGTTTTGGAATTTAGAAATATGCAAATAACATGCATGTAAATGGAGAAATAATTAATTAAAACTTACAGTGCTCATATATCAAGCTAGATGTGTTTTGCATTTTGAATTTTAGGAATCCGATCATGGGACACAAACTTGATTGAGTGCAACTTGGATCAAGAACTGAAACTTTTTGTGTCTCGCCATTCAGCTCGATTTTCTCCTGAAATTCGAGGTGAGTTTTTGGAAGTGTTTGACAAAGTTTTGGTTTGTATTTTTTTTTTTTTAAGAGGAGAATTAATAAATACACTCAGGTATTGGATGGCCTACTTTCATTTGTGATTCTTTAAAATGAATACTTTTTTCTTTCTTTTAAAATATGGCTTGAAAATTATAGTTTGTTTTAACTTTCTGACAACAGGAAATGTGTGAAGCTTTAAAATAATCATCCTTTTAGGTTAGCTTCGTGTATCTCACCATGATTACTTTGGCAGTAGATGTTAGTTTTAGGGTCCCATTAAAATTAAGTGAAACTCACTTTTTGACTGAATAGTTTGTTCATGTAGCACCGATCTAGTAGTCCTGGAGACTGAAGCTGTTCCTCACGGTGGTAGGTAGAACACATACAGAAAACAACCTGAAAGGTTAGCT
Source organism: Himantopus leucocephalus (assembly GCA_003993805.1). Lineage (NCBI taxonomy): Eukaryota > Metazoa > Chordata > Aves > Charadriiformes > Recurvirostridae > Himantopus > Himantopus leucocephalus. The sequence goes on along the minus strand of RSEF01000031.1, from coordinate 26,193,749 downwards.
CTACAGTTTGATAGAGCCAGAAATGATGTCACAGCTGTTGTACGAGTGTGGCTCAAGCCCCATGTTTGTCCCCAAAGGGCTTGGACTTTTCTCTTTCTTGGTATGAAAAAGCTGAGGGGTGGAGGGTCTACCTTGAGTCACATGAACTTTCTTTGGGTTGCATGAAGAAATTAGAATTTTACAGGGCTCATGAGACTAAATCTTCTCTTCTTCTGCTGCCTTTACTTCAAGCCTGTCATTCCTTTAGAGGATTCATAAAGTAAATTTAAAAACTCAACAATTTTGTGAAGTGTAAAATTTGATTTTATTCTGAGTGCATGGGAATCAAGTGTTTGGTAAGTTTTCTAACATCTCATTACTTTAACACAAATGCTGAGTGAGTGTGTGAAATTAATCTTGGGTTTTGTATAAAAATATATAGCCTTCTCCAAGGAGTGTAGGTTGCTTTCAATGGTGAAATTATTGTGACCATGTGCACATTGACTAGTATAACCTAGTATTGATGAATGTTATAAATTCCAGCTTCAGGAACATCTCTTAAGTATGGTGAAAAGGGCTATGAAATGTTGTACCATACTACTGCATCACATTCCTAAGGTCAGTTGCTATGCGCTGTTGACAAAGAGATCCTGATGTCTTGCTAGCATGACATCGTTGACTTGATGATCTTGAATAATGTACCAAAATGTCTTGTGTTACTATTTCTTCCTCTTGTAGCATAGATTATAGCAGATTTTGTCCATATCTCCCTATATCTATAGAGAGTAAAACATTGCCAGATTTAAGAAAAAAATATACCTCTATGATTCTTTCCTTGGTTTGTAAAACAACAGAACCAATACAAGAATACTCAGTGTGAAGATTTAGGGTCGAGGCATGTAGTTCCTGAATTACATAGAAGTAAACTCAGGCCTAGAATACATATCTTTCATTTCAATTTAAATGTCATGAAGACAATTCAACTTCTCAGTGACATCAATTGCCTCGTTTTATAGAGAGGGTATTCTGATAAGTGAAATTAGCAGAATTTATCTTTAAGGAATGCAGTATGCAGTGCACTTCATTTTTAATATGTATGTGTGTTATTTTAAAACTTCGGGAAAAAAAAACCCAAACTTGTGCTTCTTGTTTAGCAAAAATATTCCAGTGTGTCTAGGGGTTTTTTTGCTGCCTTGTTTAGATGATACCTCTTGATAGCATTGCATGAATTAAAATAAAGCAAATACTCTGCTTTCATATGATAAATGAAATAAGATTGTGCACCTCTTTTTTTTTTCCAACATAAAGATTATAGAATCCTCTGGATTTTTTCTTTAGGAATTGTATTTTTTTTTAGTTTTTTCTTGTTTATCTAGACTTGCCTATTTAGTCTGTCATTGTGTTGAATTGCAGCTTAATTGCATGTGACTGGAATTCATCAACATCTCTATGACAAGCAGAAATGAATGTGCTTTTCAGCACTGTTCAATCTTTAAACAATAAGCTGCCAAACTCTATGTTGAAAGAGCATTAAGGGAGCCTGAAACTGGGAAATAGGGAACATTCAGGAATAAAGCTAGCCCTCTTGACCAATTTAATTTCTCAAATTTTGTGGAGAAGCCTATCGACACCTTCAGAATCCCACTGCACAAATCAGAGGACAATATTTTAGTCTCTTTAGTCTCTCTGTGGTTCTCTGATGTTGAATCTGCGTGAGGCTCCTTTGTGTCTTCTCTACTGTTTGATAGGAAGAAGGGTTTTTTCTTGCCATTTGTTAATAAAATTTCAGAATGTTTGATTTCTGTTCAACAAATGTTGAATTTTGAGTGTTTAACCGGGGAAACTGGCAACATTTATACTAAAGAGAATTGTAAGTACATATTCTCATAATGGTCCCAAACTCAGAAATTCTCTGGAATTTGTGTAACTAGGTGACCTCTTGTCCAAGGAAAGTATTCATCCAAGATGATGGGATAGTCTGTGGGATTTAATTAAACAGCCTTTTTTTCAATCTTTTGAGATGGAACTCTTTGTGCAACTCAAACATAGGGACAGTTTACTCTTGAGGAAGGGTAGAGTCATTTAGTGTGTCTGCACAGCTCTTAGTATAGTGAGGTCTGACTACTGGCTGAAGCCTTTTTGATTATAATGTTTATTATGGTAATTGCAGTGCCAATTCAGTACATGCTTGTATGCTTCTCAAAGCAGCTTGAGGATACACACAGCAGCAGCAATGTAAAGGGTAGGACTCTTTCTCCAAAAGGAATCTTGGAGGAAATAGGGCCAACCCTGTCCCCATGCCATATGCCTGCACTGTCAAAGGAAAGACACGCAAGAGAATGTCAAAGCATTTGTGTGTCTTCACTTCAGGAATTTCAGGTCTAATCCTTCTCCATGTGTAGTGAATATCAATGTACATATTGATATTGCAGGGAGCATGACTGGATCCCAACACTCTTTTTGTGCTCTTTTCAAGGGAATGTATTGTCACAGTGGTATTTGTGCATCGTATATTCAGCTGCTGGGCAATTTATGGATGATTTATTGTTGCGTTAAAGGGCAAAGTAATTTGGCAGAAAATAAACC
>RSEF01000031.1:26179224-26191174 GCA_003993805.1 Himantopus leucocephalus | reverse complement strand
CCCAAAACTGAACACGGTGTTCAAGGTGCGGCCTCACCAGTGCTGAGTGCAGGGGGACAATCGTTTCCCTAGTCCTGCTGGCCACGCTATTTCTGATACACTCCAGGATGCTACTGGCCATCTTGGCCACCTGGGCATATATTTAGCCAGCTGTTGACCAACACCCCCAGGCCCCTTTCTGTCGGGTAGCTTTCCAGCCACTCTTCCCCAAGCCTGTAGTGCTGCATGGGGTTGTTGTGACCCAAGTGCAGGACCCGGCACTTGGCCTTGTTGAACCTCATGCCATTGGCCTCGTCCCATTGATCCAGCCTGTCCAGATCCCTCTGTAGAGCCATCCTACCCTCAAGCAGATCAACACTCCTGTCCAACTTGCTGTTGTCTGCAAACTTACTGAGTGGATGGTTAGCACAAGGTCCTCATTCCTGGGAGAAGCTCCTGGGGTGCTGGCCTGGGCTGTTTTCAGCCAATGTGAACCCACATCCTCCTTTGCGACATAGCAGCTTTGTGAGAGCGCCCCTTGCCTGAGCTCACCTCTCAGTCTTCTGGGAAGCTATTGGAAATGATCAGCAAAAGGTGAAGGATGCTCGTGGGTACCCGACTTAAAAACACCACGGTCACAATGATGAAGTAGCTTGGAGGGGACATTATTGTGCCTGAACCATGATAGTCTGCTATAAATACTCTTCATTCCTGATGTGAATTTCTTATCTCTTTGGCTTAGACAAATATACTGTACACCACAGAGCCTACAATTGGGTATTAAAAAACTTCCAATTATTTTAATTTCCCTAAATGCTTTCTTGTAACTGACTTTGGTTTCCAGTTACTCAACTGAACAGTATGGCAGATGTCCAACATCTACCACCTCACTTTCAGGGCTGGAATGTAAACCAGTCCCACAGCTACACCCATGATACAATGGTGTAACAAACAGTGAGAATGAGTAAAAGTTATGACAGTGTGAGGGTATGAGCAGTAACAGAAAATCTTTGTTTCAGTTGGAAACTAAAATATAGGCTCCCCATTTCTTTCCTCCTGCTATACCAAACCTCTCCTTCCCCTTTAGGTAAGAAGCTAAGGAGACTTTTATACAAACAAACACATGGCTTGAATTGGTGCCTTGGTGTTCTTAGATGGGACAGATAGTTCTTCTAACTTGCTGTCCTCCAGGAATAATATTGTGCATCAGCTCAAGTGACCAGTCTAACTCATTTCAGGCCTTTTCTTTAAATAGGATTAAGAGTTTCCATGAGGACAGAAGGGAAGAGGAAGAAAGTGATCTCATATTACCAGTTTAACCCACAAATGATTAATTCCCTTTTAATAATTTAGCATTCTTTACAGCAAGCTGAATGTAATCACAGTGGCACCTTGAATTCCAATTTAGATTACCACGTCCCATGGCCCATTTTATTTACCAAGGATTTCCAAATCATACGTTTGCACCTGAGTATGTAAAGAATGCTGCTATAGAACCCGTAACAGCAATTATCTATTGCAAGAACTCCTTTCTGTCTTTCCAGGATTTGTCATGGGTAATAATGTTTTTTGCTTCTGGCTAGCACAATGAAGCTGAAGTACAGCCTTGGGTCAAGACCCATATCTTCACGGGGTCAAATTGGTCTTTATCTAGCTCAGCATCTTTGCCTGCCTGCACTGCTGCTCAGGCAGAAGAAGGAAGTTTGCATGTCAGGAAGATTGCTTCCTATTGCAGCATGAATAACCCAACTGGTAGCAAGTTGGCCGTGTGCCATTCAAAATTGAACAGCCAAGTCAAACTGGGTCAGGTTTGCACTTTAGCAGGGTAATGCTGTCTAGTCAGACACCGGCACAGGAGCATTTTCCAATCAGAGTCTGCTCAGCCATGGGAGGAGGAAGAGAGAGCAAAGGAAGTTTGGCTGTCAGAAACCTTGTTTTATCTTCTATTGTGAATAGCCAACTGGCAGCTGGTCAGACATTTGAAGTTGAAAGGTCTAATGGCACCTGTTTTAGGTACATCCCTTCCTCAGTTAATGGGCTGAAAGAATAAGCATCAGGCAGCAGCCTCAACTGACAGCTAAAGCCGTGTCCCATTTCAGCCGTGTGGTAGATTACATCGATCTGCAAGTTCTGCGTGTATGCCCCACCTGTGGGCACACAGCTCAGGTTGACATTGTCATCACTGGTGGATGAGACAACCGATGTTTTGGCTGTTAGGCCCAATCTGCTGCCCATTAAAGACAGGGAACAGACGTGGAATGCTGTTCATACGTGCTGAACTGGCTCCATGAAGTCCTCTGTACTCTCATATCTGTTACGATTGGTTTGTGGTAAAGTGAAAGTCAGTTCTGAAAGTCAATTCTATTTTCCAGTGGATCATGGGTTTAAAATTTACGCTTTTAGAAACAACATCCCTACGATGGCTAAAGACAAGATAATTAAAACTTTCATTTAAAGGTGGAGAGTGCAATTGCATCCACCATAAGTAGGAAGCTACTGTTACTTTCTTGCACAATGAACCTTAACATGTTCTTCAGCTGTACAGTTAGGGCAGCAAGCAGTTTTGCTCTAAATTTTCATTTGGTCTTATGGACTGAACAAGATAATGACCTACTGCTTCCCATCTGAAGAGAGGATGTGCCAGTTGCACTTGCATAGAGGAAAGAATAAAAAACAAGCAAAAGGAAGAAACAGTAGAAGGGACAAAAACATTGCTAGAAAAGACATGGAGCACAGTCTGATGACACTTGAGGCTAGTGATGCTATTCCTCCTCTCACAAAGGAGAACTCTGCAATTACAAAATGTACACCCTAACAGAATATTATTTGGATTATAAGTCAAACATCTAAAGGTTGGCAGAAGACAAAGTAAAGATGGTGTGAGGAAGAGGGTTCTGACCAGGAGTGGAATGGGTTTGAGTGCCCCCATCAGGGTGGAAACCAAGTGGGCTCAGCCACTCAATGAGGGACATTCGTCAGTGGGAGCAGTGTGGTGGAGAGAGGCAGTCAAGATGTCCAGAGGGAAGAAGGCCAGTTTCTCCAGTGCCTGGAGGAAAAAATGAGGTTTTGATATATAACTTTGGTTTAAAGGTGTTGGTAACCTGTAATGAAAAATGAGAAGAGGAGCATAAAGACTGGCTACCCTTGCCAGATGTTTTTTTGGAGGTGTTATGAGAAGGGTTTGTACCCTGCAGTGGTGAATGACCTCAGAAAATGGAGGCAGGGCTAAGTGCAGGTAGAAGCTAGAAGACCTGAAGTACCCAACTGTGTCTCAGTTATGACTGCATGTTTCTCCCCTGATGGGCTCTGGGACTGGTTTTCAAAAAAGCTGGCTGCTCTTGAGAGCATTCATATTCTCCTGAAAGGTACGTTTCTTAAAATAATTCCTGCCAAGGCACAGAGCAGGTCAAAACAAACCCTGTCTCTTCCATCTACTCAAATTGAGCTTTATGAGAGAAAGTGTAAGTGGTTACTCATGGTAGTGGTAATGCACAGGTGTAGCACAGTCCATATTTGTACGCCTTTTGCACCCCCGTGCCCCATCAGCAGGAGGCTGACCCCGGTGCCCCAACCTCACTGTGGGCCACTGGCCAACCCTGCCAGCTGTGGTGTGGCCACTTCGGCCCTGGGAGCTGTTGGGTCTGTTTGGAACTTGTCAGTCTCTAACATGGTGGGGAAAAGCTTCACAGATTTTCCGTAAAAGCGATTGCAATGGCTTGCACCCACGAAGACCAAGCTGGAAAGCTTTTGCTCAGTAACCTGTTTGTAAAATGCAGTGATCAGGAGATGCCTTGGCTGGAGAGGACAGGGCTGCGGGGTGAGGGAGCTGTGGTTGCTCTGACGGCCTTGCCTCCAAGCATGCTCCTGCATAACTGAATCAGGATGTGAAAGTACAATATAACAAAAAAAAATGCAGAGTACATATTTAATTAAATGTTTTTAGAGGGTTTGAACAGTGTAGGATAGCTTTCTATGTGCTGGGCAACTAGGCCTTGTCTTCATGATAACATCCTAAAGAAGCTCTAAAACAAAAGAAATTTTAGGGATGTTTAATATACAGGTTGGAAGGTGTTTAATATTGGTAACATTACCTACTTTTTTATCAACCTAGATCTCCAAAATGATTATACTGGCTTTCCCTGCTCCCCTAACTTTTTTTTTCTGTGACTCATGGCAATTCAGGTTGAGATTTTAAGGTCAAAAGTTGAAGACTTAAAGCAAGCAAATGCTCCTCTCCTTTAGCTAACACTGTAATTGAGGTGCTTGAGTTGCAGAGAAGAGAAAGTGGGAGGTTATTTTTGGCTAAGGGATCTTTAACTGTGCGCTTACAAATGAGCATTTGCTGAACAAGAGCAAGTCTAGGTTTGCTTTATGAAGCTGTTGCTTTGGGATGATATGAAAGGGATGAGACCACCCTTCATATCCTGATTGGCAGGATTTTAAGGTTGCTGTCAATCCAAAGGGATTTTTTTCATGTGTCTTTGAAATATCTCACATTTGGAAATGCCTGCATTATAAATTTACTCTGTCTGACTAGACTGCTAATTCATGGGATATAAAGATAAAAGGGAGATTAACAATCTTTGCCCACTATGAATGAATCTGTATGTTCCCACTGCCTGCTATTACTCACATACGCAGTCTGTAATCTGAAAAGTGCAAACCCCAAAACACGGAAATAGTTTTTTTAAATTAATCTAAAAATGTTTAAATCTGCATTTGCTTAGAAGCAAGGACTAATGCACTGTACTCATGATGCTAGCTCTTGGAAATGATACTAAGTGCACCTGCGTCTGTCACTCTGTCTGCTTGTCTATCACACTGGGTTATTCTTTCTTCTTTCAAGCATTTCATAAGAAAAGGATGGAGATGGCTTCGCAGCAGTAGTTCAGAGTAGATAACCCTGAACACTAAGGGTCCCCAGTAGGAAGCTGATCTGTGGTCTACACACTAGGGTCCTGAAGAGTTAATCAGAAAAGGTAAAATGGAAAAAGAGGAAATTTTTTAAAGAGTACAAAATCAAAAAACAGAACGTAAGAAAATATAATTTGCTAGTTTTCCACCATCTGTCAATAATTAATGCAAGTAATCACTTGCACTTATTCTCCCCAGTATGCATGACAAGATCTACACAAAAATTGTTTCTACGTGCAAGTCTAAAAATGCAGAACTAAAGCCTTGGAAAAATAAACCTGGAAGCATTTGATTGTAAGAAACTGAGGAAGCAGGTCAAACCATCTGCAAGGTTATTACAGAACAGTGAGTGGAACAGGGTGCATGAGCATGCCTCATCCCCTTCAGAATGAAATTAGGCAAGTTTGATACACCTGGGGGTTATATAATTAAAATGAACTAACTGCACTGGGGTGGGTGACATTTGCACAATCCTCTTTCATGACCCATTCTGCTGGTTGGCTGTGGGGTGGTTGCCTCCTGCAGAGTAGTGGTAACAAGCATTTATAAGCTGCTGTTATAGTAAGCAACCCTGGACGTTTCTGTTGGAAATATTTCAGAGTGGCATTAATTTTGCTCGTGCCTAGTCTCAATTGATTGCTCACATAAAGTTTGCCTTTTAGAACTTGCAATGTAGTTAACTTCAGTTTAATAAAAACTTTCATTAGGGGACAGCTTTAAATTTTTTTCCCTTAAGTAAGATGACGTTTCTTTCTAAGCTCCCAGGCAGTGTTTACATGTGCATTTATCAGACCTATATCATCTTGGACCTGTCTGGTCTTGGTGCTGCTCTCATACACTTCCAAGATAGATTGTACTAGACACAATCCTCTTTCAATTTTAGTGTAACTTTCTTCACGGCAAGACTTCATCATTGTTGTCAGTTTTCATTATACTTGTGTGGCTGGCTGGAAAGTTGATTCTGTTTCTTGTACAAATGATTTATATGCTGATTTAAAAAAAATAATCTTGGCCTATGAAACAAACAAAAAAGGTCAAGAATTAGTGTTTCTAGGAAAGTCCTATAGCTTGTAGTAGAAAATGGCAAAGTCTGTAAAGAATTAAACAGCTTGTAGAATTCCCTGGCAAGATATCACTCGGTATTGATAGATGTTTTTCTGGGTTTATATCTGCCACTTATCTTGCTAAACTATATTTCTTTTAGCAACATTTCTGTGACATCTTGTCTGTCATCTTTATACTCTTCCCATCTTCATTAATTTTATAATAGCTCTCCACAGGGTAGAAACACATTTCTTGTTTTCACACAACTCCATCATTCTCATTTTACTGCACCTCACCTTTTAGTTGGCTATTCAGTGTCTTGATCATAATTTATTCTTTAACAATTTTCCATTCAGAACTGTGAGGGTACTTAAGTACTGAAAAAAGTACAGCACAAACAGACAATCCCAGTTCCAAAAACACAAGCCAACATTCTCCACTGATGTAAATTGACAGAGGTCTGTCAAAAAAAAATGCTCACACTACAATGAGTTTTTCAATCCAGGAAGTAATTCACTGAAAGGGAATGGTGTCTGGCTCCATCCAAATTAAATCATTTGTATGACTGGACTGGATATACAGTATTTTTTCAGACAGGGTAAACAGAACGATAGGACACCAGAAGGCTTATTCACCAAGTGGCTATTCTCTGTTCAGCTGTACTTTCATTGCAGACTGATCTCTAGGGAAATTTATGCTGTATGATTCAACACACCATCATATCGTATCCTGAAACAGCATTAGCAGTGATCCCTATTTAGTGTTTAATCATTTACAAGTGCTGAAATGACTGATAGCCTGCATGTGTTTTTAGATCAGGTTTTTGCATCATGAACCAGTGGGCAAAAACTTTTAGCTGTATCACACTACACAAGCCATAGAGTGTATTAATGGGACAAATTTAGCAAGAGGTTGTGTATGCAGCCTTGTTACTTAAACTAAGATTTTAATCTGTTGAAGGTCTAATACACTGCTACTTGACAGTGACTTGCTTTTCTCAGAGACACCCCAGATAATTTCTGACTAACTAGGGTTGTTTTTCCTTCTAATGATTCAACACTTTTTGTCATATCTTTGATATTAATTTGGCTATCTCCTCGAAAATACTTTAGATATATTGGGCCATTTCACTACAGGCACAGAGAAGTTCCTGGGAACATCTGAGAGGTTCTCTTTCTCTTCTACTTCATTTCTGCTTGTTTGAAGACATAAGTGAGCATAGCTCGGTTTTCAACAAAAATGAAAAGGAAATTTGTGAAAAGGACGAAACCTGTTTTTCTAAATTATTTTTTTGTGACTGGCAAAGAGGTAACTTTGAGATTCACTGATACTGAGTCACATGGCAATGAACTAGATCACTCCCCAACATATCCTCCTTCTCTTCTTGTAGAGGTAGCTTATAATGTCCTTAGTGGTTGTTACCTGCATTCAAAACAGAAGGGGAAAAAAAAGAAAATAAGAAAACCAGATAGCAAAAAAGGCTTAGTTCTGTTTACACATATTTCCAGTGTTTGTATAAGCCTTCTTGCACTTTTTAAGGTATATACTGCTGCGAATTAGAAACGGAATCTATTTTCTTTATTACTTGAGTGATTTTACAGCCAATGTTCCAGTTGCTTTCTCTCTGTGCTCAAAATCAGCTTAAAATGTTCTCTCTGAAGGCCGTGGATGTCACTTCCACCAGAATCTCATTAAAACAAACAAATCCAAGAGTTTACTCATCACTTAAAAGTGATGCTTTCCATTAGAAAAAGAAACTCTGAGCCTCTGAGTTCGGAGCCTTCTGCTTATTCCTTAAGTTACAAAGGTATTCCTACTTTCTTAACACCAATCTTATAACACATTTGGGTAGTTTTTCCTGTCTTTTTACATGATGCAGATCTTTGAAACATCTTTAAGATAAGGATGACATCTTTCTTTTTCAGCTTGTCTAAGGCCAAGTTAACAAATACCTTAATCATTCCAGGGCATTCTTCATGTCGTCCCTGCAGTCTCTAATAATAAAGTGAAGTCTCTGCCACAGAGGACCTGGTAGGTCTTCTGCCTTTGTCTTCTGACTAGTCCTCCATCATTGATTTAGGCTCCCCTTTACAAGGACCACTCTTCAGTGGTGCTGAGTGAAGTATGACCTTGTCAGAACAGCCCCATGCATTTACTATATAAAACAGCTAGAGTGCCAAAAACTTCAGATCCATTTCAATACAAAGTACAGCAGTTCTTCAGTACATATTTATTTGCTTAAATTAATACAATACCTAATACATGCTTTTATTATTGATATAGAAAGCCAGAAACTAGATGTTCACAGAGAGTCAGCCCATTTCTTGAGTTGGGGCTTTAAACAGGAACCTGGTGTTCTGTTTGAAATATACACCACATTATTTGCAAAATCTCTTAGGAGTACAAAATGTTAGCTCTGTTACATCTTGTTCAGCTAAGCAGACATGACTTACTTTCAAAACTGTTAACAATTATTAAAAACTTCTTAGAATAATAAATATAGTACTTATATTACTTCTTAACTGTACACTCACAACAGCAGAGTCCAGCAGCACCATATGAAGAAAGAAATAGCTAGTAGACCAACACAGAGTTGTAAAAAGGTGGGTACAGTAGCATTACTTGGTCTTTCCAGTAACTTGTGTTACAGGACACAGCACAGGATAAATTCTGTTATAATACTATCATAAAGTGTTCTATCCTTTGAGCTGCTGAGCACAGAGCGCCTGTCTTTGCCTTCACACGCTGGAGGCTGCCTGGCACCCAGGAGAACTCAGGTTCACAAGGAGATGGCTGAGTTCTTGTGGTCAGACTCAGAACAGCTTGTTCCAGGGTTACCTACAACTTCACTTTCTCAGTAAATAGGTTGTATTTCTTTACCCTCAAATTTTACTAACCCAACTTTTCATCCACCTACTCTGTTCTATGCAGTGTCTTGCAGAATTCTCCTTGCTGCCCTTAACAACAGAAAGCCACTGATTTAACAAATCACACACCTTCACTTGCCCAGTCTCCTTATGGTGTGGTCAATTTACCTTTCCTCAGCATGGCTTCTTGAAGCATCTCTGTTTGTATGAGTTTGGAAAGCATCTCAATTGTATGAGTTCGTGGCCACTCTTATTTGCTCTGATGCTCTCCAAGAAGATGAACTTAGGCTTCATATAATAATGCAGGGAAATGGTATGAATGTAATTTAATATAGAGACGGTGGAGACAGGGCTTTAATTTCATGTTGTTATCACAAGGTGAAAATTCAAATAGCAGAGAAGAGTCAGATAAATGTGTTGGTTTGGGTTTTCTTTCCACAACATAGCAAGAAGAAGGTAGACAAATTCAGATTAAGAAGAAGGAAAAAACGAAGATATATCCCCAATGGTCCAGAACAGAGGCAATACCTGTACAAGACTTCTGAGCCTCTATTCAAAGCAAAACAAGGAAGCTAATCCCTCAAAAGTTAGAAATGGGAAATAGCTTCATTATGAGAGCAAATTTTTATAAAGCATTTTCAAAGCTATTAAAAAGCAAAGGCTGTTACTGTCTGTTCCCAAAACGGTGCCAATGTAAATAACGTGAAAATAACTTATGTTTGAAAAGCAAGGTGCTTGACAATGAAGGCTGTTATTTCACTTTTAATTTGTCCCTTGGGGCCTCTTTGCAACAAGTTTCTTAGACCCAGCTGCATTACGTTCTGCAGTAGAGAGGACTATCATGTCCTAATCTCTTTGCTTGGGTCACTTGACACTGTCTCCTTATCTCAGTAATAGTTTTGTTTGCAATTCCTCTTGACTGGTGACTTACAGTTTTAGATGACTTCTTTACTATTCTGACATGAATTAGGCTTGGGTGTTTGTGAATTATCTTAGTGTGACTATGTGACTGGGCACAGTCTCAAGGCCTCATTGTAATGCAATATTCTCCGCTTTCTAGGAAGAATGCAAGAAAAGGGATTCACATTACAAATTATTCCCAAATAGCATTTCCATTCTAGGGACTTCTGCTCCTTTCCACCTGTCTGTATGTGGTTGGCAGTTGCTTTTGCTCCAATGAGAAGTGGGATTGTAGAAGTCAATAAATTGGCTGCAGTAATGGCGCTGTTGAAAGTGTTTGGGTTAAACAGTCAGACAACCCAGAACAGTTTGTAGTGATTTCCTTTCCTAAGGACACGTCTGGCACTTTCCCTCATGAGGTCAGTAAGGAACCTCTGGACTGCGTACTTCCAGTAGACATAATTTTTGTGGTTATGATGTTATCTACTGGGAACTGAGCTCTGCTGAAAATGTCTCCTTTGCTCCATTTGCCTGGAGTGCTGTTGACATGTTATCATTTGTCTGTTTCTTGATAGAGATTGTCTAGCTGTCCCATATCACTCTCCAATGCACAGACAACAGGGCTTTGCAATGGAAGGGCTGCATGCCTTTCTACTTTACCCACCACAGAAGTGAAGGGACTTGCTAAGTTCAACTCATCTGCATGATCACCATTGTAGAAATTGCAACCAGGTTCCTGATTCCTTGCTTACTCGTCTTATCATAGGAACTAATAAGGCTGCAAAGGTGGAGTGGACTGGTCTTGAATCATGCACCACTGGAAACTACACCACCTTGAGAGACACATTTCTAAGAGTCAGTGGCTCCCAGCTCTTGGCTGTAAACGTTCTCAAATAGGAGCTTTTGTCTGGCAGAGACAAGATATTGCAAAGAAGGTAACCAAAGGACTTGTTCCAATTTCTAAGAGGCAATATCCTAGAACATGCTGAATTTCTACCTGATCATTTCCCCTCTAGTCTAAGAAATAATAGTTACACACATTACTCTGAAAATTTTCTGATTCTTCTGCTTGACAACAATATCTTCCTTGAAAGAAAAATGGCTCCTTTTTCAAGAAGAGTTATCTCGCAGTGAAAACAAGGAAGTTGAATGTATATGATAAAACAGTTCATCACTGAAAAAAACATGTCTATGTACCTCTGAAATACACCTCATTTNACATGTCTATGTACCTCTGAAATACACCTCATTTTGAAAGAAATCAGTAATTCTAGGCCAAAAGTGACCTACATTCCACTTCCATTTGGTATACCCTTTTCATTTTAAAAAAATATGTACATTAGCTGTAGAGTTAATTACACTTAGAAGAGTCATCCGTATGTTACAGCTTCTTTTATCAACAGCTTTTTCTGCTCTTCCTTCAGAATCTGTATTATGCTATGTTCAAGCCCTGAAAAACAAAACCCACTTCTGCAGCCTCGGACTACACAAACCCAGTTTTATATGATGAATAAGAGCTGCTGCCCTGTGAGCGTTGATTAACTGGTAGGTGTGAGAATTATTAGTTCTGCAGGGTGAGTGGTTTCTTATAATGGCAGAGAGCTGCAGCTACATGGCTCTAGCCTTAGCAAACCATAAGTATATGACTATATTGAATTATAACTTGCTATATATAGAGCACGATAGCAAGGTATTTCCAATGAAGAACTTGGCAGGTAAGTGAAGAAGGTAGTAATATTTGGAAAAGATGTACCATATATGTGGATTTTAACATTTCGAGCTGGGATGTCAGAAAGTCATAGGACTAATTAAAGGACTTACTAAATCTTTATTTCCTTATAAGCAATAGGATGGTGTGGGGCTGTTTGTCGTCTATCTTGAAGATGCAGGAATCAAGGTGCTGGTCAAACTATTCATGCAATTAATGGAATATGCTTAATGGAATGTGCTTTTAGCATCTTTGTTATGGACATATAATTGTATGGGAATCAGAGGATGAAAAGTTGGGAATGACTCAGTAAAAAGAGTGCAAGTGGAATTCTTCTGAAAGGCCTGGAGCTTACTAGTCGAGCCATGTTGATAAGGGAAAATTTCTGACTCCGATAAGAGGAAATCCAAAACCAGCTTTCCTTTGTGAGGTATTGCTTGCCCTGTAAGGGCTCTTTTCTGGCATACCTTCTAAAATAAAATCTGATCAGACCTGTGTATTTCATAGAATCATAGAATCATAGAATTGTTAAGGTTGG
>RSEF01000031.1:26113623-26171255 GCA_003993805.1 Himantopus leucocephalus | reverse complement strand
CTACAACCTCCTTTCAGGTAGTTGCAGAGAGTGATAAGGTCAAAATTTCAAAATCATCCTTGCTAGCCAAGATAAACTGAAGACATAAATGGCAAAATTGCATCATTTTCTCAATGCTTATTGCTTTATATGTAATTACAGCAAGACTTGCAAATGCTACGTGCTGCTGCTGCTCATTAGATGTATTGGTCTGAACAGACAGTAGAACAAAATGTCAACACAGTCCATGCTATTTCACTTAAAGAATTGCTGAATGCTCACATACTGACTGAAACATAGCAAAGCACAAACATCACTTGTGCCAGAGGAAAAGCTTCTGTGGCCATAATAAATTACAGTCCTTTCAAAACCTTACAGAGCTGCCTTTCACTATCTCACAAGTCATTAGCATTTCTTCTTAATTAGTTTCCCATCTCTCATTGTAAGTGGCGAAACTAACAGTCACTTCAGTATATGAAAGTATTTGGACTGTGTTAGTTCTAAGAGTGACAGGACTTTCATGAACACCATGTTTAATAGTACTCTTGCTTATACTGTGAAATACTTAGTATTTTCAGATTTTTTTGAGGCATATGGTTAGAAGTTTTCATATATATTTAGTCAGATAATAAATCAAATGCTAAAGTACGTTGGTTTTTGATAACTAGAAAATTGCATATAAGTCTCTACCACCCCAGACAAATGAAAATAAACTTCTGTACTCACTCCATTGTCTGCTTATACATCAAACGGATAAGTATAAAAATGTTATTGTTCAATATCTATTGCATTTCTTGGTGACCTTGGACTGCTTTATTCTTTTAATGTATGTGTTTTACCTTAAATTCATGTTGTTAATTTGGCTTGTTTATTTCTAAAGGCTACTGCAAGCTTCCAGGCTTTGGTAAATAACAGTTCATGTTAAGAGCTATCTGGTTCCCATTTTCCAGCTGTTTTAAAGTGCCCTTTTTAAATGCCTATAAGCATTGCTTGTTTTTCCATTTTTCTTTCCAGCAATTCTTTCAAACTCTTGTTCCTGTGCTTGAAATACAAGTAATCAGAGAGAGAGTGGCCAAGTCTGGCCTTTTCAAAGGATCTAAGGCTGAGGTGTTCTTTGTTGTTCACAAGGTCTCTCTCTCCTTGGCTCTCCTGTTTGTCTGAATTTCCTATTCTCTTCTCCAGTCCTCCCTCACTTAGCACTTCTTCCTTCTCGTTGCAGTAGGACTCTTTGAAGTCCTTCATCGTGCACTCAGATTTGCCAGACAGATCTTGAACCACATACAGCTTGTTGTCGTCACGGTGGTACAAGGCAGGGCTGTACCGCTCTGCCTCATAGCAGTTGTCTTCCTCTTCTTCCTGGCATGAGCTTCCCTTGGCACTCTCTCCATCCGAATGAAATGAGATTCCCTTCCCTTGGCTTTTCTGGGAAAGATCAAAGGGCTCTTCCTGTTCCAGACTTCTCAAGACATTTGTCTGGGACAGAGCAATTCTTCCTCTTCCAAAACCTTGTTGTGGTTTGAGGGGAGGAGAAAAGGAACAATTTTTACATAGGAAATTTTACTACATGATACATGGTTAAAAAACAAAATGTGAGGTGGCCTTCCATTTCATATTTTAGCTTTTTCTTCCCTATTGTACACACTTCACAGCTAGGTCAGGACACAGAAAACATTGTGCTGTGCACGCCAGACACTTGATGAGGGAGCTAGGAATAAAAGTGAAGTGGCCTGGCCTCTTGTAAACTATTTTTGCTAGTGAACTTACCCACTTCCTCTTTCCTATTTTTTTTTAAATGAAAACTTTGATCTAAGGCATCACAGGCCATAATCAAAGTCCCTGGTTTTGTACATTTTTTTTCCAGAGGAGTGGAACAGATTTAAAACATGTTAATGTGTTTGTTCTATGGACACTCTGGATCAAAGTTACTACCTTAAAAATGAAAAGTCAATCAATTCTCAGCAGCCTATGACCCCCACTCTCCTTATTTTTTCCTCATTCATCTACTGAGAAGCCACTCATGCCACTGAAAAGCTCTATGCACTAGCTAGTGCTTCAGCTTGAGGAAATCATTACAAAAAAAATAATAATCTTGAGATGTGCAGTATAAGTCTGAGTCTGGGCCTGGTTTGTCTTAACATGTGTCAGAGTGTCTCCTTTCTTGCTAGAAATCTGGACTTTACCCAGGAGGCATCTGTGGACTCAAATATGCTCTGAGCATCGGGATGCACCAAAGAAGCTTCAGGCACTGCAGGCATAGCCCATCTTCATTAAAAGAATGGTGATGCTACTGGGATGAAGATTTCAGCCAATAGCAAATATCTATGAAAGCCACTATTTTACTTGCTTTGCTTTGTTTTGTTTTGCTTTGCTTTGGTGGGTTTTTTCCCCCTCAGTACGGAGGGAATTTCAGCAGGATCTATGCAGCCTCACTAGATACAGCTGCTACTTTCCAACAGGTTGTATTTGTTAAAATGGCTTGTGAGTGGGTGGCAGCCCTTACAAATTGTCTTGTGTCTGATATGCCTCAAGGGCTGAAGAACGTCTGTACACTGAAAAGCTCGTAGGCTGTCTTCAATTACAAGTAACTGTGTAACTAGCAGGGTGCTGTAGAAGATTTACATTAAAAAAAAAAAAAAAGAGCCATTTTTTTCTTTACCTGTTAGGATCTTTGTAAATTTTATGCCATATGTCATTAGAGTGTGTGCTTTACATGCATGCTAGGCTGGCCTAAAGCCTGAATTTGAGGAACATGAAGAAACCTTACCCATGAAAGGACTATTTATCCAGAAATTCTTAACAAACGCAGTGTCTTGGATGTTCAGTCTCTCAAAACAGTCCTCCCTCCTTCCACCACTTCTTTAGATAGCATTGGCATGTGTGCCGCATGAGACTGACTTTAGGAAGTGTATGTGGTGGGTGGAAGATAGGAAATACTTTGCAGAATACCCTGGGTAGTCAAAAATCCATATACTTTGAGATGGGGGAGGTGTATCTCCTCCTGTCCACATGCTTCTTTTTAAACTGGGTCTTGAGCCTATGGCCTTCGCCTAATATCAGCTATGTCAAGATGGTACAAAATAACCATATCTTGAGCAGAAAGGCTCCTGAACGTAGAGCCATTCAGGCTTCCATTCCCATTCCAGACTGGGATCTAATAAGAAGCGAGCAAGACCCACGAAATCTTCTAGATTTTTTGCTTCTGTCAGCTTTGAATGAATTTATGATTTATGATGTATCTCAAATATGAGAAAAAAACTATAAACTCCTAACCAGAGATGTGTTGGGGGAAAAATATCTGCTTGTCCATAGCTGCGAGGCTGTGGTCTGTTAGCCTCTGGGGATCAAGCCCCTTGAAACTGTAACATTTATTCAAAACCAGTAGAACTACTCCCTCAGTCAGGAAGATCATGTCATCCAGTCATTCCCCTGGCCAGCTACATGTGCCACGGTCTCACTAACGCTGGCTGAGTCTCCAACAGCTCACCCCCATTTGTGTCTCAGGGTATCCACATGCTGCAAGAAGCTCTGCAGTGCTGTGGATATTGCTTCTCACAGTGATGGATGGGGAGCCCTGAGGTTAAGTACAAGAACATTTGGTATAGCTTGATAAATCCTCTGCTATCACACTACTGACCGTATTCTCCCTAATACCTGACGACAGCAAGTTAGTGCACTAAAATTATTTCCTTTGTGCTCATAAATACTGTCTCATTTTGTCTCTATCTATTAATCCATCTCTATCTGTACCTGTGTCATCAGATATGTAGCCTGAAAGGTCTCTGAGACAAGGGTTGCTACCTTGGAGATCTCTGATCTGTAGCACTGGAGTAATATAGATAGTCAATAACAACCTCCCATGCATATGGGATTCAATCTCTTCCAATAGCATTGGATCTATGGTATGAGAACATGGATCTGTGGTACAAAGCCCCTTTGGGTTTACTGATACACAACTTCAAATCTCTCAGAGAATAACCCTGCTGAAAAATATTACCTTGAGAATGGAATCCTCTTTCCATGACCCCATGTTTGACTTTCATATGCCTGGTTAGGTTCCCCTTCAAGGTGAATTTGCTGGGACAGTAGAGGCACTTGAAAGGCTTACTGTCCGAGTGCAAGTGCATATGTCCCATTAAATTGTGCATTCTGTTAAATTCCTTTCCACACAGCTGTCAAAAACAGTAAAAATGAAAATGATTAGTTGAAAGGGGTACTTCCAAGGTGAACATTTAAAAAGGAAATAGGACCTACTCTTCTCAACTTGAGCCCTGGCAGCTTCTGGCTGCAATTTGGTTTTTTTTTCAAAGATACAGGCAAAAATCCTACAGACAGGAATGTGTGGTTGAGTCTGATCTATCTAGGGCCTTCTGCACTGCTGCCATTTTTTAAATTTGGTGACTAGGACATACAGTCAAGAATTCACCAAAAGCAGGGAGTGTTGTAGTAAGGAGGGGAGAGGCTTAAGCGCGTAAACTGGAAGGCTTTTAAGTTGAATGAAATTTAAAGTATAACTTACTGCCCTGGTGAACCATTTCATTTGTAGTTTATAAATCTAGCCTTTAATCAAGAAGAACACCAGGCAGAGGTGGAGATACAAAATAAAACCAATGAAGGGTTTCTGTGAAACCGTTAAGCAGAATATTACTTCTCCTTAAGTGGAAATGAAATGGCTGCACATTTTGCTTAAAGCTAGAAGAAGCAATTCCCTTTTTTCTTTGTTTCTTGCTCCCCCATTTTTCTCTGATGCTCTTATCTTCTGTTTACCAACTTCTGCGTTTCAGTGTCTCTGGTGAGTAAGCTGGAATTTAAACAGTCATGGGGCTGCAAGAATGACTCAGCTTTCCCTGAAGCATGTTCCTGCCAGCTCAAGCCATTGATCATGCAGGTTTCCCTTTGATGAAACAATAAGGGTGGGTTTTTTTCATTGTTGTTGTTTATCTAGATGGGTCCTTTTGTAGTCTGGCCCCTTATAAATCAAATGTATTCTCAAGACATGAGAGTTTGACATCACTATTACGAGCTTCTAGTCTTGTCTTCTGGTCTTTCCTTATCAGGATTTATAATTTTATTCACATTCAAGTGGCTATTTCCATCCTCTGCAAAATTCTGTGTTTGCTTACCACTTCAGGTCTTCTTTTGTAATGGCTTTGGAAAAATGCTTTTACCATCAGATTATTTTTTTTTTTCCACAATCTTCATTACTATATGAGCCAGAATCACCATTACTGAGCAACTGAAACTTACATCACTTATACTTATTACTTACTTATAATCATCTGGGAGAAAATTACTAAAAACCAACCCCTGAGATTCCACCAAATTCTTGGTCTAATCTGACTTCTGATTTAATTTATTTTGGTAGTACAGAAGGTCTGCTACACAGCTTTGTGATTCAAATTCACAAAGCCATCATCTGGAATATCTGGATGAAATGTAGCTAGTGGGATGATCCTTGGTGAAACAGCACTGTATCCTTAGCATTTTAAACCATCTCTTGAGGGAAAATGGAAACAGTGCATTAATTTAAAAATTTGCAGGTGTATTGTTTTTAAACAAAAACTAGAGCTGAGTCAGTGCTGCAAAAAGGAGGAGTCTGGAAATGCTCACTTGCTCTTAAAAAAATATTTGCTTCAGCAGCATGAGTTCTCTGGTTATTTGCTCTCTGTGATTTTTCTAAAATGAACATTCTAGGAAATAAATTTATAAACGAAGTGTTCACCAAGACAATGGAGGGAAAAAAAAGAATAGCCACTGAAAATGGGTTATTAATTTATAAAAGTAAGATATCTGATTCCAAATGTCATCCATCCACTTAGGAAAGAGGACTGTCTCTTCTTTGCATTCAAAGAAAGCTAATGTGCTGGATAACTTACATTTCAGGGAAATGAACGCACTAAGAAAACACTCTGAAAGTGCAAAGATGAGAAGCACTGATGAGCATAGAAAATTTGCAATGAGGAACAGCAGCTGATTGTACCTTGACAGCTGCTAGAATGACCTATGACGTGTCAATATTTCTCTGGCTACAAGAATGCCAATGATAATACCTCTCTAATACCTCTTAGCAGAAGGCTTCTGGTTATCTGCTTGTATTGTGGCTGACCTGTGTTCTCACCAGCTTTTTCTTTCTGATAGCTAGGTCTTTATTTCTCTATCCAAACTGGTAATCAAGGAAAATCATGTTGAACAAGTGAATGGCTAGAGTACTTCATGCGAATCTATATCTTTGTAATGTACTGAGTATTAAAATGGATATAGTAGGAGCATTTATATTTTTTTTTCTGTCAAGACAATATTTATTTCTCTTTCTTCATAATGAAAAGACAGAGGACTTTGTAAAGGATAGTTCCTTATAGCACAGAATTTTTGCCTCTGTATAAAGGGGGTAGATTTTCCATTTCCCAAAGTCATGCACAGTCTTAGGGATGTGTAATGTGTTCCTGTCCTGAAATCTCCTTTGGGGACATGAGGAAATGGTACTAAAGAGGAGAGGTGTGGCAGGAAAATGAAAGAAATGCAGATATGAAACTTGTTTTTCAGAATGAGGGCTCTGTGTGGCATGGTCTCTGGGTGACCTATGCATTTCTAAAGACACAAGACAACTTTCAGATTAATGTCCATGATCCAGAGGGTGAAGGGAGCAGATTTTGGGCTCACCAAAAGACCACAGCTGCAAGTCTGCTGAACGCGCTTCAGTGCACTGGCTGGTGAAATGAACTTCAGTACAGTTTGCTAGAAAAGCTGAATTAGTTCAACACTAGATTTTGACTTCCAAAGCCACCACATGAGGTATCACCCTTCTAGATTTGCCAGTCTGTTTGGTTTCTTTCCAAAGTGCTTATCTCTTATATTTTCCTTGGTTTTGACTCCTGATCTGAACCCATGATTTCAGATGGGGGAAAACGTGGACTTCAAAATATTTGTTGCAAAGTGTATTTGGCTGGGCTGGAGAAAACTTCTTTGGATTCTTTATTGGAGGTCTGAAACATTGCTGACTTCAGCGCTAAAAGCAACCGTAAATTTCATAGAAGCTTCCTCTACAAATCAGAATTAGCACTACTGCACCCGTTGGTGCAACTCCTTCAGGACGCTTCAGTGGTCTGGGTTTTTTTAAACAGAAATAAACAAGGCAGCACGGGCTTAGGCCTTTAAAAGCTACAGAGAAGTTCACCCTCCAGAGAAAAATCAAACACAGATCCAGGGTGCAGCTGGATGAGGAAACAGAAGGGACAACTATTTGCTCCTCCCTCACTTCAGATAGTCTGTGCTTTGCTGTGATTAGACACATAGGAAAGCCTCATGTTTTCTTTTTCTGTGAGAAAAAGGTAAAGAAAACCATTGCATGTGGTGAAGTAGAAAGGCTACTGCTGTGCTCTCTTTCCCTTGCATTATTCTTCTTCTTTTTTTTTTTTTCTTCATAAGAAGGGTGTTCCTTTCCTCAAAGAGAGAGGGAGAGGGAGAAAGACTGTAAACTGTCCAAAAGGACCGTGAGAAAACAGGAAGCTTTGAAAAGTACAAGAGAAAGCAAGATGAAATCTATTTGCAGGCGGTTCCCCGGGGACATGTGAGCCATTGTTAAGCAGGCTGTTCATACAGCTATATCCTTCCTTCTGCTGAGGAGGAGCTTGGTGCCAAAAGGCTGCTATCTGGTCATTGCCTTAACCCTCTGAATACCAGCCAGAAATACTTGCTCAAGTCTTTCAAGGGTTCTGCCAGAGAGGCAAGGGATGTTCCTAATGCCAAAGAGCAATTCCTGATTCTCCCTTTGCTTATTGTTATAATCTCCACTCTGTTCAGGGGCACTGGTGTTGATTCATGCCCCTTCAGCCACAGGAGAAACTGGTTCACTGTGCTTACTTGTTTCTTTCCTCCTAGGAACATTGGGTGGGGACAGAGAAGTGAAAAAAAGAAAAAAATAAGAAAAACAGGTGTTCCTGTAGAGCTTTTGTTACTGGCTGGAAAACATACTGGTGGTACTCCACTTCCTGGTTCAAACTATTGCCATCTCCAAGTTTTAATAGTCTGTCATCATCAAACCCTAGCCTGAACACAAACTTCCAGCTACTCTGCACATGCCTAAAAAATAGTGTGGGTCCAGATACTGCATCCAGAACAGCTGATCAAACAATTGAGTTTCTTTTCTGAAGTTTGAGGGGTCAGAGGAGAACTTTGACCAAATAAGAACAAAAAGACAGGTTTGCAGGTGTTCTCAAAGAATTAAAGTCTTCAGTAGACTTGACACTGAACTAACCGACTTGACTAGCATAAGTCCCAGTATACAAAATAACATTCTAATAGGACATAAGTTAAAATGGAACAAAATGTTAAAGTTGAAAGACTTTGCTGTTATTTTTTCATTTCAGCTTCAAAGTTACTAAAGCAAAATGAGGAAGTAAAAAAGATTCATTTTTACATTCCCGTATTAAAATTATCACTGAATGCCATATTTTCCTACAACATTTTGAAGTTCTATATTTTTCAAGAGAAAGTAATTCCATTTAAAATTTTTCATTCAGCTCTGCTACTCAATGAAACATTCCTTTAAAGAAAATATTTAATTCCACAAAGATGTTGGATGCCAGAGTTCTAGAAATTGCTTCCAGAACAATCTTCAGTTACTTAGGCATAAATTGGGTAATATGCTCCACTCTGTATTTATAGCCCTCTTAGAGCAGATCAAAGTGGGAATAAAACCTACAACCTTTGACTTCACAAGGTATGACTACAGTAATGAACCAGATGGGCAGCAAAAGGAACAGATGTAGTATCCAATACTGAGTAGAATATAAACATGAATAATTCATAAGGAAGACATTAGAGATGAGCACGGTCAAGAAAGCGAAATCCTCAAAGGTTTATGAGGAGGGAGGATAAGAGAGGATGGAAAGGGAATGTTGGCCTCCAATGTGCTGGAGGGAGGCAGCAAACTGGAATTCGCACAGGATCCTAAAAAGGCCAGATGGTCGCAGAGGCTGTTTTGTTGGGCTACTGATGTCCTGCCCTGAATTTCAGTCTGGTAATTACACTTGTCCCATTCAGTCCCTTCAGCAGTTGTATTTTGCTGGGGCTTTCTTTGAGTCCTTCCCTGAACTGTCGCAGAGCATCACTGTGTGAAGTGGTGGCTGCTGCTTTTCCACGGTCCTCTGCAGTGTGCACAGCTTGATCTATGTTTTTAGTCAGTGATTCAAGCTATTAAGCACTTAGACTTCTGTTTGGATGGCTGTACTAAGCAAATGTCAAGTATGTTTAGTGTCCTCAAACCCCCATGGCATTTAAATGCTCATGAAGCAGTAAAAAATATTTGAGGATGAAAGTTACTGATATTGATGGTGAAGGGAATAAACCACAGATATTTACCTCCGATTTTTTGTGCTACGTAAGTAGAGTCTGGATAAAGAAAGAAAACCAGGATGCTTTATGCTAATTTAAATACAACTGCTGTATATGTTCACAAGTCTTGTTTTTCTAATTCTACCATAGCACAAGGTGATAGTATCACAGAAATAATCCAGTGGGCCTCTGCCACCAAATGCACTTACCTTGCATTTAAAGGGTTTGACATCAGAGTGAACAATCATATGGGCCTTCAGAGTCTGCTTTTGCACAAAACTCTTGAAGCACAAATGGCATTGGTAGGCTCTGATATTGGTGTGGATCAAAACATGTCGCTTCATGTTGGCCAGCAGAGTAAATTCCCGGCCACAAATTCCACATTTGTGCTCTTTCACCCCCTGTAAGAAAAGAAAAAAATCAGAAAATTCTATAGATGGAAAATTTTCTAGATCATTTCATCTTCAGTAGAGCAATTATGAATTATTCATTCTTCATTAGCAAAGCAGGTAATAAATTATTTCACTTCTAACATCATTTGGTCAAGTAATAGATACTTATGAATTTTTTTTTCTGGCAAATTTTTACAAGAATCTGAGAAGCAGAGAATGCAAACAAAATGTAATCTTAATGAAATAATGTGTTTTGTTCCCATCAGTAAGTTTACAAATCAATGAGATGTAGTCAGTTACAGAGCTTCTCTGTCCTACTCTGCTACTTATGTAAAGTGTTGGTCAAATGTGTACACTTACTGACCAAGAATTAAAGCTAACTAGTTAACAGACTAAAGCAGTGCTTGCCTTTTATAATTTAACATCACTGACTTCTAAAAAAGGCATAGCCCTGTTTTGAAGAAATCTACAGAAAATAATCTGAAGTAACCACCACATAGTCAGGCAATGTCACTAAAAAAGGATATACATGTTACACTCAATGACGAGAAAAAAACCTGTTCACTCTTAGTGGGACCTGCACTAACACTAATGGAGTGATCTCATCTTATCTGGTATTTACAGAGCATTTCTAGCACCTTTTATGCCACCCAGTCAATTTACTAATGCACAATTCAATATTCTTGCTCACACCCATGTGGTCTAACTGACAGCTCCACAAAAAGTCATTTAGAGGCTATAAAAATCAATGAATTTACCACCATGCACTTTAAGAGTTTGAGTATAACTTGCTGAAGGTAATGACAATTTACTAGTGAAGTGCAGAGAGCAATTACTCTTCCTGCAGGCCCCTGTTACAAAGAAGACTTGAAACAATCTCTACAGTCAGTGGTTCTCACAATTAATTGCAAAGATAAAACTGTGAACATCAACAGTGGCTTTAAGTATCTGCCTATCTGATGTGAGGTTGCATTTGGGCAGTTAAGTACTGTTAATTATGTTCACAGATGAATCCACCTGCAGCTGTGGACAAAGAAGCAGAAGCTCTCTAAAGGCTCAGGGGCATTGCATTTCCTGTGACAAAAAATCACCAAGTCCTCAATTAGTAGAATTCTGCATGGTAAATCCAAAGACCAGGGAATCTCCAGAAAGAACAGAAATTATAATCATGTGGTAAGGAAGAAAAAGCAAATGTGGAAGCAGAGGTTGTTGGTTGTTAAAAGAAAATTTGCCTCTAAGACTGAAATGCTGTAGCTTTCAGTATTTTTAATATTTTTCATATAAAAGCCAAAATTCAAGGGTTAAAGGAAAAATATTCAAAGCTGGAAGAAAATCTTTATAAAACATGTAGGGTTTTGACTTGTCTTAACAACATTTTTGTATAGGTGGATAAGCCCATTTCAGACATTCTTGAGTGGAACAGTTACATTTTTCCTATTTTTTAAAGTGATCTTTCTGATGTGTTCCAAATCCCACTCCTAGCCTAAACTGACTCTGCTGTCTTTGCTGTCAGTGTCACGGCTGCCACTTGGTACGAATTGGCTGGGATTATGGGCCTGCTTGTCCACTTTTGTTAACTGACACTCTGGATAATTTATGCACAAAGGGGAACTTTTCTTAGGCTGTTTTTTTTTTCCCCAAACATCTCATTATAATAATTCTTCAAAATCTGATGAGTAATAATATACTTTCTTTTGCTGCATGCATACAGTCTACTACAAATCCAACTACTTCCCAATTAAAGAAGCAAAGCTTCTACCGGTTTTCAGTAGAAAATTTCTGTTAAAATTTTGGGGGGATTGTACAACTCTACAAAATTATGTGATGCTACGGAAGGCCATTCTGAAGATAAAACCTAGGAACGGAGAGATGTGAATACCGTTTTGGGGACTAAGGCAGGTGGTTTAATTGGACTCCTGTTTACAACAAAGCGGGTTTTGTGCGTACGTTCTTAAGACTAACAGAGACATCTAGCTTCTACCACTGCCAGCGCTGCTGGGGCTTTTGCTCTGCATAAAACTCTCCAGCTGGCAAAGGGCCAGCGTGAGGCTCTACCGACTGATTACCTTCTTTCCAAGGAGGTACACACGTGTATATTTAGTAGCCTGTAATGCTTGCGCTACCTTCTGACGCAAGGTGAGAGCGCAACCCATTGCTGGCTTACCTTGTGAGTTAGGGAGTGCTGTTTGAGGTGGTGGGGCTGCACAAACTCCATGCCGCATTCAGTGCAGATGTACGGGCGGATGTCTTTGTGCTTCATCATGTGGTTTTGCAGCTGGCTCGGGTACTGGAAGGTCTTATCACATTCAGTGCAATTGTACTGTATAGGGCCACGGTGGGTTGTTAAGTGTCTCTTCAGCTGGGCCAGGGTTGGGAAGTCCAGACCACACTCCACACAAATGTTCTCTCGGCCGCTCTCGTGCTTAGACTCGTGTGCTTTCAGCTCACTGGGGTAGGCAAAACCTCTGCCACAGATCCTGCAGTTGTAAGGCTTGATGTCACTGTGTTGCATCATGTGCCTCTTAAGGTGACTGGTTTGGGTGAAAGCCTTGTGGCACACCTGGCATTTATGTGGCCGAGTGCCCTGGTGTGTCAACATATGTGTGTGCAAGTGGCTCAGCTGCTTGAAAAGCTTGCCACATCGGGTGCATGCATGTGGCTTAATGCCACTGTGGCCCAAGATATGGGTCACCAAATTGTACTTGGATGTGTAGGACTTCTCACACATGGGACATTGCCAGCGTTTCTGTTCACCCCCAACATCAACATAGTAACTGTCATCTATCTGCAGGTTGACATCTACTCTTTCCACTTTCTGTTTATTTTCACCACTTTCTTTTACTTCAGCCCTCCTGAAGGGTGACTCTGGAGGTCTCTTCATTTGAAAGGGATTCCTGAAATGAAAGTTTGGCGGCACAATAAAAGGAAACATTAAGCTAGGGTGGACTTTAGGATAATAAGGGTAAGGAGCCTGCATGAATGCTGGGCTACTGGGCCATGCCATGTTAGGCTTCACTGGTTCTTGCTTAATGGGCTTGGCTCCGAAGTGCTCCAGAGTTCTGTAGAACTGAAAACCAAAGTTGCAGAGGTCGATCATCTGGGAACTGTACTTGGGCTGTGCTGGCTGTTGGAACACCAAGGGGAGACTGGAAGAGCCTATGTCATTGTGATCTTCAGGTCTGTTTGGTGGTGATGAGGAACCCTCGAGGGCGATAGAAGGAGGCATTTTTGTTGGCATGCTCTTGCGTTTCCGAGACCCTCCTTCCAAGGACCCCTGGAATGCTTCCATGTCTCCAAGAGGAGGAGGGCCATAGCGGAAATGTGAGAGGTGTGGTCTGAATTCTTCACCAAATGGAGTTGTTCTATGTGGCTTTGCAACAGGGCTTAGCGGCTGCAGGCAGCGGGAGAAGGGAGAGGCTCGGGTACTGTCCACATTAAAACTCGTTTCTTCGTTCTTCATCATATTTGATTTTTCCTGTGTTGTCCAAATTCCTTAAAAAAAAACCAGAAAACCAAATCTCTTTCTTTCTTCCTGTTCTCCTAGGTTTAACATTTTATTGTCTATTTTATTGTTTTGGAAGTTGTTGGGTTTTTTTAAGTAAATGCAACTAAGGATGTCTGAGGCCCATATAAGACAAAAGTATTTTAAAGCAGAATTAAATTGGTTAGTGGGGAACAAAGAAACTTTGGTCTTCCTGTGGTAGAATTAGTGGTTTAAATCGTTTGACCCATACAACATCTTTGCAACATAAACATGCTGCACCATGACACACTTTACAGCTGAATCTGTATGGCGCAATGTTTCTGCTTAATTTAATTCAGCCAGGCTATTTGTGGGCAAAATCCTGTCCTTGGTTATGCATGCACAGGCTCTAGAAATTGGCGGTGCATCTAAAGGACATGGCAATCCAAACAATAATGTGCACATTTATTATGGTTGTGACATGAAAAGCCAAAGCCAAAAAATGTTAAACTTCTTTGTATCATTAACATGTGCTGCTGTGAAAGAAAACAATGGCCAAGTGATCTAAGGACACTGTGTACCATCAGGTTTTGCGCTGTGTTTCCTGGCTTCTCTCACTTTGTATTGTAATAAGAAGGCGGAGATTAATTTATTTTCTTTGTTTTAATCCCAGTGATATTTACCTGGCAGATTTGGGGGAGGAAAGACCTTTGACAACTCTCCAAATTACATTCAGTTTTATAGACTTAATCTAGGATTTTTTTTGTTTCTAAACAGGTGGGCAAAATCTCCACTATAAAACTAATTATAGAATTAACGTCAACAACGCCATAGGTCTCCAGATAATTGACACCTAAGAGTGCTCCGGGTCTTTCTAGTGGTACAGTGTGAAAAGGCAAATTAATAATTGCCTTCTGGCAAAATTTTATGTTCCACTGATCATCCAGGGAGCTTCTCCTGAATTTGGGGTTCATCTAAAATACTGGTTATGAATTTTGGTTCTTCTTAATTAAAGCTGCTACCTTTTGCCTTGGCTCTTGAGGGGTGCACTTATCTGCACGTGTGTGTGTCTGTGTTTGTGTACATTCATCTACCCAACCAGGCGGAGGTTATATTAGAAAACTAAACATATTTTCCCTCTGTCACCTGTGACATGTTGATGCTATTTATAACACTGTTCTTGGAAATGATGGGTGGATAGCATGAAGGTGGTTGGAGCACTAAAGACACTCCTGTTTCTTTTTCAGGAAGCTCTGTGCTGGATAAACCTGCTTCTAAAGATAGATAAAAGCACTTCTCCGTGACCTAGTTAGGCTGTGGACAAGAGAAGGCATCTTTAAAACCTCCTTGCAAACAGATTACTTCCTTCTAACAGGATAGACTGTGGAATTATCTTTGAGATACTGTGTGAAGCCATGGAAAATTTAGGCAAAGCAATCAATCAATGCCCAAAGAAGCAGTAGTAATTGAAGCAAAAATTGTAGGAACTCTAAAATGATGACTCAAAAAACACCTGCGGTGGTGGAAAAGGCTAAAAAAATTGCTTACAACTGGGACAAGTACCTAATTTTGCTTTCAGTCCCTAGCTCGCTGATTGGCAATACTATACATATATATACACACACTACATATATACACTGTATTTGTGTGTGTATGCGTATATACGTAAAATATGTAAGCGTGTATATTCCATCAGAGAGGATTGTTAGGGAGTATGCATTCTGCTATGCTTTCTTGTCACTCTAATTCCCTGGGCAAAATAAGGAACAGTTAGATCTTGAAGACTCTTTGGGTACAAAGGCTTGACTTATTAAAGGAAGAAGGGGAAGGGAATCCTCTGAATACCGAAAAAGACTCCACTTCTTTCCAAAACAGAAAAAGGTTTAGTTTTTTTTTTTTTTTCCCAAAATTCATTTTAAGAAAAGTTAAACTCACACAATTTGAACATAAAATATGCCTGTAGACCAACATTTTCCCTTCAAAATACAGGCCCATCCCTCAAATACCTTTCATCTTGTGTATCTGATTCCTTCCCGGCCATATGAGTATAAAATGCTTCAGAAAGCCCATAGCAATTGAAAACCCAGCTATGTTATTTACTGCTTTTGTTAGATTATTGAAATGCTGCCAAAAATACACAGAAGTGACAGTGAGTTGTGTCTATTTGCTTTCTTGTCCCTTGGCTGCCAGTTACTCCTTTCTTCCACAGCCTGTTTTATGCAAAATTTCAATCTTTCTGGAACATGGAGTTATGGCAGAAGCTGTAGAACTGCTTGAAATTACCAGAAAGAAATAATTTCTTTGCACTACTAACCTTTGGTTGCTTTCACTGAGCATATGGCTTTATTCCACTGTCCACAGCTACGCACATCATGGGACCAAACCTATGAGGGAAAGTGTTTAAACAGTCAGTGACTAGCACAATCAGAGAGGTGCTATATAATCCAACAGAAGAGCAGCTAAAAGGGGAGGGAAACTACAGATTTGCATTCTAAATATGGATTACCTTGCTGCTTTTTTTTTTCCCTTCAATCTGTGAAACCCCATGATGTAGAAATTAATAGAGGAAAGATTAAATGTAGCATCTCTTCTCATGTCCTGTGATGTTAGTAGCTAATTTGAATGGAGGCATGGTCTTCACCTTGACCAGAACTTGATTCCATAAAATGAGAATCCTGAGTAAATGTAGAAGAGACTGCAGATTTGATGACCATGCAAGAAATTGTTAAGGAGTGGTCCCTTCTTCTTTAAATAACTTCAGTAGAGAACTTCAAAGCTTTTAATAGCACAGTTCCCCAATAATTTTGTTCTATCTGACCCTGGAGTAGCTGATCTCATTTTAATACTCAACATTAAATAAGGGGGGGTAAGTTGAAGAAGTTTTGTTTTAAATATCTCCTAGGGACCTTTTCTGTTTCCTGTATAAACACTTTAAAAATTCTTTCTTTCTTTAAAATGTAATATTATGTAGCACAGTGGTTTGTGATTCTAAACACTGAGGTTAATTTAAATCTGGATAGACTTTAAAAATTCCAGCTTTTATCAGCAGTACTTCAGGTCCTCAGTTTTGAAAACTTGTCTGGAAAGCTCACCGAGACAGAGGTTTCCATGCTGTATTGGCACTTAAACATAAAAAAACCCCTAAACCTAGCACTCTGAAGCTTTTTTAAAAAGTTAATTTCTTTAGAACAGACAAGCATCCTCACAGTTTCTTTCTTTATGTAAACAAGTATATTTGAAAACACACTATTTTGAAACATAGAACGACAAATAAGTTCTTTCCCTGCCCTTTCAAAAAAAGAAAAGAAAGGCTACAGTGAGTTCAGATAGTTGTTGAGGTATTTCCAAAATAGAATATCTATGCAGCCGCTAATAAGATTGTTAACTTCCATGAAAGAGGAAGAGACTTTAATTCAAAATATGAATCACCATTTACTTTCTCATTTCCACTCATCGTATTGTTACAGACAAAGGATTAAAAAAAGTACATAAATCATTCTATTCACTCTGCAAGCATATGCATTGTTACAGTCTCCAGTTAATATTCTGCAGTGAACTCAACAGCAAATTTTCGTTAGACTTCAGTAGAACCAAGATTTGGCTTCCTGTATGAAAGTGCCTCCTGTCTATAGACTAATAATAAGTCCAGCCATAAAAATATGAGGTTATGAAGTTTCTCAAGCTTAACCACTCACTACTACTGTTCTGATTTTGTCCCTGGGCAGCACAATGATAAAACCAGAAATGAGACCAAGATGAGTGAAAGTGATAATGTACCCTTTGTCAAAGGGAAACAGGCTACTTTATTAGGAGGTCTACACTTGGTTTGCTATTTCAGAAGAAGGTGAAACAGAGGAAACTGTAGGAAGTCCAAAGGTGGCTGAATAGGCTGAACAGCTTCTTAGAGCTGGAAGAGAAATTGCACATTTAATTGAACGCGTATCACTCTAGAAACCATGTACTGTAAGACTGCACCTCTGGTTTCCTC
Organism: Himantopus leucocephalus; assembly: GCA_003993805.1. Classification (NCBI taxonomy): domain Eukaryota; kingdom Metazoa; phylum Chordata; class Aves; order Charadriiformes; family Recurvirostridae; genus Himantopus; species Himantopus leucocephalus. The sequence continues at coordinate 26,154,103 of RSEF01000031.1, read as the reverse complement.
TTGAGGCCTGAAATATTGGCATCTATAAGGAAAGAATGAAATCTAACAGCTGTTTCTGTGTTGGATGTGGTGCAGATCAGTGACAAATGACACAGTATTACATTTCTGAACTGAAGCTGAGAGTTGGAGAGCTTCAGCTTTATTGAACAATCAGCTGGGTTTTTTTCAATCGCTGAGTTGTGTAAACTATTATAGAGATGTTTATGCTTGTCTTAATAGGTTTCATGGGATCTCCTTCATTCAGTTTACACTTCCAAATAGGTTTTGGTTTTAAATGTATTCAGTCATACAACTGTTGAACTAAGAACCAAATTCTTTACTTAGTTTTCACTCATTTGTTTTTTTAGGCAAAAATTGCATCAGTCTCAGGATCTGACCAAAGGGCCTTTACTATGATAATCTCGTTTCAGCAGCTTGAGTTATTTGTCAGACTTTGAAAATGCCAGGAATACGTGTACAAACATGAATGTATCCATTACTGGTAACCAAGTATTTTCAGTTAGTTCTGATCCCTCCTTACCATTCTCCCTGCTAGTTTCATTCAACGGCAGCGTGAACCCTCCATAAGCCCCTTTTTCTTTCTCTTCCACTTCTTTTCTGCTGCCTCCAGTGTGTGAATGAAGCCATGCAATAATATTGTCATTCCCCATTTCGTTTTCTATTGGGAATTTCATAATTTTGGAGAGTTGGAAAACAATCATGTGGATTTTTTTAACCTGTAATTTTCAAGTGTATCTTGTCTGTTTTGCTGGTTTTATGGCCTCTCTTGAGTAAAAAGTTGTACTAGATGATAACAATGTTCATTCTCTGTAAAATCCGTGCACCTACTTTTCATTTGTACAGTCAGATTTTTGTTTGTAGGTGCTGCCTTGGTGAATGATGCAGAAGTTCTAAGTATGCTCAAAAGATTCAGAGTTATTTCAATACATGGTTCACTAGATATTGGTTCAAACTGTCATTGTTATTCAATAATGGATTGTTTGTATAGGTTTTTTTCAAATTAAGGCATTTCATTTACTCTAGGCTTGAGTTACTACAGTCATTAGAGGAGGGCAGAACATAAAAGAACATGTTCAAACCCATACCAGAACTTGTCTAAAATCAGTGTCAACCCTACTCTATTCTTTCGAGAAGTCCAGGCAAAGTGTGTTTTCCATCCGTGTTCTCCAGGCATTAATATCCACATTTCAGGCACAAAATTTTGAAAAATGGACTCCATTAACATATACTGAGTGTCTCTTAATATATTCAAGCTAAGTATATAAACTGAGTACACATTAATATACCCAAATCAGCCTTGAAGTCCTTATGCTACATTATTTGAAGCTAACGTAAAAGATGATTTATATTTTAAATGAAGAGAGCACTTTTTCTGCCATGGTCTGGATCCTGGAGAAGACAGATATTTGGATTACCTTGCAAAAATAAACAGGGATTTAGTGAAAGTATCCAAAATGCAGATATTGATTAGGGTGACACAAATGTTGAGGAAGCCTTAAAAAAAATAGGCCTGAGCTGGGAATAATAGCTTTGCGGAGTTTAGTCAAATCTTTTCCAACACCACTTCTACAAACATTCTTTTCTCTCTCTCGCATGCATGTAGACTTGGTGTCAAATGAAGTCCATGATTTAACTGTCAGCTTAATTGTCTTCTCAGATAAGGTTTCTTGTCCAATGCCTTCTATGAGACAGATGTGCCTGCTTAAATGGAGAACACTATCAAGATGAAGATATTAGCATAAATATTTCTCTTCCCCTTTTGGATTACCATCATTAATAGAATTGGAATAGGAAACAAGTAAAAAACTGTTCATGAAAATGATCGGGAATGACTGAAAACGAGAAGTGGACCAGATCAGGTTTTTTCTTCCTACGTTGCTATGATAGTACTGAGGAGTTCGGTGTCTTTTCACTTCTCCCTGGGAAATTACCTTCATCTGCTGGTATCAGGCTTCAGGATAAAACTTCTTCTTTCCATCAACAAATGTGTTTTTTTCTCAGCAAATGCTTGGTAAAGGAAAACTGATAACCTTGGTAACTCTTCCCAGGGCATAATCAGAGCTCAATAAGGCTTATGGAAAGACTTCCAATGAACTCTGAAACTAATCCTTCACAATTTTCCTTGTTATTTGTTATGGGTTCTGTTGTCCAAGGAGATATGAACCCATCTATGCCATGGTGAAAATTTGATACTTTTCACAAACATATTGCATATGTATGGAAAAAAAATAACTTATACCCTGAGACCATATGTTAACAGATGGTAACTTTGCAGACAACCTTACAGGAAATCATACAATTACACACCTAAGAAACTTAATTAATTAAAAAATCTGACACATTTAAACAGCTTAACATGACACAGTAAACAGATGTAACGAGCAATGAACTTTCAAAGATATCTTATATAGTAAATAATTTTTTTTTCTTTCATTGACAATTTTGGCATGTCTTCCTTGTTTCATGTTTGAAGTTTGATCATTTTAGATATTCATTCTGCTCCAAGGGTCTTCTTATGTGGTGTATCTGCATTAGTATTGTCTGGGACATGACACCAACATAAAGAAATGGGTCTTCTTTCAGAAAACTGTGCTATAGAAATACCCTCCCTGCGTTGTCTTTGTTATTCCCAAATTTTAACATTTTAACTTACATCATTTTTGTTTTATTTTAGCTGGGAAATACAAAAGCGTAGGAAGCATACCCATTTGCCTGTGCTGCCTCTAGATTGGCTTTTGGATTTATATTGGATATACATGTAACTCGGTTTTGTACTCAATTTTCAGGGAACAAGACACTATGTGCACTTTTATGGGAGTATAGTTACTCCGGTATTTCTTGTAATAAAGGAAATGCTTAAAATAGTAACAAAATGAATGCACATTCACTTTTCCATAACTTACAGATCATTTTTGCTTTGATAATTATTGAAATTGTTAAACTAGATTCTGAGATTTCCTCCACTGAAAGTTTGGAGCAGTCCCACCACCCACCCTCCCAAAGCTGGGGCGCTGTTCATGGCATTAGATGTGCTTATAGAGGGTTTTATGGCATAATTTGCTTCTTAATGGTGGCGTTGATTAGATTAAAAAAGAAAAATGCCTAGTGCTGTAGATACTTTTCTTCTCTCCAGTATAAGTGCTGTATTCTCAGTTTAGCAAAACGGTTTGCTATCCCTCTCATTGCTTTTATGTGTGCTCTGTCCTTAGTTTAGCAAAATATTTGCTACCATTTTCACTACTTTTCTGTTGCCTAACAAGACAGTTGGGTGGAGGTCACAGGGCAGTATGGGTGGGTTAACCACTGAACATCTGCCATAGAGCCTTATTGGTAATGCTTCTAGCAGTACTTCAGCCTTATGGACCATCTCTATTCATCTCAATGTACATATGAAGTGCCCTTTAAGTACGGTTTAGGCTTGCTGCTGGTTTGGCTTTTTATTTCTCTTTTTCTTATCCTCCTTTCTCCTTTTTTTTTCTTTTTTCTTCCTCTTTGTGAGTTTTCTTAGTTCTTCTCTTATATTTCCTTCCCTCTTCACTTCTCTATTCCATCTGTGGTTCACTCCCTCTCTGCTTCTCTATTCTATCTGCTAAAATGGTCAGCAACACATAGATAACCTGGATAACAAAGTGGATATTAAGTCCACAGGCTCTGAAGTGTTATCTGTTTACACAAAGTCCCCCCAGACCACAACTACACGTGGTGGGAGCCTGCAAGGCACAGCAAATTATCTGGTCTAAAAGTGCGTAAGGGGGAAAAGATTATATATCCTCAGACAAGCACCTCCGCCTGCCAACCAACAGGGAACTCAAGGCTGTTTTGGGGTGGGGAGGAAGGGGAGACGGAATAGCCATTGGCTGGAAGTTCTCTACCTCTGGGTCCACAGTACAGCCCTGCCCCATCTCAGCCCACAGCAGGGTGGGCTCTGGCCCAGCCTCTTGCCTTTCTCTTTGCCTCCACAGAAACGTGCTAGTATAGCCTGAAACAGAGCTGCTGGTGAGGTACAGGAGGGCACAAAACCAGCCATATCAGCTCACGCTTGTAGTGTGACCCAAGATACTGGTCTGGTGAAGAACATAAGAAACAGGAAAAAGTATCTTGACAACTTTCTAGCATGGTCTTCAGGCCTCCAGCTGTCTGTGGCTCATAGATTTCCTAATCCAAAGATGTTGCTTTCTGATTTTTTTCTTATTGCATGAATGATGGATGTGGATAAAAGTTATTTAATATAAAAATCCAAAGACAACTGTGTCTTGTGGGCTGAAGGACATGTGGAGACAGGTACTGTGTCCTGGGGTAGTGAAATAACTCTGAGTGCTTTGACGGAGCTTGTACCTTCAGAGATTTAGACAGGAGCCAGGGCAGTGACAGCTGCACTGTGCAGGAGGAGAGATGCCCACCTATCCTCTTCTCAGTCTGCCTCTCCCTGAAACACTTCCATTGCTTCTCCTTAAAGTCCCCTGAAACTCTGGTGTACTGTAGGTTATTTCATTCATGCCCCATTTTCCACCTCCCCACCAAATCCCTGAAGAGCTGACCGTGTCCAGCTTCAATTTCTCCCATCTTTAGAAACCATTATTTAGCCACTGTAAAGCCGGATCATTTTTGCTAATAACCTTTTAACTGCATAGTCTTTATTGGTTAGGGTTTTCGTAAATGTACAATGCCTCTCTTTCTTTTTCTTTTTTTTTTCACCAAAAGAGGAAAGCCAAATACATTCATACTCTGAACAGAAGTCTGGAGGATAAGCGGAGGTGAACTATTGCCTCAAGCAGGCTAACCAGTGTGTGGCACTCGGCTGCTTTTGAAGGCGCTCCTGTGTTTGTGTCAAGAAGAAATTGTCTTAGGTACCCCAGACTAGTTTTGCCTGTTTTGAAAGGAAAACAAAACCCACAAGGCTGAGTGCTCTTGTCCAGGATATGAGTACAGGTCCGAATTTAGGCTGAAGATGTACTTTAACAAATTGTGCTCACCTGTACTGGACCCTCAGTCCCTTCTTCTGGAGCTTTGGCACTGCAGAGAAGGGGTTACGAGGCAGAATGAACTGAAAGGAGCCTGACACCATAGCCAAGCCATAAATGCAGTCACTGAGGAGGGTGAAGTGCCTTTAGCTTTCAACAAACCTGGAGAAGCGATACCTGTGGGGGAGCCCAGACCTAACTCTAGAGGGCATGGAGCCTGCAGGTCCCTGACTATCCCGTCTGACTTCTCTCTGCTCCCTGCCCCTTGACACTTGCATTTTTGTCTTCATAAAGGCCCAGCTCCAGCCAAAGGAGAGCCGGATTGCCCTCACAGGCTCCAGTTAGGGCACTCCCTTAAGAGGCTAGAGATGTGGGTCCAAAATCCTCAGGGGGGAGGAGGGAAATGAATCAAAGTCTCCCACCAAGGGGCTGCTACATTTTGCACTGAATTTGGTGTTGTTGTTGTATATTCAGCTTCATGTAAATATTCTTACAGGACTGGGCCCCAAGAGCATTTGGGCACAGGTGTGCTGAATTTCCAGGCCTTGCCCAGAGTTCAGGGCTGACAAGACCAGATTGGCTATGATGGTGACATTGGGACAACTTACAGTAGCAGAACTTCAAATGTGCAAAGTTTAACTGGTGCCAGCAGACTGGGTGGAAATGCAATTTGATCCGGCCCTCAGTAGTTATAGTAATTAACGATGGGTTGGCCAGCTCAGTTAATTACTCAATGAAACAATGGCAGTAATTCATCCTAAGTAACTGTCCTAATTCTCTCCCTGGCATCATCCATGTTGTACTGAAATCAGTATGGAAAATCCGTGGTGTAGCTGAGAACAAGATTTGGGATTTGGCTGTTATGAGGTGATGTCAATAAGAAAAATTTCTTCCTTTTCTTAAGTGGATAAGGAGCTCTCATGTCAAATGCTGGAACCATGGATCTGCCTCTGCCTTTATAAAGTATGTGGAGTCACTTTAATCTCTGTTTATAGAGGTCCTATCACTCCATCCTTGTTTCCTGTCTACTTCCCTATCTGCCCCTGCAAATTAAAATAGTACATTTTTGGCACCATAGGAATCCTATGTATTAAATAGTTTTTCCTCTGGAAAATTATCAAATTACACTAATACAGTTTTAGGATTTTTTTTACTCACCGTATAGATACTGTAAGAGACAGGGTGAACAGAAAAACAAATAAATAATACAAATATAAGGAAAGATCTGGTAGTAAAATACTAATATTGAATAGAGTGTGGAGCCCTTGAAAGAACACTTTGGACACAATCTTTCCATCTATAAAGCATAATCATTAAACACTATAGATTGAAGCAGACACAGAGTGGTTTTGAGCTGTACAGTAGTATTATTTTATAACAAATAATAGAGCTATGCAGAACACCCAAAATTAGAATGATCAAAAAAGCATGCCCTTCCATAACCCTCATGCTGTCTTCCTTGGGCTGTTGTTTTGAAAGTAAACGTTTCACTGGCATTCATGACCTTTAAAAAGGAAATAGATTGAGCTTTCCTTCCTACTGTAATCCCAGTGTTGTTATCACCTCTATGGAGGCCAGAGAGATGGTCTGATCTCCTGCCACCTCTTTGTTATCTTAAAGGGTAGCTAAGGGGCACCTTCAGCCTTGGTTCTTCAAGCCAGCCCACTAGCACCCTCCTACACCATCAGCAGTTAATTGCACCTTCTGGGCATGGCATGTGTAAGGCAACAGGTATTTCAAAAAAGAAAGTACCAGGTAAAATGTGCACCTATGCTTGGAGAAGGGCAGAGTGAGGTGATGATTGTACATGAGAGTTTTCATATAAAGTCTCCAAAACAGACTAGTTTTTTAATGAAAATATAGTTTTACTTAAACATGGGGGAGTATTATTAGTCTTCAGCAGGACCATTGCTTTCTGTATTTATTTTGTGTTCAATTCTTTGTTTCAAAGAATTCAAAACTCATAGTGAAACTGAAGGTTGCTAAAGTGGTAGGTATTTTGTGTTCCAGTAAGACATGCTATATCCTACAGGAACTGAAAAAAGAGGATTTCATCCAGTAACTGACAGAACTAGGAAAACTGTATCTGCTACTGAACACTTCTCTTGGTGCCCAGTTCATTAGAAGTAATTACCAGATAATGTTTTCCTAATCATTTAGGAAAGATGAATAAATTCAGTTTCAGCTGAAGTTTGAGCAGACTTCTTGCTGGAAAAGTTGCTTAGCTGAAAAGACTGATTAATCCCTATTAACCCCTATTACTCACTTGTAATTAAGCTGGCTAAGTAATGACTTAGACATTTCCGCCTGAACAGAAGTTCAATAGGAAACACAGCAAAGGAATTGGAGATGTCAGTGCCATTCCTAGGACACCACTGTGTTTATTCCGTTGATACCCAAATAGAAAAAAACCTAAGAATCATGAGCAATGAGACAGAGTTAAAAATGGGTCTTAAGGCAAATTATTGGGGCACTGGAGAAAACTAGTTTTGATACTTCTGCACTGGTGGTTAGGGAGCTCTGCTTTCCAGACTGCCAGAGCATAAAATCTGTGTTAAAGCATTGAAACCGGGATGAATGTGTATTTGTTGTTCGGAAAATGTATCACCTTCACATACATTTCACAATTGCATTTAAATGAGGGTTCATTTTTTAAAATCAGTTTATTTTGTTTAAAGAGAAATGTGCTTACTTCTTCAGTTCCAGCATAAAGTGGTATTTTTGATTGTTGATACGAAGTGCCTGCAAGGAAGTAATTTAAGATAACTTCCTCTCTGACTTTGCCCGTCACCTGTGACGCCAAACGTCAATCTTCTCCTTGACTGAAGAGCAAAAAGCAAATATTTTCTCTCTCTGATCCCCAAATGCATCCTGCATATTGCTCTTAATTATTTTGTTAACTTCTAGAAAGTTTTAAAAATAAGCATTAGTTTGTTGCCACAACTAAAGAATGTCTGAAATTTAAAATAAATTTTATATTGCTTCTGTGATTTTGATCAATTGGGAAACAAATCTCTATGCAAATCAACTAACAGGGAGAAATTCTTAAGGTTAATTATTTTAAACTGTAACAGATTTAAAATGCCAGTTTTACTCAATTCAATAAACTAGCATACGGAGTAGGAATGGCAGCTCAGATTTAGCCAAATGTCATCAGCAGAAACTGGAACAGAGACTAGACCTACAAACAAATAAGAAATTACTTTTTGCCAATAAAAAATAAAAAAAAAGAGAGTGAGAAGAAACTCAACATAATTTGAAATCTGAAATTCTGAACATTTCCCAAGCCACTCTAGTACTACTCCTTCCGTTAGTGATGCCAAAGGCTTGTTCTGGGTAGTAATCAATTCAGATTTTCATCACAAGAAAAAGAAGACCAACAAAATCATCAAACTGCTGTCACTCTACCCCATGACTAAGAGTAGCCAACCATCAATATAAAAAGAAGTTTTGTAGAAAACCACCTTATATATGAATATAACTCTTTCTCTCAATCTCTGCCCCCACCCCCCATCATTCTATTCAGGGCTTTTTCCCGTGTAAAAATGCCAAGTGCCATGTACAAAAACCTGGAAGGTTTGATAGAAATTATTGCTGTGTTTTGGGAGGGGTAGCAGGCAAAGCTGTGGTATGGGCAGGGAGACATTAACCTGAGGATAAACAGTTGTGTGACTTCTGTTCCAACTTACTGTCCTAACCACATTCAATGCCTTCCACTGAGTGCCTGTTCATGCATTTTTAATGTGTCTAGTAGTGCATGAGCTGGTGAAAACCCTCACTGCAGTCATTAGAGGGAATCCTGAATCCTGATTATTTGCCTACAGAATCCAGTGACATCTGTTCAGTTCCATATCTTTACCTGTGGCTTAAGCTTAGGGAGGGGTCCCTTTCTGTGCGACGTGAAAAGAGAAACTAACATATTTGGGATCATACGGCTTTAATTAATATTTTGATTTTTCTGGCAGAGGGAAGAGGAGATACAGAGGAAGAGTTAGTCAGCTTCATTTCTCTGATGCATGTGACTGCTTCCATAGCATCCTGATAAAATGCTACCTATACACATATAAAATTATTCTGGAAACCTTGATGATTTCATATTGTGAGTACAGCATTATGCAGAAAAACTGTTTGATATAACATTCTTTATATCACACCATGATTCCTTGCTGTGGTGCTCTGGAAAAAATATTTTCCCACACCTTTATGAAAAGATGGGTTTAGTTTCTGGCAAAACTTCTAGAACATTGTTGTCAACTTGCTCTTCCAGGAGGTCTTGTACAGTTTTCTGGAATTTCTATCACAGGACAATAGTTTTTGGACAAATACAGGACACACTTCGTAGCTTCAGAAACCTGCAGGAGGCAACCAACCCAGTGTGGGCTGGTGCCTACCAGATTGTTCGAACAAATTCTGCTGTTGCTTAGAAGTTGACAGATGCTCTAAAACAGGTCATCCCTTTCCTTTTCCCCTCCTGGTATGGTTTTCGTTACACATGTATTCTAAATACTTTTAAGCAAAAGTAGACAGGTAGACAAATATTGTCCTACCTGGAAGTACTGTATGAAAGACACCCCGTTTCAAATCATGCTTTCAAATAACTTTTACCTGGAGCTGAACCCTGAAGCTGAAACGCTACTTGCTTTAGGAAGCACCTCAGAGAGGTGACTAAGCATGAATTAGTAACTATATTCCAATGTGTTCTTCCTGGATATCTTTAGAGCAGGTATATTTAAGTTTGGGTTAAATCTAGTGTATTGGGTGTGGTAAGAGTACATACTATTTCCGATTTACAGAGTCTTTAGTGGCAGATCCAGCATAGAGCCCTCCACAAAACAAAAGGTCTTCATCACTGCAAAGAGTCTAGCAGTTACATTGCAACCCTAACCAGAGAAGATTTAAGCATAAGTGGCTTTTGTACAGTCAGGAATAGCAACAAACCAGTGAAGAGGAACACTGGAAGTCACCAGAATAAGCAGCTCCCTGAGAAGGGGCAAAGCCACATGCTCCCATCCCAGAGCCACCACACCTGCTCCTCCACCCTGGGAACACCACCCCGCAAAATTCTTTCCACATGGAGAAATCAGGTGGTTTCTATTCTTCATCAGGCCTCCAGACAGAGGACTGTGTGGGTAAATGCCTGCTTGCTGTGCATTAGTATTCCTTGTAGTACAGCATTGTCTAAGAATAACAAATAAAAATGTATGAACCTTCTCATAGCCTTGCTTTCAATTTCAAATCAATTGTACTTTTCTCTAATTATTTAGCAAAAAGTGATGTTATCAATGTATGAGACTCAGTTTACCTTGTAGCTTTTTGTAATTAAATGAACATTTGGATTCAATGAACATTTGTATTTTTCAGTGTTCTCTGCATTCTAGTGCTAATGAGCATAAGCAGCTGGAAAGTTGGATGTTTCCAGGTTTAGTTTTTATAAATATTGGCAAGGGAAAAATAGGTTTTCAGGAAATACACGTTTTGTCCAAAGGTTTTTCTTTTGAATCACATGAATTCATGCACACCCACAAAGTAGAAGGAAAATGTGTCAGTGTTTTAGCCTTCACAGCAGAAGAGGGAGGGAAAAGAAAGTTAGAATAATATTTTTTTTTCATCCTTCATTCAAATAATTAATAATGTATCTTTCCAACATACAAAGCAGGAAATAAGGAGAGAAGTTAAAAAAAAAGCAAATAGTCACATAATTTCTTCCCGTAACCTTCAGAGCTCGAAAACATTTTCTTTTTATATATGATTACTTAGCTTAATTGCTTCCAGTGACATTAGAAGTCTTTCCAATACATTAAACATTGTTGGTTTAGAAGGAAAACGCTGTGTTTTGCTTATCAAGATCAGGGTAACACTCGTATAAACCCATTTGTTTTACAAAAACAATTAGGTTCGGAAGGAACTAAAACAAAGAGTAAATAATATTTTTCATTGGATCATTAGTATTTTAGAAGCCAGGTAAGAAGGACTAGTCCCTGCCAGGCAGACATAAAGAAAAATCAGACATCCAGCATGCAGTTCAAAAGGTGGTTTAAATAACAAATGAGTATTAACTTAGGCCTCTTCATTGGATGAAAATGTGAATATCATCCATAAAATTTGATTGCATTTTAACAGCAATGGAGTGTTGTGGTCTCAGTTTCAGAATATCAGCCTTTCAGCAGAAAGAGGATAACCCCAGGTCATCTTTTTTCCAGACTTGTTTCTTTCTTTTTAAAGGCTTCACATTATTTATCTCCTTATAATTCTTTCTTTTCCAAAATTACATTCCTTCCTTTTCAGTGGTCTTCTGGGATGGTAAATTAGAATGGGGAAAACTACTGCATTTAAAAAGAAAATGCTCATTTGGTTTTAACAAGTGGTCTATTTTTAAAAATTCGTTGGCGTATAGCTTTAGTCTCTCAAATTATTAATTTTACAAGTATCTGTAGCAGTCTGCAAAGCACTTGTAAGGTCTGTTTGAAGAAGCAGTTTGTTTCATTGGATCAATTACTCCTGGGGAAGTGCTCAGAAGCTATGGATCATTTCTCATCAATGAATAAGAAGCTACTTTTTCTTGTACACCTTTGCCTGACTTGTGTCCTTAAACCATGGCCACACAAAAACCTTATTACCTTATGCAGCCTTTACTGCTTTTGCTTCTCAGGGTGGTTTTCTGCTGACATGTCTGGCTGAGTGGAGTGGTCCATTCAGATAGATGTCTTTCTACATCATTGAGGCTTTGCCATCAAAGACTGGAAACAATGTAAGTGCTATCTGGAGTAATCCCTAGTCTTCTGTCTCTGTATACGTGGCTTATCTTGGGTTGCTACCATGATTCACCACCCCACCTCCCCGCCCCGTGCTTCTCCCGTTCTAAATCCTGCATATCTGTCTGGCGCTACCAGAAACAGCACCTAAAAGACATGCCAATAAGTTAATCTGTGAGATGCACATCGTGCCTCTTAGTCCACCAGTATCTACATTCAGATAGACCTAAGGCAAGGCACTTACTGATGTGCTTGTTTGAAAGAATGCAAAAACAATTAAAAAATCATTAAAATTCAAAGATTCAAATTATCTGCTGGTCAAAAATCTCTATTAGAGATGCTAAAATGTTACCAGGAGTATAACTCAGTGCTACTATTCTGCATGTAAAACTCACATTGTCAACAGTTTTCACCATTAAAGAAGCTGGTCCTAAATATAAAAAAGCAATTGACATTTACAGAAAGACTCCTATCAGTTTCTATGCTTTTTGAATCAGACCTGTTAACTTGGAATTTCCAGGGGCTACAACTTGTTTCTGTAACATTTTTGTCACCATTGGTGTAGTTTTGGTTTTATTTTTCAGAATAAAAACAAAATCTGTCTCTCTTTTGTTTCATTATAATTGAGAATAAATCAAATGTAAATAATAGCTTTACATAATTCTCTGGGAAAATACATACACTGACTGACCTTTTACTTATGTGTGCTATATGCATAAATACAGCTCTTAGCAGTAGAAGCAATAAGACTTTAAGCAAAGTAAACAGAGCCTCTCTCTTTTTATTCTTGGCTTATTGCTTTAATATTTTCTTTTTTTATTTACAATGTTGAGGTGTATAACTGAAAATTCATTTCACAAATATTTAATCTGTGACATAAGCTGGTACTAGATCTGTACTCAATCCAGCCTTAGACTATACTCTTTTCTGCCTGTAAGTATCTCAGCAATGTGGGATAATGATAACACATCAGCCAAAAATCTCCTCTTCCTGACACCTCAAGAAAGATATTAGTTGTGTTACAAATTACCACTATACTAAATCATGTTACAGTTATTCCACCAATAAATTATCCAATGTGAAAACAAATAAACTCCAAATGATTGCGAGGATGTATTATTTGAAGGAAAATTCAACCCAGTAGCTGAAATCTAAGAATGAAGTTCGAAGTTCAAAGTCTACTTTTTAACTGTCAAATTATTAAGCATTTCTTTAAAAATGCTCTTTCTATGTGATTGTTATTGGGGAATGGGTTTAAAAATAACGTGTACTGCTTTTGGCCCCCTACTATGAATATGAACACACATATTCTTATTTATGCGTTTCAGACAATCTCTCAGAGAAAGAATTTATCGTATAAATGGTCCAAATCAATAATACACTAATGTTTACTACCTTCAGAAACAAAATCTGCACCTAAGGGCTGCAACTGGCTCTTACCTACATGGTAAACTGAACTTCTGAACTAATCAGATCAAATCTTATAGGTGGCTGCAATCCAGAGTAATACTGCAATTTGAGCAAAATGCCACTACAAATACGGAGCTATGTATTTGGTTTTTATGTTTAGGAGACTCCTCTACTTCTCATTTGAAGTAAAAAATGGTTTTCCAGATGTGTGACATGTAACCGTCAAAATAGCTGTCCAAATCATCTCTTTAATTTGAAGCAGTATTTAGTCATGTAAAACATAAACCCAGGTATCCTGAGCGAAAGATGTGGCAAGCGGTTCTCATGGCAACATTTGGCATTTACTTGCTATTAGCAGAGGACTCTTTGTGGGTTAAGTATAACCAAATAAACCCAATAATTGGTACCAAACTAGACTGAGCTGCAACATAAAGCTATGAATTTCAAGAAACAAGTTATTTCCACCTCCTTTGGCAGAACCCATCTGCTGCTCTCAAAGTGAAGGGAATCTTCAACTTACCCAGAAATCAGGCTGAATTTGGGGTAGATCACTCCTTCCTATGGAATAACTTGCAGAGAGACAGCAGATAGAGGGAGAAGAAAATGCTTTCCACTAGTTGGCTCAGCGAGGGGTGGTGGGAGCAGAGGGCTGTCTGGGGGCAGAAGCACAGCCCAGGTGCCCCGGTGGGAGCAGGAGCGGCAGTGGGAGTGGGAGTGGGAGCGGGAGTGGGAGTGGGAGCAGGGCAGTTTGAGCTGCCTGCCGGCCCCCCGCGATGCCTGCCTGCCATTTGGAGCTGCTCTGCCCAGGCTCTGGGCACCCCGCAGAGGACCCTGCACTTCAGAGAGCTGCAGCTTGAAGAAATACTGGATCAGAAGATGACCAAGCTCTCCTTCTTCAGAGAAATGGACACCTGTCCTAATTCTTCCCTCCACCTCTGCATTCTGCTTTTATAAAAACATGGGGGGTGGGGGGGACACGACTTTTCTCTTCCAATATTTGAAACATACTCCTGCATGCAATCACTCGTTTTACGCACCACTTCTGATACATTTAAGCCCAACATTAAAAATATTATTTGTATCTACAACGATGCATAAAACAAATAAACATTTGAGTACATCCTATTACTGATGCCGGTGATCAGCCTCGGTGTTGTTACATACTACACAACATCAACTTTTTCTTTTTTTTTTTCCCAAGTGGGAACCTGGGACTATCTTACCATGTCTTAAATGTCACTGTTCCTAGACTGATCATATACACAGATGAGTAGAGATAAACATGTGTAATCATAAACACAATACAGTTTGAAGGGGAAAAAAAAGCCCTAGTAATTCTTCTCCCACTATAGCACAGGTTGGTGGGTTGGAGCAGAGTTAGTAGTGGCAGATGATATATGAAATACATAATTTGCATATGACACAGCTTCTCTGTTTATTTCTGCAATGGCCCAGTGAATCTTGCTGAAACATTCAAGATAAAGTTAGTGAAGCCTGTAACAAGACTCTGGTAGCAGAAGCATTATATGCAAAATTCACAACAGATTATGTTATGAATATTATCAGCCTCACTGGAAAACGCTTTCTTGTCTGCATTGGTTAAACTGTATGCCATTATCACTGGTATCTGAAAACCATACTATAGGCATCTATAGCGTAAATATACTGCTTCTCAATGCATATGGTTATTATCTTTTTATCAGTTAAGTGTGTATTTGATTAATGCCTTTTCTTAATACAAAAGCATATATATTGCACTTCTAAATAGTTAACCGTAAAAGCATTTTTACTTAACTTACCAGTTGTTGAAGCTGGAAGGAGTCTTGCCCTAAACTCTCTACCTGCTCTCATGTTGGTAATCTCTGTCTCTCTCTCCCTCTCTCTCCCTCCCCCCGTGCAGAGATTGCAGTAAACTTAGAAAACTAGCAGGGACAGTGTTTCAAATGACTTAAGAAAGAGAACAGGAACAATCATTTCGTTCTCTTTTTTTCAGATGAGTACAGTACCTTCAGAAAGAAGGAAGGAAGGGAGGGGAGAGGAAGTCAACAACCCTTTGCTTTCCTGCAAAAAAATAAGGAAACAGCAGATAGCAATCTCATTTTCTCTCAAACAAAATGTTTGGAAAAATAAATACATCCAAACCAGAAGGAATTCCTCAAGTATTATATCTGCATTATTGGCTTCATAAAAACTGCTTTATAGCTTGCTATGTGCAACTACATTAAAACAAATGAATTTCCGAAGTAGTGAGTAGGAATAAGACACCCATATCTTATGCAGAGCAATTAGCCATAAGCTTGCACAGATAATGCAGGCTTTTACTCTAGAGAAGGAATGATCATAGATGTATACATGTATCTTGTTTCCATGGTGATATAGGTACAAAAATTCCTAAAACCCCTCTTTACTTTGATCACAAGCAAATAGCACATTTCATATTTCTGGAATGTTGTGAAATAAAAAGGGGGATGAAAAGGGTCACGAAAATGGTCAGAATCATAGCTTGACATTGGAGTAACAAGTAATTTATCTCAAAGAATCGCATTATAGAAGGCATCTTGATTTATCCAAAGAAAACCAAAGTGCTATGTTCCAGGACAGAATTTATACTTCATTTTGTTTCTTTCTTTCCTCATTAAACATATTTTGACAACCAGATACTGGCCAGCTGGCTGGAGTTATACTTGGGATAAGTTTAGTCCATTGTGCTCCACTGCGGTTTTGCTTGCTTTTATGTTTTGCCCTAACTTTATCTATCAACTGAAGTCCACTTACAGTGATTGGATGCTACCTTTTTCTTTTCCCACTAATTTTCTTTCATTCTAATATTCTTGTCAGTAAACACTCTCACACTGTCATGGGGACTGTGTTTTCAGTTACCCTTATAATTTGGTACAGAAAATGGGGCTGCTCATCAATGAGCGATCCAGGGTTGAGTTCTCTGAAAGATGTAAAACAAAAAGCCATTTCAAATGGCCCTCTCCTATAAACTGTGCATCCAGGCTTTGCTCTGGGAGCAATAGCTAGATGAATGCTGCTGAAATAAATTGAGTTGCTGCTGTAAATCAGCATGTTAATGGGAGGACAAGTTGGTATGCTAATCCATAAAAATTATTATTTCTTTTATTGTACAATAATGAGAATTGATAAGCTGCAAACCACAATAGGAAGTAGCTCTTTGGCACCTGTATTCCCTCATGCAGTTCCTGGTGCTATTTCCAGAAGACATCTAGCAATGATTTGGCTGGAGAGGCTTTTATTTTAATATTTAGAAACTGAAAGCTTTGATAATGGACATCGGCATTTGACAGAGCAATGCAGGTGCCACGAGTGATCTCTGGCCTTACATCACCACCAGTGTTTGCTGAAACGGGCAAAAGTTTAACAGGAGGGTGAATTTTAAAAGCAAGAGAATGTAATGCACTTAGGGTATATACTGCCAACAAAGTCCGTGATACTCACTTGGGAATGGAGGCCCTAATCAAACAGGTCTCTGGTGCATACCAAGCACAGGGAAAGTATGGTAAGCCATCAAATTAATGTATTGTCCTGTGGGGTCAGTCTAATAGCTCAAAAATTTTGATTTTGTTTTGAAATGATATTTTGAGGTCTTAAAGATGACAGCAGCTCCCAGGTTTTTTAAGTTTTATTTATTTATTTATTTGCCAGGCGTGCCAACTTAATGAGACCCTGAAGAGTGCAATTACGTATCATTTTGTTTCTCTCCATTGGGAACACATTGCAGAAGTTTAGTTGAAAATCTATACTGACCAAGTTAGGATCTTTCTTATATAAATTGCTAAGGGTATGTGAGAGTCTGTGTAGTCCTCTATGAAAGACTCAATTGTCACAGATGTCCTGTACTTCTTCAAATAACATATTTCACTTTCTTGAGGATTGCTAAGCTAAGAGGCTGGCCACAAACATCCATGGGGCACCTTCAACAGGTTATAAGACTTTGCTGTTCTGATTGAAGGAGGCCGTGAGAGGCCCCTACTTCAGCAAGAAGAGCAGTAGATGTAAGATCTTTGCTGATCCTACCTCAGGTCCCATTGTCACCAGCCTTTCCACCACCCAAGTGCTCAGGGCTTACTTAGTTACCCCATCCAAGGTCAGGTAGAGCAATCTTGCTTTCCAGCGTGCAGCCACAGTAGTACTTAACTTGCTCTTACTTCTACCAGTTTCTCCCAACTGCTGCAAGAAAATCACAACGCAAGGAGGAAGAAGCATTGAAACTGATTTTCATGCCAGAAAAATACCTTTCAAGGTCATTGCCTGTGCAATTACTGACTCTGGACAAATAAATGCATAGCTGAAATCATTGGTATCTGTAGTCATGCAAACCAAGTCACAACAGGTGATGCTATTTTATGATACCTAAACAAGTTTTAAGGGATAAGTTCATCTGTTTCTCAGAACGTATTTCTGGAAGAAATATTAGCCTTTTATTTTTTTTCAGTGTTTTTCACTGTGCTGTTACCAAAATGAAGCCACTGATCCAGAGTCAGAAAGGTACAGTGCCAGCCTCAATGCAGCTAAGTGAACAACTTAAGTGTGAGCGCTTCCCAGATCCAGCACATAGGGTCTTGTGAGGAGCAGCCAGGAAAAAAACGTTCTTGTGGTCATGGTCAGGGTAAATACTGCAGGACCAGGAAGATTCCTCTAGCACCAGTTTGTATGATCAGACAGGATCTTCAACCAGACTGACATCTATGATGCTAAGTCCCTGATTTCCCTTTTTTTTTTCTTTTTTTTAGTAGGGAATAAATTATGTTTTGGAGGCTCTTTCCAATGGCAGCAGGGATGCTTTTCTCTGTGTTCAAAATAAGAATGAAATAAACAAGTTCAGCGTGCTAAAAATTATTTGAGCCTCTACCCAGCATAGGTAGGAGAGAATACAGAGGTAACTGCAGCAGCATTAGTATTCCACTTCATCCTGAGAAAATGAGACCAGATGCAAAAAACAGAGACACTTACTGGTTCGCTTGATTGCTTTTAGGACAATAACCACATACATCTGAACTGTCTGTGAAAAAATAAGACTAATATCTTCCTTCCGGCCTACAGTATACCTGTGGCATTTTAATGGAGTAAAAATAATACACTTCTTACTTAGAGGCACAAAAACTGAAGGACACCTAATTGTTTTCTATAAGTCACTCTCTGCTGTGCTTTCCTGGTTTCTCTTCTGCAGTGCATGTTTACCGTAGGCTGTTCAGGACCAAGCTGGCAGAATGCTAATGGGACCAGAGATAAGCAGAGCCGAGTCTAATGTACTCCCCTTCTGTGCTGCAGCATGTGGAGGACGTGCTTCTGATTACTAATATTCTGTTATTTATTGCGATTTTTTGTATTGCTACGCATTAAACCTGCATACAGTGTTACATGATAACATATCTCCAGGGTTGGTTTTTTTTTATCATTACAGTCATACTATGTGTATTTTCTTTAGTTTCTCAGATTGGAAAATATGAGAATATTAGAAAATATTCCAGAGGTTTTACACTACCACCTGTCTCTCATGATCATAGTATGATCAGAGTATTCTCACGACTATGTGCTTGTACAGCTAGATTTACTACTCTGTTATTTACTTATTTTGTACTTTTGAGTCAGGTAATATCTAATTACCACTTTAACGAACTGTTAGCATTTGCAGACAATAACCTTTGGACCAATCACATTTTTCAATTGTTTTGGGGAGAGAAAAGTGGGAATATGTATTAAAGACAGGAGCTTTCCTGGCAATAAACACCTTATTATAATTTAAAGTGGCCTTTATAACTCATCCAGGGCCAACCTCATTTCTGGTAAATGACATTGGCTGCAGTCATTTAAAGACAGGCTTTTCCTGTACCCTGTATGTAATCATCACAACTACCTTTATTAAAACAATACCATCAAAAGCTATTTTAAAATAAGATGGTATGATTAAGAGGATGCGTTTTCATCTTTTAACATACATAAAGTTATGTGAGAAGGACTGTGAGCCCTATTCAGGTCAGAGGCGGACAAGAACTTGGCTGTGGTCAGTAGGTTTGAATTTGGTGTCACGTTTGAAGATCTGTAACATGTGGAAAGTTGCCAAAGTATCAACCAAGTTTTTTTGGTGGTTTCTCAAAGCTGGCCATTTGACAGCTGTAAAGGCTGCAGTTTTACCTCTACGTAGACTGGGAAATTAATCAAGCATTTTTTCTAGTCTTTCTTGGTGATCTTACTCAATTAAGAGTGTTCATTTACTCTAATGTCTACTAAGCATACTGTAACACCTGAAATTACTTAACCTGTTTATAGGCTTAGGCTGGGCATCTAATGTTGTAAAATGTGTCACTCTTCAGAAAATATCAGGAAAAGGCATGTTTGCATCTTCTTCCCTGTGCAGTGATGTCTCTTACCTTGTTAGCTCTGATAATAAGACAGCATTTCTTCTGGAAGCCTGACAGGATATTTCAAGATGAATTTGAAATTAATATGAACTTACCTTTTGTAATCAGTCTGCAATTGCAGTCATTTTCATTTTGGTTATTTCAGTCACAACCTAGCTAATGTAGTCTCTGCCTTATATGAAGTAAATAGTAGTAATGATTTTTGAGATAAACTTTTTTCCCTTAGTTTGTAATCTTTTTCCAATGTATTCAGTGATTGCGCTACAGTTGAAGTGCTGCGGGCACTTAAAAAAGGCTCTTTCTGAGAGCAAAATATAGTGAAAACCTATGACCGCTGCTACCAAGTCGTACCCCTCTGATTTATAGCTACTAGGCTGTAGAGCCAAGAAAACTCT
This sequence comes from Himantopus leucocephalus, assembly GCA_003993805.1. Classification (NCBI taxonomy): domain Eukaryota; kingdom Metazoa; phylum Chordata; class Aves; order Charadriiformes; family Recurvirostridae; genus Himantopus; species Himantopus leucocephalus. The sequence goes on along the minus strand of RSEF01000031.1, from coordinate 26,134,199 downwards.
TGGGAAATCAGTTCTCCACACCCGTATGAATGATAATAAATTGGGTCTCTAAGGCTTTTTTAAACTCTGTGCTTTAGAGAAAGAAAGAGTCCTTCTACTTGTGTTCAGGTTGGGGGCTGGGGTTTTTTGCTTCTTTATTTTGGGTTTGGGTTTGGATTTTCTCATATTTTGGGGGTTGTTTGTGCCTTGACACTTGGGAAACACTGGGCAGAGCAAACACTGTACTCCTGCAGTCCTCGTTCATTCAATGCTGCTACTCACCACTGTAAGACTGCCCCATAACTGAAGATAATTGTGTTAGGTCACACACGCATTAAAGACTACAGCCAGTAGTCAGACATTGTAAACTAATTGACTGCATCTGACAGAGCATATGGATTGACACATGAGCTCGCAGGAGTTCAAAGCAGTTATCAATAAATAAAAAGTGAGTGTTAAGACATCTAGCCAAGAATAATTAGGGGAAAAGAAAAGCAGAGCTCTTAGGTCTGGTTTCCTCTGTTCTTCAAAAAGTTTAAATAGGTTTTGTTTTTGCTCCTTTTTTTTTTTATTTTAACAAAACACTTTTGCTGAGACTGCTATTGTTTTGTAGAAAAGCATTTGGTTATAACTTAAAGCACAGGAAAAAACCCCATTTACAGGAAAAACCTCAGACTACACTAGAAGTCTTGCCACTGGGATTTCTTCAGCTGTACATTTCCCTTTTGCTCATCAGGGCTGCTCACTTCAGTACATACACCAGAAGCGTACCCTGACACAACACTGCTGGTGGTCATTCTGTATATGCATAATGCCAGAATACCCCTTCTAAGAAGGTATTACTCAGTAAACAGTGTTGCATGGTTCCTGGATAATTCTGAAGAAGGTCTATGTGTGTGTGTGTGTGTGTAGCGACCGTCAACAGAGCTCTTTTGTGAGGTAGCTTTAATTATTTTTTAAAGTCCATCGAGATTTTTGACTGACAACACTTGGTCCTAGGCAACAGCCATTAAAAAGAAGGATGAAAGAACAACATGGGGCAGACCTGAAGACTGCAGTTATGGAACAGGTATTATCTGTGGGCTCTCAGGCTTGCATGTTTTTGTGTTGAATTTTCTGCATTTTTTTTGTCTCCTGTCAACCACAGACTTGAAATGCTGGACATCTTCTCTTGCTGCTTGAGGTAGCACATTGGAAATGGACTGTAGCTAGAAGCACTGTTCACAGTGACTGTCTGTATACCCTCTCCTTCCAATAAGAAATCCTTCATAAAAGTTGCTGTTAGGTCCAATTACTTCACGCTGTTCCAAGTCTCCTAACTTCATTTGACTTGTTCTTCCTTTCTCACTAATAAGTATCACAAATGGTCCCTTTTCACAGGGATATATTAGCCCGCTAAAGCATCATTAGTGGTGCTGTATGGTTTCTGCCTCACTGGACTCTTTGAAAGACTTTCTCATTCTAAAACACTATCAGACCTAGAAACAATGTCTGATCATAATTCCCTTTCTTGTGGCTGGTGGGGTTTTTTTGGTAAGATTGAAGCCTCAGATCAAGAGAAAATCACATTATTTGGCTGCAGAAGTTCTCTAGCCTCCACCCCCAGCTGCACAGGCTGTTCCCCAGGCCCTGGCACACTCTGCCTGTATTGCTTTTCTGTTTAAGAGTGAGACCCAAAAACACAGCGGTAAAGTGAACCCTGACACCTGCCCTGGACAGAAACTGCAGTGAGTTCCAGCAGGTCCCAGCCTGGGGAAAGCTACCTATAAGCTGAACAGTCAGTTTACATATGGCGTTGTCCTTTTTGGCTTGTCATAAGGCATCTGACAATGAGTAGGTTAATAAGCTGGGGAAGGAGAAAAGAAACCCAAATGAACTCCTGAATCATCCCTCAGCGTGAGGATGCCATCAGACATGCCTGTTGTTCCCTTCTCAGACACGCTGTTTGCCTTTCTTCTATTTGTCTGAAACCACCTACATTGCAAAGGTTGTTAGCTTGCATAATGCAGCAGCCTACATTCAGCAGGCAGCGAGCATGAAAAGGGCAGAAGGAGAGATTGTACGTTCTCTGCTTGGCAGCCGTCCCATCCACAGTGGTTATATCTGCACAGTATGTGCCCAAGTGGCTGCAAATTAGACGGTTAACAAATAGCAGTAACATAAGGAGCGGGATTCTTCTCTGTTCTCTTTCTTAATAACTTTAGCACCATAGTTCAGGCTGTGGGAGTGAATCAGCACTCTCAAGACAATACTGTAAATTGCTGTCAACAGGGTGCTACTGGTAGTGACATAATTCTCATGCTCAACTGCAATATTGCTTGTGTTAATTTTCCACATGTAAAGTTACGATGCGGATTAAGATTTTTATAATGCATGGCAAGATTGGTTCCAGCCTGCCCTACACAACTGTGAAGATGATCTTAACCTCTTACATCAGCATAAATCCTGTGAAGTCCACCAAAGTATTTTTGGTTTACTGGGTATTTTTGGATTTACTGTGCTGCTAGAGCATTGCAAAAACCGTCACCAACTGTTTTTCTTGTAATCATTGTTTTTCTCCATGTTTCAAGAAAATAAAATTGCAGATAGCAGAAACCTATTTTATACTGCAGAAATAACATAACAATAAAGCCACGTTTTCTTTGGTTCCTGAATTAATTTCTTTCTAGTGGAAAATTTTTAGATCACTTACGAAATTATTCCTGTTTATCATTTTTGTTTTTAAGTTTAAGATGAGCAAAAGTATAAACTTAAACTGCTAAAACATAAAGTGCTAAAATGTCAAAGTTGTTATATAGGTTTCCTCTCCTAAATCATGTATATTCCCAGCCAACAGCCTGAGTTTTGATTTTGCGTGCAAGAGGAATGTATAAGCAGGCTTGTGACACATCTCTGCTTGGCCAGTCTGCATGTCTACTTTTCATGGTGACTGAGATCACTGAAAACCTTGTGCTATTCTGAGTATCTTCCCATTTGTGTGTGCACTAGGAACTACTCAGAGCAATACATTTGGCTCTTCCAGCTGCTAGCCTGGGCAGAGAGTATGCTGGAAAAGATAGCTGGATTTACTGAAATGGCTGACTTGCATGCAAAGTTTGCTTTCAGGATGAAACCAAATCAGAAACTGAATGCCTGTTCTGGTTATGTCTTGATTTTCTTCGCTCTAAGTAAACAGAACAATTCTGGAGTCACGCTGGAAAAAACCTGGAGCCTTAAATGTCTCACATGTGGGAGAGGGAAGGTCCCAGGAGGGGAGTGAGAGGTTTCTGCTAAGAACAGAAATAAAAGGCAAGATTGTTTGGGGTGGCTCCGATTCTGGTTCAGAACCTAGGAAACAGATTCTCCATGGGTGAAAATTATCATGTAGCAGCTTAGAACAGCAGGGAATATACCCTAAACCTGAGTGAAGGAGAACAAGATCAAAATTCAATTTCCACAATGCCATCTGAATATCTGCAGGATCAATGTAGCTAAAGAAAAATATCAGAATCTGATCTTTAAATCAGATACAAATCAAGTCATTTTGCAAGGGCGGGGGGAGCTAAGATAGGCAAGTTTTGGGGAAATAGGGACTGTCCTTGTAAAAGCACATGTGGATATTTTTCCATAGGATGGCATTTTCAGGAATGTACACTGAATATGATTCAGCACAGGATTAAGAAAAAAACCCACTCAAATACGTTGATTTTTTTTTCCAGTGGCTAGAATCACTGACAAGCTCTGTACTATGCTGAGCGGGGCAGATGGGGGACAAAGGGTCGTAGTCTCTGATGGACTGCTGCCCACACCCTGCCAATTCCTTGGATCCAGTCATACAATAGCTGCACCACTCCCTTAACATGCATGGCCAGGGGTGGAAAGTAGCACGAGCTCGAGGCATCGCGAGAATGCCACTGCATGTCTGTGTAAATGAGGATCCCCACCCCCTAGCGAGGGACAGTCAGGCATTTTCATAGCAAATCCAATTAACCATTTTTGCATTGGCAGATACAAAACTTAATTCATGAATTTCAGTAGTATTTTTTTCAAGTCCATACATTTTTCATTATTTCTCATGTTTGCTTAGTGTTTGCCTTCATTCAGTTCAGAAAAATAAGATTAATCAGATATACTATTCTGATAAAATTGGGTTTGGTATAATTTATTTATTTTTCACAAAATCCAAAGTAAAAATTATCATATTCACAACACATTCATCTGAAAAATATTTCAATAATCTTTAGGTTTTGTAAAGCTTTAGGTTTTGGGAGCAGTAAAACTCAGACTTGAGCTACCTATGGGCTACTTTTAACACTTTTATTGTGACTAGAAAATAACACACTCCTAAAACTTCTTTAATGTACTAAGAAAAAAACAATTCACAGACTATGCAGACATTTTTCTTTTCTTTCCATTCCTCCATGGCCACCTGTAACATAGATTCCCTTTTCATCTTCTTTGCCAACAGCTGTCACTAAACCAGATACATGGAGAGATCAACCACACAAAGACCCTCTTCTGTGTGTTAGCACCAGTAATTTGCTCCTGTAATCAACTGAGCAAACAGCCTTCATTCTCTGCTCTGTCTCATCATTTTCACAGGCTTCATAAAGTGCAATGTCAGTAAAGGATAAGATTTCAAGCAATTTGTGGTTGCGAGACAGATCACATCCTATTACAGAACAAAGCGTGAGCTAAGCACTTCGTAAAAATATCACCCTATCTTGGTAAAGACTAAAAATGCTGGTTTGCTAGGCTTTTTATTGTGTTCTGTGTGCCTTCATTGTAACAGTCCTAGTGTCATGGGCCCCTGTGCCATTCCCTTGGACAACAGAGGAAGGTCAAGTGTGGGTGTCCATGGGGAAGGAGTCTGTCCAGGTGAGCACCACAGAGAACATGTGGGTGCAAACACTCAGCAGTGCTTGCTGATGGAGAGACCTCTTCAACCCTGGTCCATCCATGTGCACAGCAGGGGCTGGTCCATCAGGAGGAGAAATGTTGAGGGAGTTCTTCTTCATGCACCAGCTAGCAGGTCCTAGCACTTGAGCTCAGGAAAGCAGAGCTCTGGCTTGCGCAACTGTGTGATCTCAATATTTTGGGCCACTTTGGGCTTGTAACTCTGGGAGATGATGCAGAAGAGGGGAGCCTGGATGCCTGAGTTCCCGACAGAGTTAATGGAGACAGAGACAGAGCTGTTGAGAAGACTAGTTTGAACACATACGCTAGATGTCTAAAATTAGACAGTGCGAATACATCTCTTGGGTGTTAGTGCTGTTTCAGATAAGCTCTAATTGTCTTATGAAGCATCCCAGGGGTTGATCACAGTTCAAAGGAGAAGGTGGGCACACAAAGACCCCCACTTTTTTCATGGCTGTCTCACTTATCTCTTCACCTGGCCCTAAAAAGCCTCTATGCCCCAGGACCCCCTGGAATATGAGGAAGAACATGAGAGAATCTGCTGTATACACACACACGTGACCTTCCCAGCAGGCTCCCCCGTGCTGGCAGTCGTTCTTCCAGCTGGACTGCAGAGGGGCAGGAATGAGCTACTGGTGGCAGAGGGAATGAAAAGCCAGGACAGAGCAGCAGCGCTTAGAGCAGGAAGGATCCCACAGGTGGTGCTGAGGGGTAGAGACCCTGTGAGTAACCAGTCCCACCTGGTGCAATGATTCATCCATACCAAAGTAAAGCGGTAGTCTCTGTTTGCCAGGTCACTTGGAATCCGCAGCGTTGACATGCGGTGTGCATGTAGGGTTGGGGAACGGGGACAGCAACACCCAGCACCAGGTTCTGCCACTAAAATTTCATGTCAGGAAGCCACAGACTCATGAATCAATGACCTTCTGAAAGGTGGGTGGTGAAGCAAGGAGAAAGTTGACATTTAGCCCCTCATCCAAAGGCCACCCTGCAGTCCTGCAGAGCTCTCGGAGCAACAGATCCTCTGCACCCTCAGTGAGGAGAGCTCCCAGGATGGCCAGAGACCCCCAGCCTTTGTCTGCCTTAGGCAAGGGTAGAGTGAACTGGTCTTTATTTATCCTTGTCCTAAGCTTTCTTCCTAGTTTGCTTCTACGTGTCTCGGCAGAGCCTGTAGAAATGTAGAGACTTCCCCTCCCTGCCTGCTCATACTTTCAGACCTCATTTTTTCAGGGTCTTTATTTTCAGACCTGAAAATAAAGAAAGGCTTCCTTATCTACTATGTAGATTTTTATATATATATTATCTATTATGTATTCCTTATTTTGGATTCCTGCTACAGTTTCTAGCATTCCCAAACGGATTTAAATTCCACACTATAATTTGCATGATGTGTACTTAAGAAAAGGGGGAAAAAATTTATGGATATTCATCTTTCATCTGTAGTTTTGTCTAGGTGAAGGCTAAACATGATACCTGGAAATGATAAAAGAAAACAACCTGAGGACGGCAGGGTTCAGCCTTTGCCACAACTCTCTCATAGTTCTGGGAAAGCTAAGTATTATCTCCAGAAGTTATGTGGTGTTCTGAGAGGGTAACACCAGTGCTCACTACATGGCACGCCCATTGCCTGAGCCACATGACAGGAACAGCACAGTCTGGAAACTGTGCTTTGAATGCTCCTGATTTCATCTCACCAAAGATACAGGTCTCCACTCAGTCCATTTTGACAACTCATTTCTTCTAAAATTAGAAGTTAATAGCAATAACTCAAATCACTTGTTTTAAGATCTTGATTCCTTTCTGTCATGTCTGTTCTTTGTTATGTTAGCTCAAAGATATTAAATAATTTTATTTGCTATTGCAGAGCAGCAAGCACACTGACAACATTAAACAAATAGTTATGATGGCTACATTTTGAAAAGCATGTCCTTAGTGAACACTGTCATCTTCATGTATAGCAGTATTTACCTTTTATACCTTTATTTGCTAAAGCAAAACAATACATTTTGTCAAGTTGTACTTACGGAGCATTGTGCATCGTTCTGTGTTCCCTAATGAATCAGTAAATTTTCGTAACAAGTTTTGAACAAAACCCAGATAAGTAGGTTGCAGAAAACAGTCCTAGTGCTTACAGTATCAAAAATTTGACTTGCAATATGCTTAAGCAATTCTCCAACTACGATTTAATAAAGGAATGCTTTACAGCAAATTACAGCAAAGCATGACGCTGTAGTTCCCTAAACACTACGCAGTTCTTGCAAGGTGCTGAATTCCCCAATCCTCATTGAAAAGAAGAAGTGAGGATGTTTGGACACATGCTTGGTAGGGGCCTCCGCTATTCCCAAGCAGGGAAACTGTTACTTGAAGAGTCAACTACTGAAGTCAGCACCCTGAAGACGAGCCACTATATTCATCTCCACAGCAAACGCCCATCCTTGAGTGTTTTGCATAAGCTGCGGTTCCCAAGTGAAGTCTTTCTCACAGACTTTTGTAAGGTATCCAGCTTATGATTTGAAATGCTAAATTCAAAATTTAACCACGCATATGATGTTTGTGGGATTACCTATCGGAATAGAAAACTTTATGCGATTACCTATTGGAATACAGCAACATTTTAAGTAGAGGTCATCTGTCAAAGACTCCTGTGCTAATTCTTCCAGCTTCTAACCTGGCTTTGATGAGTCGCCCCATCTGCCTTACATCAGGTATTTCTTTCACCCCAAAGTTACGTATCTAATAAAAATGGCCCTCAATGGTTATTGGATAGAAACTCTGTAACTTAATATTTATCCTTTTCTTATAGTCCAGCTGATTTTAGGAATAGCTTATACTAAAATAAACATAATTGCTTATTCAAAATTGTTTTCTATGTAGTATGACGGGGGGAGGAAAATCCTCCTGTTAAAAGTCTGGTTCTGAGGCTGGAAAGTAACAAAACATAGAATTTCTGACAGTCTGTAAAACTTCCCCCTTTTCAGGATGACATTTACAGAATTAATAGTCCACCCCTTATGATTTGAAATGGGTCATAACAATAGACTGTAACAAATTGTTTAAAACCTACCAGCATGAAAATACTACCAGTAAAGCTTTGTGAAAGCTGACATGAGAGGTCAGTTTCTTCCAGCTCCTAGCCCCAGCCTTTACACACTTCCCTTGTCGCATTGCACCCAAGGAAGAAAAAAAAATACTGCTATTACTGTGCCTGTTTTGCACCCAAACTCTCTGTAGGGCCTCAAAGAAACCAGATTTTCTTCTTTCCATTTCCCTGCCTGCTTTGCTCTTCTCCAGACAGGGCCCCTTCCAGCAGACGGGCAGAGCAGGGACCGGGCTTTCCAGCTGTGGTCCACAGAAGTGCCCCAGCCCATCCCCAGGGACCATTAGCCAGACATGTGCTTTTCTTACCCAGCCTGAAGTCAGGGTCAGCATCACGTTACTGCCCATCCCCAGACCAAATCCGCCCTGCTGAGACGAGCCGGGGGAGGTATTTACCCAACGCGCCTTGGCGTGCCTGATTGCTAGAAACCAACCCACAAATCCGGCCGTGCACAGAGTAAGAAACACGCTGTTTCCCTGGGCTCTGAGTTGTGTGGTGTTCCTCTGTCCCAAGCAAGAAAAAGCATGAAAGTAACACAATTTTTTGGTATCCCAGTTAACAGACCTAAGTCTCAATAGTTGGCATCTGGTGTGCATTGGTGTGCTTTTTAAAGCCAAGCCATTTCTTAAGACAAGTTGATCTCTTCCCAGAGATCTTAAAGAAAACAAGAATATTTCAAATGCACGTTATTTCATTTGAACTAGAGCATTTTTTTAAAGTTCCTTTTTATTTCTGTAGGTTTTTGACTGCTAAAACGTGGTTTAGTCCTTTTGGGTCTCAGTTGATACTGCTCTGACTTTTTTGAAATCGAACCAGAGATAAATTTGATATATGCAAGGGAAAACATGGGTTTCTGAAGAGCAGACTTTGCAAACAGCTATGTGTTTTAACAAAAAATACCTATACCACTAAATTTCTGTGTTGATAGAGCTTTTTGTTTTCCTGCGGAATATATAGGGGTTGAAGTATCTCACCAGTGATTCCACTCAGTGTTGAGGCTCAGTGTCTGAGACAGATGTAACCAAAGCAGCCGCTGTGTACTTAGCAATGTTGTGCAACCGTTTTTGAGAAAGGAAATTAAAAACAGCACACTCAATGTGAAACTACAGGACAACTAAATGTCAGCACAAGAGAGGTAAATGAGAATTTAACCGGGAGAACATGGACTTAATCTTGTATTATTGCCCAAAGTGCCAATGAGTTTTAGTCAAATTTATGAATCCAATACAAATCTATCACCATGCCTGATTATGAATCCCTGTTTCAAGGGATAACCTGTTACTACTTAGTTACAAGGAATAAGGCTTTGGAGTAACTTGTTAACCATTTAAGCAAGACTGTAGTGGTCAGGGAGTTTCACAAGAAGCTCCACATAACAGTGGGATACTTAAGTGTGGTAGTATATTTCCGAAGAAAGATTGAGACGTATACGTGACACCATATCTTTAGTATGAAATAGCAGTAAATGTTCTTTTAAAAGCTTTTGGTCAGTGAAAATCCACTAAAGCTTCTATTTGTCTTGAACTACTTATTTATTTTAAGTTCTGATTCACATTTTCTACAGCATCTGAGCTCAAATGAACTCTATGTATCATGTTCACCACTCCAAATTTGAAAGAATATCCTTTAGAGAGTCAGTTGGTGCTGGTTCTGCATTTACCTCACAGGGCAGGGGTGAATTCAGGTTCCCTTTTCCTTCTTCAGCTTGTGTGTACATGAAAGAACGGCTGCAATCTGGCTCTAGCTGTGGGAAGGAATTATTTACATGGGTGTTTAATTAGGAATAATGAGATGAAATTAAGAGAAGGAAATTTTAGGATGAATGTCAGGAAAAGCTCCTTGACAGCAAGACATTTCAAATTGTGAAACAGCCTCCTAAAGGAAATGGTGGAAACTCCAGTACTTAGGACTTTTAAAGGTGACTGGACAACACAGTGGAAACTATAATGTAGGAAACAAGCAAGCCATGCGGACAGAAAGGCATTAGGCACGAGCTAATGCTTATTTTCTTATGTCTGCATTTCAGCGTATGGAACTGCAGCAGCACAGTGCTGCAGGTTGACATCAACCCACAATTATGACAATCTGTAACAGTGTGAGCATGTGAGCCCCCCGCAGCCGCTGAGGAACCGCGACACAGCTGGGGATAGCAGGAATGCAAAGACATCAGCCAGGCCAGTTCTAGCTTTTCTTGTTCAGCGTAAGGGAACACATCTGTCTCTCAGCATCAGCAGAGCTCACTTCCACAAAAGCACATATCTCCTTCCAGTCTCTTTCCAGTACTGTAGGAATGGTGAAAAATTAATGTTATGTTACAGCTGTTCATCACAAGAGCTTTATTTGGGCTTCCAGGAATCTATGTAATGTCAAGGTACTTTGCTTGGAGTCAGCTCTTTTCTGCGTAGGGATTACAGGTGGTGAAAGTTAGCTTCAAGAAATGTGTAAGTATACAAAAGCTTAGTAAAAATGATGAAACTACTGGTGTTGCTGTCTCTGAATCTGGCTCCTAAATGGACTTTCTGGGTTTCCCAAGAGCACTTTGGATCAACAAAGAAAACATTGTGCCCCACTTTCCCTGAACTGGAATTGTTGTGGCACTGAAAATACAAAAGGGAGAGAGCACAGACCCTGAGACATTTGTGTAGGGACATTCCCCTTTAGGGGAAAAGATAGAGCTCATCTGATGCTGTGAGCATGTTGTGAGCCTCCCCATTTTGTTTCCAAACTCCTGCTGAAAGCACAGAAGTACAGGAGTCGACCCAGCGCTTCACAGCAAACCAGCATTTGCGCCATATACTATGAAAATCACTGCTGTTCCTCTGTGAGTTGTTAAATATTCATGGGTCATTGGTGAGTGTGTGGTTATTTTTTCTCAGGGATGTTCTCTGCGGTATGTCAGTGGTTATGTAAATATGACCCCTAGTGTTCAACTTGGATGGCAATAATTTAACAAAATTACAGCCCTTATTAGAATTCCCCTAAGAAGAGGGTCATCTTTTTGGTTATCCCAATATTTTACAGCCCCCCCCAAAAAAATGCTAATTTTTTCTTGCTTGTGCAGTAAAAATTGTTGCAGACATACTGTTTTCAAAGCATAAATACTGAAGAATCACATGAGGATTTCAGTGATAATTGTTACAGGCAGGGAATAATCTACATTGATAAACTTTATTGCAACATTTTCCCATCTGCAGAAAACAAAAACATTAAGCAATGAAGCTGCTAATGGTAGAGCATCAGTGGAAGCAGTCGTACACTGCTATGCATTGCATTACAAGGGTAGTGATGAAGACCCTTTGGTACAACGGCTGGTACAAGAGATAGTGAGCTAGCACTTTTTAATTTTTGTTTCATTCTCGATGCTGCCACTAATTTTCTGGTATGCTTTTCAATAGGTCATTTAACCTCTCTGTTCTTGTGTTTCCATCTTGACAAAATATACGGACACATGTTTTTATATAAGGTTTGTGAGGTTTAATAATTATCTGTAAAGATGCATGAAATTTTGGATAAAAAGTGAAAGAAAATCAACTTGCCACCTATTATTTTTTAACTACAGGACAAAGCAGAGAGGAAACCTACATATATTTTATTTGGTTTAAACAGTCAGAGGCATGATGTGGGATGTGCAAGGCCATTAAGTAACACTGCAAGTTGCATGATGTTCAGGGAGGAAGGGGAAAGGTGCAGTGCCTTAGAGTCCAGGCTGCAGATGTCTAACGCCAGCTCTGCTTTGAAAAAGGATGGACACAGTTCAACTACTGCTTTAGGCATGTTCCTTTCCTCCCGCTTTGATACTTGCTGATTGCCACATATTTTTTAAAAGGACCAGCAGTAACGGTATGGGCAAAACAGTGGTCACTGAAAGCTTGGAGAATCAGCAGTGACAAGCTGGTTTGCAATGCAGTCCTCTGCTGATTGTTTTAAAGTATGTCAGGCTGTGGATACAAACAAATGATTTATCACATCATGATGTAAAGCAATATGTATGACATGTATTGTGAAAACACATAATGCAGGGCCTCCTGCTTCCTGACTGTGTTTTTTAGCTCTGTGCACACAAGCATCTTGGAAACTCTACTACTTTGCATCTTGTTCAGATATGGAATAGCTCCAAGAGACTAATTTCTGCTCTCATCTGAATGCCTTAAGCATTAATGTGTATCCCTAACGTGCTCTCAAAGCCCTGTGGTTTATTCGTCTGAGTATTGCTGTCACCAGAAAAATCACTGCCACTTCAGTTCTGGCCTACAGATCTCTTTTACAGTATGCTGCTTCTTACAGTCTTGTTATGTAAATATTTCTTTGTGCCTGTTCAAATTTGGTCTCCCTGGTATGAAATCATGCATCTCCTGGAGGCAGCAATCATATATTAATTTCAGTGCCACACTCCTCTTAATGCTTTTGAGCCTAAAAATGGAGTGCTACCACTTCCCGTTGCTCCCATCTTACTTGCCTGTGGCAGTGAGACAGGGACCAGGTCCAGACTGTTAGTTTGAAAAGCAGATGGTAGATTTTGTAAGGGCTCTTTTCTTTACCCCCCTTTACAGCTTTTTCTTTGATTCCTGTTACCACAGGCGGGGAGGGACTGCAGGGCCGTGCACACACCTCGTGTATCGGTGGGAACCAGTTTGTGCTCACAGCCAGAGTGAGCACGGCGCTCGAGGCTGGAGTTTATTTTTCCAGTTAACATAAGCAGTGTCCTTTCTGTCTGAGGATAAAACTCACTGTGGGTGTACGTGGTGTGGATATCCTTTGCCTCCTTAGGGCATGCAGCTCAAGGGTCACACCTCTCAAACTGTGCCCACTGGAACCCTTGCCAGTGGCACCAGAACCAGAGCAGGGACCTGTCAACAAGGACAGCATTTGTGGTGGCTTCCTCTGCAAGGCAACACTCTGCTGCAGGACCAGAACTGAGGGGACTGCAAGGAAGATATCTGGTGATCTCTCCTGACCTGACAATGTGCTAATGAGGCCAGTGCTGGCGCCCCAGTGTGAGCGCAAGTCAGAAAGTGAAAACCAAGAAGGTCCAAGGTATGGCTTTAGGGGAAGGCACGGTCCCTCAAGACAACAGGGAGGGCGTTGCCACCAATAGGACACCCAGGGTTCTCTATGGAGTGCAACACTAAGTGAAGGAGCATCATCTGCACTGGTACCAGCCCCAGGGCCAAAATCTGTTCTTATGGAGCCATGGGATTCTGTCTGGGAACCATGGCTCAGATCAAGCGCTTTTAGGGAAATACAGTCAGCTGCAGAAACACAAAATTTATTTGGTCAGGTACAAATCCTGGTGCTTTGCTGTTGAAGGGAAACCTGCCGCAGGCTTCAAAGGGAACAGGAAAAGGCCCCTCCTGTCTATCTCTTGCTTTGGACAAGGATGATGAAAAACACTCAAAGCAGCAGCAAAATTAACACATTTGGATGATATCAGCAGAATCTGCAGTTCTGTGCACTGGCTCCCGGGCAGGCCGGCAGGCAGCCAGGAGGGGTTTTCTGCATGCCAATCATTCCCAAACATTGTGGAAAAATCCTCCTATCCTACCTTTCCCGAATCTCCTTGTTTTCCAAACAGTGATTGAGTGTTGGCAACGTGGTTCTGAGTGCCTGGGTATGGGCAGCCCTGTCTGTGCTGCTGCTCTGAAAGGTGAAAAGAAAGCTATTTTAATTCCAGAGGATAAAAATGGCAGAGCTTCAGCTTTCACCTTCTCTCAGTCCAGAACTTTTATTGCCGATGAGTGTTAAACAGACTGTAGGTGTATCCACAGCTATTGCTGTGCCTTTCCAAAACATCCTAGATCTGTTGTGGTTTTTTTCCCGTGAGATTGCTGGGGGTTTTATCTTTTCCAATTTGCTACAAAGTGTAGATTTGGGGAAAGTTTTGAACACATCTGTGCTGCTGTCTTCTCACGTGCTGCTTATCTCTTACTTGTCTGTGCCTTTACCCGAGTGCTGAGCTGTTCTGAGGTTCTGAGCTTCTTGTCTCATTATGTCACAGGCAGCTCAGTCACAGCACCCGCGCTGTGCTCACCCTTGCCAGTGCCTGATAATGACAATATTTGTGACTCCACATGATTTTAAGGCAGGGTGAAAAATGTTACAGCAAAGACAGGTCACATAACATCCTATGGTGGCACTGCAAAGCCATGTTCCCTCTTGTCCAATGACTGGAAGCACCTCTGGCCTTTACCAAAATTTTGGTTCCCCCTTCATATGTGTGGTGCAAATCTGGTCATATAACATCTCCATCACTGGAGGGGACGTGACGCCGCCTGTGGGCTGTCTGAACAATTCATCTGCCCACAGCAACCTCCCTGCCTGTCCCTGAGGATCCCCAGCACAAAAGGCAGTGGGGATGAGGGGAAGGTTGCAGAGTAGAGGAGGTGTTTTGGCATCTAGCCCCAGTCAGTGCCCCTTTCTTGAGATGTATGTCTCATACGTGCCTTTTTTAGACTCATGCTAGGCCCATAAGTAATAGCATGGAGGAAGAGTAGTGATTTTATTGTGATATTCTGCCTTCACTGAAAAGCAAAAGTGATTGCTCCAGACCAGCTGCTGCAGGTGCTTAAACTACCTCAGGTATTCATGTAAGAATAATATAATAAAATCACAAACGCTATTTGTTATTGTACTGCTGAAAGAGCCAAGGTACGACTGTGCTTTAGACCCAGTATAATATCTTCTTTCACAAGAAAAAAACAGTGACCTTAAACACCAACAAGTGGAAAGGCTCAGTTCATGCATTAATTTTTGAGGACTGGAGATAAAAATTCTGCTATAGACTGGCAGGTTTAATGTTTAGAGGCAGACAGAACACAATAATATGTATTTAAGATATATGAGAACTTTGTTTAAAAAGGATTGGTTTGATTTGTTTGTTTGCTTGCTTTCCCACTGTAGTGCTTTCACTCTCCTAGAGGCTGTAATACTACTTGTGAAATCTACACTTTGGCTTTGGAATTAGAAGAAGGAAAAGATCATTTGGATGGATGAATTTGTTATTTCAAGTTTGATCGAAAGGCTCTGCTGATGTAAATTAAGCTGTGCTGACTTATACCAATAGAATATTTGGCCCAACAACTTAGTATAACATCACAGATGGCATATTATCTGTGATTTGACAGTAGCTTGCAATTCCATTACGGTGCAAACCACAGTTCGTTAAATAAGACATAAAACCTACATTTTTCTCAAGTTCCAGAAAAATGAACAGATGAATTCAGAAAATAATGACTACAAAGCCGAAGTGGTTATGTTCGGCATTAATAATAATAAAAAAGATTTGTGCAGTCTCCTACGCAGAGCTTCTGTATGTCTTTCTGCTAGAGATTGATGGTGCAGATAAAACCTAATGTCACAGAGAGCAGGATTTCCTTGAACGATACAAATGAGAAAGACGTGTTATTAAAGCAGCAGCATTGCATTCAGTCAGAAGGTCAAGTTCAGTGTAATGTTTTCCATTAAACAAGATCAGACGTCGTATTGTCCCAAGCCTGTACATTTCACAAACAATGTCAAACTTCATTGGCGTGCATTACCCTGTGTCTCCTTATAGCGTACAGCCCAGCAACAAGCCAAATGCAGATCTTAGGAGTCTGAGGACTTTGTGGTAAAGCTTCTGAGATGTGTTAAAGCAGGCTCTGACCCCAGCAGGTACCTGGGTAAGCGAAAGAAGCGCTGACTAATGTAACATAACTCCATGGAGGGACTCCTAAAGGCAAGGAAAAGAATTTGGTAAATGAAGGAAAGGAGCTCAGGCAGTTGGTGAAACTCCAAGGCAACTATGTCTCCCAGCAGGCCCTGTCATGAGATAAGCAGTGGTGGCAGAAACCCAGCCCCTTCACCTGGAGGAATAAGAGGCTACTGCAGTGTCTGGCTACCACTGTCCCTGTCCCAGGCCCCAGCAGTGGCCATACTAACCATAATTACTATCAGGCAGGCCACCACAAAGTTCCCCTTTCTCACCTGGAAGTTAAAGAACACTTTGTTCAGCGAATCTCTGCACAGAAATACAGACACAAAATAAGATGGGTGCAAAGGAGAATGAAAGTTTTCCATCTCAGATCAAAATGAGAGGCAGGGAAACACATTAGAAAATCCAAATTTTTTCCTTGTCAAAGAAACAATACCAGTGATCAGAAGAAAAAAAAACCCAAGTTATTTTGCTGAGAGCACCTTGGATGACACATCCTTCTGTTAACTGGAGCGTGTTCAGCGTAAGTCCATTTAAGTCAACACTTTTTCTGTATTTACTGCTCTGTAATTGGGAAATTTTCCATGTTCTTTTTCTTTCTGTGTTTTACTCTTCTTTTCTTTACTTCCCTGTATGCTCTTCTCTTCAGTGCTGCCTGGCCTTACTGAATCCTTTGAGCCTCTTCAGGGTCATATTAAGACAAAGTCTTCCAAGCACAAAGACTGAGATCTCTTTTCAAGACTCTAAGCATCAGTGCTTGCTGAGTGAAGCATCCCCATACCTTTCATCTCAGATCTTCTGTAAACACAAAATGTGATAGGCCTGAAACCATCCACCAAAAAACTTAAGTGTGAACGTTATAAAATTAGCCACATGAGGGAATATGCACCTGTACCTGGGTATGCGTGTGGGCATTTTATATCAAAGGTGAATTACAGATCTGAAGCTGATCACTTTGCTGTTGGTTATTGAACCAGTTTCTTCGTTTCTTATTGATCTGAGGAAAGCACTGTATCACAAGCTAAAGTCACAGAGGTCACTAATTTACTCTCAAAGGCATTTTTATATGCTACAGCTATGCTGTCATTTTGTTATTGCATTCTCCTGTATTGTCCTTTTCAGTATTATTATTTTTTTATAAGAATGTCAAGAAATGTCTAAGGGAAGCACTTGATTATTTTTCTTGATTATCAAACATTACTATCATCTTCCAGTGCTTATGCACAGCCATAGGTTTTGCAGGTAAGAGGAAAGGACTGCATTGATTGCAATGAGTGCTGCACTGGGCCAAGTCTGAAAGTCAGTCATTTGGTAGATGGACTCTTTTTAAAGTTCAGTTTTAAGGCAAAACTGAGTTTGAAAACAGAGACCTGCTGGATCATTTTTCATTCAGCTTGAGTGTGAGGTGACAAGACCAGCTGGTGGCACCTATGGAGACCATGGTGGTTGGGTGAGGGAACAGCTTCCCTTCCTCCCCTCCTCTTACAGACACACGTCTCTGACTTTTGTATGGAATAGCTGCTCCTGGTCTTCTTTTTGCTTGCCTGGGAACGGTATCTAGAAAGACCTTCAGGAGGCAGCCTCCTCAAGCACTCTCCCGATCCAAATGTTCTCTGATTCATGATTCATTATTTTCTTTCTGTAGCATTATGATGAGGTTTTTGTTTTGATTTTGCTAATACAAAACACTCCTAGTGATCAAGTGCAGAAAATGTGCTTAGTGGTTAGAAGAGAAAAGAAAGAGCCAGGATATCCAGGTTCTGCTTCCCAATCAGCCACTGACTCAACTTCCAGACTGTTGTCGTAATGCTTAATTTATTCATGTCCATGAAACCCTTAAAGATCATGAAATAAAGGGAATTATGTAAGTGGAACACATTATTGATATTCTTCTTACTATTCATCATAACTGAGCATGGGAGGAGAGTCAAGTTCCCCAAACAGTACAACGTTAGCAATAAAGTGTGTTACTAAAAATAGCCAAGAATGTCTTTCCGAAACCATAATTTCAAGGTTAGCTATCTTCTTTGAATATGAAGGAAAGATCTGATTCAGAAAATGAAGGCCTGATGTGGTCAGCCCTCCTGCACATAAATAAATTCACTGTGACTGAGTAGTTAACTAGATGAGAAAGGGGTTGCAGAATCAGACCCTTAATATTTTCACTTGTAATTGCCTGAAGTAGCGTTTGTATTTCAATCAGTTACATTCATTTAAATATCCTGGGGTATATTATCTCTTTGAACCATATATACAATTAATGTTCATGAGACTTAAGAGCTCACACCACAAAGCTGCTAGAGGCTTTTAGCTTTGCTTCTGATGTTACATTTCAGTATGATTTCCACCTAAACAGCAGTGCACTATACGTTTAATTTAAGTAGGCTGTTTGTACAAGAACATCTTATTGATTTTCATGTATTTCACCGATTGCCAACCATTCTTTTTTGGGAGTTTGATGAGTAGGTGCTGCTTGACATTAAACAATATGATGGAGATGTTGAGAAAGGAAATTATCCTGTTTAGTTTAAATAATATCTTTGCTTTGAAAAGTTATCTGGGTTTGGCAGAAGTTGAATAAGAATTTCACTAAAGCTATTATACTTTGGGGGAAGGGATGAAAGGATTTCTGGTGCCTACTATATGTGTTCTCAGGCTGACCTGATGCCTCTTAAACTATATTTATTGATTTCAATTAGAAAAAAAATCCGATCCATATGATGGGAATATAACCTTGAGCTGGATGGAAGAGGTAAGGAGGCTTAGACTGAGGTCTGAGAAGGGACCTTTCACTAAGATGGCATTTGGAATCAGATACTTTAGACTCCTTGCCCACAACAATGCTGGAAAAGGACTTGCTGCTTTCTTGGAGAAAGCCTTGGAGACAAGTGGCCCAGAAACAGATATACTGTAATGTGAGGACCTTTTCTAGTGAAGTCACCTAAAGGTATTTTCCATCTGCATTCTTCTACAGGATCACTTCAGATGAAGGTGGGTGTTTTGCACATCTTCTCTCTCCTCTTTGTATTTAGGGAGAGTTTCATATCCAACTGTAACTCTACAGTGAAACTTTCACAAGTTCATCTAGTGTTTCATGCTTTGGCTTTTCTATTATGAGTTGCACAAGACTCAGTGCTATTTTTAGCCATAGCTTTTGAAATAACATTGTGATATGAATCTCAATGTTCTTTTTTTAACTTACTTTAACTATAAGAAGCAGAAAAAAGCTTGAAATTGGAACTGTAAGGGCATGGACAACAGCTACCTACCAAGCTAAAGTATTTCAGCCATATCGCTCTGCAGGTTCCTCCTTCTCTAACACACGGAACAGATTTTGTCCATCTTCCTTTTCATGGGTCTTCCATAGCCTTTTTCTCTTCCATTCAGTATGACACGACCAGCTCCCTCATCTGATCACTCGCAATGCTACCTTACAGTGCTCCCACACTGGATCTTCACACAAATCCTTTATTGCTTGTTGTGGTTTAACCCCAGCAGGCAGCTGAGCCCCACGCAGCCGCTCGGTCACTCCCCACCAGTGGGATGGGGGAGACAATCAGAAGGGTAAAAGTGAGAAAACTCATGGGTTAAGATAAAGACAGTTTAATAGGTGAAGCAAAAGCTGCACGCACAAGCAAAGCAAAACAAGGAATTCATTCACTCCTTCCCATCAGCAGGCAGGTGTTCAGCCATCTCCAGGGAAGCAGGTCTCCATCATGCATAATGATGACTTGGGAAGACAAACATCATCAGTCTGAACATCCACCCCTTCCTTCTCCTTCTCCAAGCTTTTATTGGTGAGCATGAGGTCATACGGTATGGGCTATCCCTGTGGTCAGTTGGGGTCAGCTGTCCCAGCTGTGTCCCCTCCCAGCTTCTTGTGCACCCTCATCCTCCTCTCTGGTGTGGCGGTGTGAGGAGCAGAAAAGGCCTTGACTCTGTGTAAGCCCTGCTCAGCAATAACTAAAACATCCCTGTATTATCAACACTGTTTTCAGCGCAAATCCAAAACATAGCCCTATACCAGCTACTGTGAAGAAAATTAACTCTACCCCAGCCAAAACCAGCACACTGCTTTATGTTTTCTTGCTCCTTACGTCTCCTAGGGTCTCCCCTGCTCTGCCTCAGATCAGCCTGATCACCTGTCTTCTTGACTGTGGTACTTACAAAAACCCATCTTTCTTAGAGCTAAGTTGCTAAGGCTTTGGCTCATCAGTCTGGTTCTTCTCCCTTGTGGTTCTCTGTCTGACAATATCCATCTGTTTCTTTGTCTTACACTGTGTCAATTTTTTGATAACAAAGTCTCTCTGTGCTAGTATTTGTACAGCATAGAGCTGTAAGTTTTGGATCATCACTTTGGTTTTAGTTCCCTAAACAGGAACATTAGGCACAGGAACATTACCTACAGGCAAGAGAACCGGAGAAGGGCACCGAGGCAGAACAGTTGCCACTGCTATTATTTACTGAAGGAATAACACACGGTGAGACTTCAGGAAAATCAGTACATAGTTACACCGTGAAATGCAAAGGAGAAAGGAACACAGACATGGAAGACAGAGGGAGAAAAAGGAGGAATAGGACAGAAGATGACTAAGGAAGGGTACAGGCAAAATGAAGAAATATAACAGAGACAAGAGGGAAAGAGGAGAGCTGAAAACGTAGTAAGAACTACAGGGAGCCTGGGGAGAAGACAACAGGAAAAACTCTAGTCTCTACGATCTCTGAAAGCTCATTTCACTGATGTACCTGGATGTTAACTACTGTAGTACAAAATTGAGCTGAAGGGTAAGTAAGACCTATTGCCACCTTTTTTCACCTCCTTGTAGAGAATCAAAAAGCTATTTCCACTCACTCATGACCACTGAGGTCATGAAGCATGATTGAGAGTGTCCCTTGGGAGGCAGTTTTGAAGGG
>RSEF01000031.1:26066066-26101970 GCA_003993805.1 Himantopus leucocephalus | reverse complement strand
TTTTTTTTTTTTTTTTTTTGCCAGCAGTTGTTCATTTCACTTTAATCCACAGTATCTATTTTTACGTTATTAGAAGAGAACAAGTTAGATTTATCATATGCCTGACACTGTATGATTGAAGCCATTCTGTAGTAAAATCACCATCATTACTGGTAGTCATTGAAAATTTCTTCTCAATAATAATGAAGAATACATTTCATTCATCTTTGTACGTCTAAGGGCACACTGTTTGTTGCTGATTCATCCAGTCTTTAATAACATTCATATCCCCAAAATACAGAACTTCTTTCCCTGTGCCTTCAAAGTTGAATCTATAAAATACATATGCATAAAAAGAATGTTAGATTAGACAACCTGAAATGAGGCCCACGTCTCTCTAACACAGCTCTACAATGCATCAATGTACAGAGGAGTTCTGTGTGAGAGCTCAAATTACTGCTCTTGGCAGTAGAAGAGTACTGACACTAAATCTCTGTGGCTTTCAGAGGTTTCATGAGATTAGATAAACTGAAATAAGAAATTAATATCTTTTCTAAATGAACCTGTCGTTTCAAAGATTCGCCAAACTAGCAGAAGGACCTGAAATCCCACAGTAGTCTTTGTCTTCTCAGCTGCAAATGCATCTAGTTTTCTATCTGTCTCAAAGCTATTACTGTACACATTGTTCCAGAGGCCCTTATAGGTAACACATTTCATGTTAATATTTTCTCTGGGAATAAGTTTCAATTACATTTGGCCCTGAGGATTTCCCCCTGTATATAATTCTTAGAATAGTGTTGGTCTGTGCTGAAAAAGTGACATGTGATTGTCATCTTCCAATAATTTTTGCAGCAAGAGAGCTCTTGCAAATTCCCACCAATAATTTGACTGTATGGCAATTTCTATACATTTACCTAATGAGTATTCAAACAAGTTCAGTCCTGTGAAGTCATTGCACTGGGATCTACTTGTATTCATCACACTACCGAAGCTCCTATTTAGCCATATTCTCAGGATGCTCAAAGACAGAGTGATGCTTGCCTAGACTGCTAATGTCCTGAAATTGGTACTACCAATGGCACAGAAAAGCCTTTTTGGCTAGGTTATTCATCGAACGCTTATGTTATGTCTCAAAAATCCAAACTTTCATTTCCTCATAAAGATTAAGATCTCCCATGTTCTACTTTACTTAAATTTAGAGTAAAAACTCTCCCAATTACTTGCAAATGTGACTGATTGTACTTACTTCTTAATGGCTGCACTGCTTAGCTGTTTGGCATTGATGAGTCAAAGCAAATTTTTGGCTGTTGGTTGGGCTGTGTAAGGTGGCTTTGCATGTAGGTCAGGTGCCTCCAGGTGGGAAGGTATCAGGATGGTCATGGTGCCTGGGTAGGTGATGGCTTCATCAGAATCACATGATGGTGAGACACATTGCCCAGAAGATGGTAGTAAAAGTGCCTGTCTTCCCAGACCTTTCACGGTAAACCCTTTCCTGAGCACACCTGAAAAGGGGACTTTAAAAGTTCTTCCCACACTTTATTTTCTGCTATGTATTTCCCCAAAATCTGATGAATACATTGGGATCTGCAGTAGGAGCATCCATAGATGGATAACTCACTGTCCAGGGCACCTATGTTGAAGTATCTCCAGAGAACTAAATACACACCGGCTTTACTTAAAGACCAACATACCTAATAAATACCTACGCTAGTTTTTATTTCTGAGTCCCTGGAAGGTAGCTGGAGTGAGGTTTTTCTGTATTTGCACAAAGCCCTTCTCCCTCACAATCAGTATTCCTCTTCCCTGAGCCTCCTAGTTGTGATTTAATTTATTATTTATAAAGCCACCAAAGTATCTGAAACATCTCTCAAACAAACAGAGACATAGTTCCTCATATCAGGAATTCGCAGTCTAAATAATGAAGACTTGGGGCCAAATCCGTTGCTAACGGAGGCAGGCACAGCTCCACTGCGTTCAGCTGAGTTGCACTTGCATATTCTAGCAGAAAAATGCTTAATCTTGTGTTTGCAAACTCAGATGTTGCTACTGAAATAATTTTGATGTAGTCAATTCGATTAAGTGGTTTTATAGCAAGAGGAAAAGATTGCTTTGCTGTGTAGGTGTCCCTGTCTATTTGAATGGAGTTTGATAATTAACATATGAAACAATGATATAAAAAGCCAAACAATTAGATACTTGCTTCATCACAGGCTTATAACTTAAAAAGCAAATTATTTACATTGTATTCTTCAAGTTTAAAAGCGAGGGCTACAGATGTAAAAGATAAAAGAAAGAGATGTTACAATGGCATAGTCTGTGGCTCCAAGTGCATATGTGAGCCAGAGCATACTTTGTGATGGGTTGGACCTTTCACTTCTCTTGAATGGCTCCAACCATCTTGACCTGTCTTTCAGCATACCCTTCTGCCATTAACCTGATAGAAGCAAAAAGGCTTTCCGTTCCTTATATTCCATCTATTACTGTTACACCCGTAGTCTTGCAAGTATAAGCACTAAACTTTGAAATGTGTTGACAGTTGTGGGAATGAATCTCTTCTCAGTATGCATACCACAGACAAATAATAGATTTTAGGTATTTGTAACTTGCAGTGGAAATACATAACGATAACTTTCAGGACTGCTTTCTCCATGAGGGAAGTGGTAGAATAAAGACCATATATTTTTCTGATCACATCGTCAGTCTTTGACAGTTTTGGACATGTAAGGGCTAGGAAAGAATAATGAAAAATTAGTGTTCAAGTGTACATACTGTTTAGTCCCTGAAATGCAGAAGAATTTTTAACATTTTCAATGGGCTTTTATTCATGTTGCTCATCTGTGTGTAGTGCCCACTGGTCTATCCCAGACACCCACATGCATGCACATACACAGCCTCATCTGCTGACAAATTTCTTCACATCATCAGACATCAGTTTACTGGGTGAAAAGGGCATAATTTGTGTTCCCTGACCAAAATCTGTGAACTTGCTACAAAATTGTTACACCTGTTTCCAGAAAAATACCAGCGTGTAAGTAACATACAACAATGTCAACGGCAAAGTTTTGGGCAGTTATGGTCCTTGGTTTGTCTAGTGAGAATTGTCTTTTTCTTGATAGCAGAATCTATTTTATTTGTTTATCAGATTTTGTACTGAATTTGTAAGCAGTGGTGCACAAAGTCATCTAAGCCAACCTCTGTGAAAAGATGAAGTAAGTGTTAAAGGAGAGCTAACAACATCTACCTCATTTTCGTGTAGTGGCTTTGGCCGTCTGAAGAGGTATTTGGGAAATCAGGCACAGTGAGGGGATCCAGGGTCATACGGGGGGACGAGGATGGGCCAAGGCTGGGACGGGGTGGGGGCTTGGTTCAGGGCCACGGCTGGGCACAGACAGGGCAGCAGGGATGGAGCAACTCCTGGGGCCAAGGAGCCAAATTGAAAAAGTGGACCATTTTTGTTAAGGGTTTTTCCATTATTATTTTTACAGGCAATTTATTTGAAGAGGTAGGGAGAGGTGGTATGCATACACAAACACATATAGATCCAACTTACTCATAACTAATTGTGGGTAGAATTTGGCTCATGTAGCTCAGGAAAACAGCAACACGTAAGGCCTCCTCTTATTTTATGGGTAATATGTTGTACTTTCTGTTAACTCCAAATGAAAACAAATACCGTTTTCCTGTAGAAATCTTGATGGACTGGAAAAACAATGGAGAGATGAACAGAAAAGCAAACAAATTCCACCAAGTGGATGTTGATTTTACCTCTCTCTGAACTGTGTCCAAGAATTAAATAACTGAACCATGATGTTATAGCAAGTAGCTGGAACTTCTTAGACCTAGATATAATCAAGGATGTTTCCATGCGTTTTCTAACCTACAGACACAAATTAAAATGAATGAGTAATCATTTGCAGAAATAGGTTATTATTTTTTTCTAGCAACACTTTCAGTCCATGGACTGGGGACTTGTGGGGTATTTCTACAGTTTCTGATAAAAGGAGTTAAGGATGGCAGCTCTACAGTCAATATGTGTATACTGTCTCAACATCCCCTCGGAAAACGTTAGGGATCCTGAAACTGCATGCAGTGGAACCATAATTCTCTATTTTATGATATTCTAAAATGAAGGTATCTCAGAAGAGCCACCAGAAAGAAATGTTAAATCGTTCAAAGGTTGAGTTTTGGAGTGCTGGAGGTCCCTTGTTTAAGAGACAGCACTTGCACCAACCTAGATGGTTCTATGATTCTGTGATCAACACGTTGAGCCCTAGGGCAGGTTTGTACAGCGGTACAAAATACCAAACTCCCCACATAACCCCCGTGCGCTGTGCCCCTGCTTGCAGGCAGTGGGATGCATACTCCCCCTGCACATGCTGCCGGACCCTCTGCCAGCAGCCAGGGTGCAGCCTGGGGGCTTCCGCGTGTCCCCAGTTCCTTTCTCAGGGCCCCACATCCCTTTTGCAGACAGTTCTGCTGCGGGTCGCTCCCGAGCTGGGTTTCCTCCAACCTCCTGCATCATTCCTTGGCCAGCAGCACACTGGAGAGTAGAAGGGTTTTGCCTGTTGGATGTTGAACTGGGAGTTAACGCGCTAAGATGACGGTAGGTTAATTGGGATTCAGTTCTCTATCTGTTTATGCATGCGGCACAGGGACACCAGCTGTGGAGAAGCATCACTCTGCACTGAGCGTGTCTGCAGCATACGATTTTTGTATTTCGCTTCAGCTTGGAGCTGTGGGGCCTGGCCAAATGTCAGAGCAGAGAGTATGTAAACAAATGTACAGATGATTTTTTTTTTCTCTTGCATGGCAGAGCTACAACAGCTGTGTTCGTGTTTGCTCAACATGCATATGACAGTATTGTAGTGACTAGAAAGTTGGGGTGGTGGTTCTTTTTTTGTTTTTCTTTCCATATTTTTTTTAGTAAAGAGGAAAGAATGGCTTTAACTTCCCCTAGGAACACAAGAACCTTCTACACTCCTGCTGACTAGCATCACTGCTAGTTTTTTAAGCTTCTTGAAGCCCATCATCAGATTTCTAAGAATAGAGTATTATTAGATCTTAGATGCTTTTCCAAAGCACAGGGGGTTTTGCCAGTGTCAAGGGAGGGGATCGATGTCTAGAAAATGTGATGCTTTTAGAGTCATCATTTTTTATATGGAAAGAGAGCATGCTGTTTTGTGCGGAAGGATCTATGTAATGCTTATACACTGGTGTTATAACTTCATGGAGACTATTTTTCAATTTTTTTTTTTATATATTATCATTTTTCAGTGTTGAAAGGGAAAGAAAAATCCACGTTGCTCACATCCTGACACAGAGAAATGTTAAGCTATATGGTCCTTCCCAAAAGTCTCCTTTTGCTTCCTTTTAGTGTATTTGTACATTAAAGAGAGGCTGAGAAATCATGTATTACCTGGGAAAACTAATAGAACTGCAAATTAAATTATCCCTTTCATGGAAAACTTCAGTGTCTGCAAAGGACAGTGCTGTGGAACATAACACTTCAGCTCAGACCTCTGAGATGTGTGGAAAGTTATCCTTATGAAAGCAGGGTAAAAGTGAATTGATTCAGGGGTGCATCACCCCCCTTCTCATCCCCTCTGCATTGTCTCTCGAGAGGAACAAGGTTTTTGCGTGCTCAGCTCCTTCATGGGAACAGTGCAGCCAGCACTAATCTTCTCTCTGAATATGTTTTTTACCCACTGCCCATAGAGGAAAGATTGTAGAGTGCACGCATTTTTGTTTTTAAAATTATGACCTAGACTGAACTCCAGCTGTCTTATGTTACTGAAGCATTCTCATTAATAATATTTTTTCAGACTATGTTTACTTAGTTAGTAATAACTTATTAATTTGAGTGCATGTTCAGATCAGATATTTGATCCCAGCTAAGAATTAAGTTCAGGAAGAGC
Source organism: Himantopus leucocephalus (assembly GCA_003993805.1). Taxonomy (NCBI): domain Eukaryota; kingdom Metazoa; phylum Chordata; class Aves; order Charadriiformes; family Recurvirostridae; genus Himantopus; species Himantopus leucocephalus. The sequence goes on along the minus strand of RSEF01000031.1, from coordinate 26,096,076 downwards.
TCAGCAGGCAAGAATAATTTGTAAGTCTTCCTAGAACACTTCTTTGACATAGAAGTTCTGTTGTTCTGGTAATTTTAATGTATTTTTAAAAATTATAGCCACTGTGAATCTCGAATTACATGTTTGGAGCATTTATCCGAGGTATTCTTATTCACAAAAGTTTAATAAAAATTATGAAATATTATTTGAAACTAAATTTTGCCAGCATTTAAAATAATATCACATTATGCATATTATTGGCTATATGATAAGTGAATGACATAGAAACAGTGACATCAGCTTCTTGTATTCATTCCAGTGCCTGGAAGCACTGATTGGTTTTGTCATCTGCAATTTATGTAGCATGAGTATCTCTGAAGTATGAATGTTCATAATGTAATCTAATCTGATCTAATGGAAGGGAGCTTAATCATATAGATCTTTTAAGAAATATTGAATTCACACAAATATATGTGAGACCAGTAACTATTTCATTTGAGTACCATGCCCACAGGAATATTTGTGACATTACATAAGATCCATTGGATCACATTACAGAGATAACTTTATTAACTGCTATTATTAAAAAATGGTATATTTTTTCTTCTATAGGGAAAAAAATGACCAAAAATTTGAGTTTTCTTTAAAGACTGAAAATCAAAATGTGTTTCAACTAGAGTAGGGAAAACTCCATTTTCTGTTTGTATGTGCAGTGAAAAAATTGCAGTATTTTGAAGGAAGCTGATCATCTCATGAAAAATAATGGTTGCACAAACAACAAAGCATTTGACTAGAAAGTACTGATGAATTTCTTTAATGGATAGTTACACTAATTGAGTTTAGAATTTCGTTTACAAGGGGAAAGTCATTGCCAATGCATTGTCATATTCCAGAAAATATGGCTAACAGAGTGACCCTTAATAGAATATTGCACAGCACAATTTAGGGCAGTTTTGAGTTCTAGCAACTATTTGTGTGATTTTTTTTTATTTTTTTTTTTTTTTTAGTGTTTAGGCTTACATATTATCAAGGAGCTTATATTGAATTTTTGTGCAAGCAATTCATATTGCCAGTAAGACTCTACTGAAAAGCACTTCCAACCCTAAATGTCCAACAGATCATTTTATTTGTGAATTTTCTTTTAGACTATGAAGTCTGTTAACAAAATGTACAGAGTCTGGCTAATCCACTAAATACTAATCTGCAGGGGAATTGCTTCCTCCAGTTACCCACATTACAGTTTTTATCCGGTAAAGTTAGTTGGAATCTCCACACTCGCCACCTTCTGTGCTTCATACAGAGAGCTTGTACAGAAGACTCACTAGTCTGGAGAATTCCCTGTGCTTTTCTAGCCCCCTTCGGCACAGTAAGTGCCAAACCACAGAAAGGCACCCTTGATGCAGCATAAATGTGACCACAAGAGGAGCCAGAGCACAGAAACTGTTCCACTGCACCCATTGTGGACTATTTTCCTTAGCAAGGTGCCAGACAGCCTTAAAGCTGTGCAAGCCAAGGCAGGAGCTACGCTGCATCTTTGCATGGTGAGGGTGACCAAGAGGAGATGAGCAGTGGATTCTGCTCATGCTCATTCTGCACGATGGGATTTTGCAGAGCTGAAAGCGTTCCCACCAGATGACAGGGGTGATGCGATCTGCAAGGTGACGCAAGGGACTTAAATCCCAACCACACGCAGACATTTCTGAAATAGCTGTGCCCTTGAAGGTGGTGGCTTCGTTATGTCCCAGTCTGCCTATTTTTGTGATGCACAGGGCTGTGGCATTGTGTCAGTCCTATTAGGATCCATTGTCCGATGCATCATGCTGGTAATGCCCCAAGACACGAGTGGTGGGGCACTAGGCTGTGCACCTCCTTCTGTGCCAAATTTGTGTAACCCTACAGCCCAAGCTGAACTTAACACAGTCACCACCGGGGTACTGTTGAACAGCAACGGCAAAACTCCCACTGGCCTTCACATTTCACCCATTTACGTTGTCTAAATAGTGGAAACATGGGGTCTTTATGGGGATTAATAAAACAGGAGAATGAAGCTGTTAGAGGACCTGGGGTTAAAGGGAATATGAAGATGACTCAGTAGCAGCTTTGTTGGGGCTGCTTCAGCAGTTCATATCGCTGCTTCTGCTCTTCAGCTGGGGAAGAGCTTTCACGATTAAAGCACTTCATTTTTCCCTGCTAGTGTAGTCAGCCTAGCAGAGATTCTTTTATAACACTCAAATGATTTACAGCAGCAGCAGCCTTGACTATAACTGGACTTAATCCAGAAAACAACTCTTAAACCATTTTGTGTAATGGCAGCCAAATTCCACATACCAGTTAGAAAATTCACACAATGTAGTGATCATCCAAGTGCTTAAGTGTTCTGATACTGACAAATATATTCTGTTACTCCATTTTAATTTGCTGCAAAGTCTTGGCAAAGCTCGAAATGTATTCACTTCCAGACTCAGAGTCGCTACAGCCCGGGGTAGGCAGCAGATAAGGCTCCGTTCACAGGACGCCTTTCAACACCATCTATTTTTTCCCTTGGGTTGTTAAGATCTAAGTTGACTATAGTCTGAGGAGATCCCGTTGTTTTTAAGTTTTAATGGGCTTTTTATTATGTTATGAGTACGACAGATTCTCTGCTCTTAATTCACTGCATTTATAACTTAAAAAAAATTCTGCTGACACAAAGATGCCTTCAGCAGGATTTCACTTTACAGAAAAACTGAACTTTTAGTTCATTGATTTCCTGACAATTTCCTTAAACTAGAAGCACAAGATGTGTCTTGTGAAATGTTCATGTCTTCCAATTACAGAGAAGTCTGAGGCTGTGATATGCACCAGTTGCTCTGCAGGAGTACTTGCAGTAGCTGTTCAGGACCTGAGTGTTCACTTTTCATTACTAAGATGGGCTTTTTTATTATTTCTGTGTCTTATTGTCCATGCAGTATAATCTCTGATTCAGTGTGCAAAGTGCTATTCATTTCAAACCTGCTCTGCGCATTAGGCTATTTTAAAAAAGAAAAAGAAATGGTTTTAGTCAGACCATTATAATGTAACCAGCTTTTGTATCCCAGCCAACGCAAAGGCCCCATTACGCCATTGTATTTGTTAAGATAGGAGGAGATGACTCTGCGATGGAGTAGTGTACTTGGGAACCAATGTGTTTAAATATTAACTCAGATGTAACCATTTAACTGAGCAGTCAATACAAACACAACATAAGCATCTCATTGTTCTTTTCTACTATACAGCTAAAGGAGACCGTCCACTGAGGTAGATTTACAAGTCTTATTTAAGAAGATTTCTATGCAGTATAGCGCCACAGGAGTTATGTGTTCAGGGCCATATCAGATGTGACACGATGGTAGGTTGTGATTGCAGGGCCTATTACATTGCAACAAATATGGCAATGTTATTTACAGTTATATATATATTTACATAGTGTTTTATATATGTATATATGAAATCATTGCTGCAAAGAAAAATACCATCTTCTTAAGTTCTTCATAAGAAACATAGGGCCATTAAAGTTAAGACAGGCCATTTACATGGAAGGGATTTGCCAAAATATCAGCAGCTTCCTGATCTGGTTTCCTAAACAGCAACAATCGTACACTGAGCTATTTTGAAAATTGGGCCCTGTTACATAAGATCTATGCTTGTAGGCTGTAGGAGCCTTTGCAGGTTTAGTCAGTGCAGCAAGCAACAACCAAGATGCTGACATTTCTTTCCCAAGGCATGCAATTCCCTTCAGAGCTGCGAAAGCCAGTGCACCCCTGCCAAGTCACAAAATAGTTGAGGTTGGAAGGGGCCTCCTGCTCAAAGCAGGGTCACCGAGAGCAGGCTGCTCGGGGCCATGCAGAGTTGGGTTTTGAGTATCTCCAAAGACAGAGTTTCCACAACCTCCCTGGGCAACCTCTTCACTGTGTCTCCCCTACAGACTTTATTCAGAGTAGAGGTTTCACTGAAGCCACTAGTATATTCACTTCTAGTCCTCACTGACCTGAGACGGGAAAATGTGCTGACAGCAAGTCATCTGAGACTGTGAGCAGCCAGCTAGAAAAATGGCGTAGTCCCCAGGCATATATATTACTAACAGAACATGGGAACTGATCGGCAATATTGGGTGCTTAGTATTAGAAAGGTTTTTTAACAGGCTGGGTGGGAAGGAGCTATAATATATAAATGCAAAGTGTGTTACTACTATCACTGCATCTTACCAACAGTTGCATTACAGATGAGATATAGCACCAGCTTTAACCCTTTAATTTCTGATGTTCTGTATCTTTTCAGAGCTGTTTCATCCACAGTCCAGCTGGTTCTTGATTAAAGATCTATCTACAAGGCAAAACTGTGAAGTGTTTTCTACTAAGAGGTATGTAATGTGATGTCTAAACACTCAGACTGTTTCTAAATCTTCAGCTGCTTCAGCTTTTACAATTATCAAAGCAATCTTCTGGACAGTACAAGCAGGAGTGTTGTTAAGCACTCTGTCCTTAAAAGCTTTTCAAAACCAATTATTGTCTCTATTATCATTGTCCTGGAATTTGATAGTTCTTTGCAACAATAGCAACAAAACTCAACTAATATTTCTCAGCCCTTGGAAGGAAAGCTTTGTAGCCTATCGCTATAGCTCTTGATAACAACAGCTTAGTAGAAAATACCAGCTTTCACTCTAGGTACATAGTCCTTACTTATTGAAAAGCTAGTGACTTTTAAGTGTCATTAAGATTGACATTCTGCTTTTCATTTGAGCTTTTAATGTCCTTTTCTTATGTCATTTCTAGTTATTGCCAGTTCCAGAAAAAAATACTTTAGATAAAGCTATTTTAAAATGAAATTAAAACAAAATAAAATATTACACACTATGGATAACCAGAAAGGACTCTCTTTGCAATAATTTTTTTTTTCTTGTGAATCAGAAAAAAGAGTTTTTTTCATGAAAAATTATGTGTGAAAGATTGCTGACATTTTCTGATGAAAAAAATTTTGATGTAAAATTCTCAGATGGTTAAGTGGGTTAAAATTTCTTGCTAATGTTTTCTAAATCTGAAAAGACAATGCCAACATAAGAGGCAGCAACTTTCCTATTTAATCACAAGATGTAACAATGGTATCTAAACCCATTTCAGCTGGAGATATACCTGAATATACATACCTGTATCTGCATCACTGCTCACAGTACAAATGTCTCTCTTCAATAAGCAAACAACTTCTACATGAAACAGTTTCAATTGTATAAAAAACAGTATCGACACTATGACTGTCTCCTGCTGCAGACTATGACATCCCCCTGTAAAATGGCTGCTGATCTCTGCACAGCAGCGCTCTCAGAAACAGAAAGCAGCATCATACCAAAAGCAGAAGCAACCACAGTGGCATAAGTCACGCTCGCTAAAGCCGAATAGCAGGAGTTTCAGTACAATTGCATTCCAGCCCAAATTTACTGCCTTTGAGGGGAAATCCAAAGTTTTGGTGGTTTTGTTTTAATGTGCGCATGATATTCAAACTCAGCTTTTATACAGGAAGTTTCAGTGCTCCTGTCCAGTGTAATCATGTATGGCCATTTGTTACTGCTTCAAAGAGCCTTGTAGGTCTTTTTTTTTGTCAGCTTAAGAATATGGTGAGGTGTCAAACCTAATTTTTCTCACAGCTCCTGCATGCCACTAGTTTGCTGTTAGAAGAGCTATTGGACTGAATCATTATGCTATTTCCATCATCAAAATGAAAAAAAAAAAGAAAAACTGCTGTAGGGGATCGTCTTCTCCAAACAGATGGCAAATGTTTCTGAGAAATGCAAACCAGCGTGGTTCAGCCGCACAGGGTACTACGGAGTTTCATGGTCATTGCTAAGTTTTGTGCTGGCGGTTGTGCTTTATGATAATTGCTTACAAAATTTATCAAAAGTTAAAGTCCTGTTGGAATGAAACACGAGTTGGATTTGCACACAACCTCAAGTTGTGAATTGCATGTAAATTTCTGTGAGCAGTTTTGGCAGGTGTTGGCTGCTTTATTGTTAGCGCTTTCGTCCCAACACTGGTATTTCAAAGCTTTGATTTTTCTGGAGCTCATTGCAGTGAACCACATCTGCCAGAGTCATGCTTGCAAATATCCCTTTGGAAAACAAAAAAAAACTTGTCAAAGTTTTGCATAGCAGAGTAACACCTCTAAAAATGCAGGCCTTCGGTCCTGTCTCGTGTGCTACTGGGAAAATACTGTTAAAGACTGAAAAGTTTTTGGTAATGTTGGGTTTATGTTCGTCATTGGAAGTCAAGTAAATACTTAAGAAAGCATGATATCAAATGGTAAAATGCACATCCTCCATAGCTTAGAGAGACTGTGCACCTTCAGCTCATTAGTATCTCTGTGGGCCCTTCAAAACTGGTACATACAAATCACTGTTGCTCAAGCTGAGGGGAAGGGTGAGGGGCAGGGAGAGAAGTTGAGATGTGAGAGAGCAGCAGGGAGAGGATCAAGAATGTTGTTACCCTTTTGTAGACATATTTTAGAGGCCTTCCATATATCAATGAACAGTGTTTAATTTGGCTCCAACACTATAAATTCATCCGCATTAAAAAAAAAAAAAAAAGGTTGAAAATAGTTTCCCTGTTGTCACATACCAAACAGATCTCCCGAGATGGCTTGAACAGCCGGAATGAAGGATTTCAGAAGTTCTTGCATCAGGACAGACGTGAAGGGAAAAGGCTCTATCCTGATTGTCCCATTTATAGTTTTTAAAACACCAGGCATTTCTTCCCTAGTGCAAATAATTGAACATATAAATATTCAATATATTTTATAATGACACCAATTATGTATTGCATTTTATGTATTATAGAAATTATGTATTAATATATCATGGTTAGATTTTTAAGGTATGCATTGGCCAAACATGCAGAGAGATACCTAATTTCTTTACCATTTTCAAAAGTACTAAGACATTTTACTAAGACAGTTTACATATTCACATGCCTATATATCTTGGCAAGGGCAGAGATACAACCTCTGTGTGTGTAAATAATTGCAATACAGTGGTTTGAGCCTGTGTAACATTTTTGAAAAAAATATAGACCAAGGTAAGACAAAGGTCACACAGCCATGGGGTGGCACCAAGCTTGCTCTTGAAGTCCTACTGTTTCAAGCGTTTTTTTCTTTAGTATTTTGCAGACAACAGAAAGACAAGTGAAGTTACTGAAGCAGAAAATAAACAAGAAATAGAAAGGATAAAATGTACCACAATTTAACCTGAAAGGAGATAGTATATTTCTGTTTCATGTGAAAGTCAAAGCTCATGGGCAAAGAATCTCATCTATCCAAGAAAACTTTAAAAATTTTGTATGGAAATACATAGGTATGCATCTGCGTACCTGCACATACATACATACACAGACACACACGCATATAATTTACATGTAGAAGCTGTTCCATGTGACAAGATGTTAACTTAATCTGCTTATCTTGATAACATAATGTGGCATGCTAGACAGACTCATAGGAAAGAATTTGGGAGAGCTGGCTTCTCATTCCTGGCCCTGCTACAAGGCATGTCATTGTATTTTCCTTTTACTCTTTTCTTTCTATTTAGATAATAATGTACATTCTAAGCCCTTGACAGAGCTTGCTGCATATCTGCAGAATGCTTCACTCTGTGGGATCCCAAACCAACTGAAATCTCGTGTCTTTGACATAATAACAATAACAGATAAACCCATCATATCATTCTCATAAATGCGAGCACATTTTCAAGAATGGAACATCACACTTTCCTGGATGCTTTACAGATGACCTGTGGTACACCACCCAAATTTAACCTTATGTCGTATTATGGATCCTTGCAAGACTGCTCCAATATGCAAGACTGCTCTGGAACCATGAAGGGCTGGACCAGATGAACTTCTGAGGTCCCTTCCAACCTGGGCTGTTCTATGATTCCATAATTTATCAAAGGAAATTTGGACTGCTGTATGGCAAGTGACTGCAAATATTGAACGCGCTGGCCAAGCTCCTCTCTCAGGTGATGGATTTCAGTGGAGCTGTAGAACAAGTTATTTGGTCCTGTGTCTTGGATCTAACTTTTGCTATTTTGTTTTACAAAATGGTCAGTGGAACCAACAACAGCATTTTACAGAGTAATGTGTCACTAAGAGCAACAATGGGAAGCAGAACAGAGGCCATCATACCAGGTGAAATATTTAATGAAACACAACTTCTATATCAATGTTATTTCTCCCATTGAGCTTAGTAAGTGTAGTGTTAAAGGTAAAATGGAAACCCTGAACAAATTTGTGTCACTTGGGCATTTCATTTTCTGAATTAATAACGAAGAGGAATTGTCTTTTAAAGTGGTTACTGCTGCCTAACAAGAGGCTTGGAGGGCTAAACAAGGCAATGTGATTCAATCAAAGACTCAGTAAAATGGAACCAAATAAAGTTAACTGATGCAATGAGGGAAAAATAAGACAATAAGAATTGTTTTTCTGCACCTGGATCTTATACACTCTGAGCCAAAATTAAGATAAAAGTGGTAAATCTTTAATTGCTCTCTTGTAACATCCTCAAAATCTTGAGTAGCTGGTGAAAAGCACTGTAAAGGAGATGTTCGACACTTTCAAAACCAGACTGTTTAAAAACAGAATTCAGATGTGTAATTTAGTAACTCAACAAACTAATTGTCCTGTTTTTCAAATGCACTGAAAAATTACCATAACCTTTCAAAACAGTTAGCAGCCATGATAGTCTGAAAAATATTCTTATAGCTTAACTGAAGGTACCTTCATTAGTGAAGGTATATTCATCAGTGAAGTCATTATATTAATCAGATTTAACATGTTACCTGAAAATCAGACAGGATTTAAGCAGTTTGCATTAGCATCGTCACTTTGCATGGTTTTTCCCGCTGAGAAAAAAACATACTTCACAAAATGTGTAAGACAGCTTCAGTTTATGGTTTTGCAATTTGGGTGAGTGCTTGGAAAGCTAAGAACGCCAGACTTCCTCAGAAAGAAATGCATTTTCACAGGCAACGCCAATGACTATATTTTCAGAAGAAAGAGGAAAGAATATTGGAGGAAATGGTCCCACATGCTGTTCCTCATGTGAGACCTCTCTCACATCACCTGTCTACTGTTATTAGGCAAAACCAAAGGTTATCATCACTGCACGTAACATCTTGACACAGTATTCCTTCTTCATCTTTGCCACTAATACCATACCTCACTGCAGAGATTAAGAAAGATCTTACTCACTACGCATGATCCATTGCACACACTGCCTCTATGTTACTTAGTAAGGTTCAATGTTACTTAGTAAGGTACATCCGTTTCATTCACAATTTGAAATAATGCAGGACACAAGCTTGTCTGCTCGTGAAGACCACGGCAGAGTTGAGAGCAGCCTCTGTCTGCAGAGCCCCTGGGTCAGTGTAAACTGGCATCTAGCCAGGACTCTGGCCTCCAACCAGGACACTGAGCATGTGCTCAGTGAATAGGAGGTTTTTGTCTGTATTTCTGTATTTTCTGTATTTGCATCGTGCTATGGAGCATTGCTTCCCACCAGGATGCTGCTCCAGTTGGTTTGCTTCTGCAAGGGTTCTCCTTCAGGAGCACTGTGTTGCAAGGTGTGCTTTACCTCGTGGCTTTGAGCACACAGAGCTCAAGCACTAGAAAGGTACTCTTTAGATCCAGGTGGTATATGGTGTGCTTTCTTTGAGAGGCTCACCTACATTATCCATTGAATTACATGAGATGGAAGTGCCAGAGCAGATATCATCTACTGCCCCATAAAGGTCAGGCCAAGACATAGTCTAACTGATACATACATCTCCAGGTCTGAGCCATGCAGTGAATTTTCTGTTGGCCTCAGAAGTTCAGACATCCTGAGTAAGTGTTCAGCTAGTCATCAGGAAACACCAGGCACAGGGAATAAATTTAGGCTAGGTGGGCAAGAAATTAAGGCAAATTTAGACAGGGCAAGCATGGCCAAAGTTTCCTGTACTTACAAAAAATGAACATGGATGTTGTCTGTACTAGTGATGGAATTAAACTGAGACAATTTGCTGTTTTGAGTGATTTGCTGATAGTTGTAACGATGCTAGCATCACTGCCACTGCAGTACCAGATAATTGACTCATCATTTAGGCTATGAGCAACTGGCTTTTTGAGCCATTCATTCAAGTGGGCAGAAAGCCAGCTGCTTTGATAGGCATCGCTGTAGTCTCTGACTCCTAGATCAGCATATCACTCTGTGAGCCTATAGCTGGAATATGAGCACAATTTGCTTTAAATTATCCCTGATTACAGATTACTTTCCATTAAATTTTAATATGAAACCCAGAGGAGGTTGCTTCTCTATGGCACCTTGTTTGGTAAAGGGGTCTTTCAGTAGGCACAAACTACATATTGAGGCAAAGATTAAAATGGGGGCACAGCTATACATTTTCACCTATGATGAACTCTGGGACCTTTCCAACCTCAAAGCTCTACTGGGTTGTGTGTTCTCTTGATTTACTGCTGTTGGCAAGGCTTGGTGTTCACAACAGTGTAGGCCACTGCAAATGCTAAGGCTGCAAGCTGATTATGGTGTTGGAACTATTGAATAGTTGCCAAAAAAGCTATGTCTCTACAAATATTGCACTATTGCACAGCTGCCATAAGGTTTGGGATTGACTAGACAAACTGTTGATTCCTTTGACTCGCATGTGACTCGGACTAAGGAGCAGTCTATCCTGCAGGTTCTCCTAATGTTTTCAAGAGGCTACTCAAGGAGTAGCTACTACTCAGGATGCATAACAGCAGTACAGTTCAGTTTTCTGTGCTCAGGGGTATTTTGCAGCTTTAGGAATTTCTTCTATTAAAATTGTGCAGATGCTTTGTAGACAGTTTTAGCATGACTTGACTATGTGGCTATTAAAGAATTCAAACTTAATGTAACAATGTCAAAAATTCTCCACTAATACCCTTGACTGTTGTGGTGGGTTGGCCCTGGCTGGACACCAGGTGCCCACCAAAGTCACTCTATCACTCCTCTCCTCAGCTGGACAGGGGAGAGAAAATATAATGAAAGGCTCATGGGTCAAGATAAGGACAGGGACATCACTCACCAATTACCATCATGGGCAAAACAGACTCGACTTGGGGAAAAATTAATTTAATTTATTGTTGATCCAATCAGAGTAGGTAATAAGAAATAAAAACCAAACCTTAAAACACCTTCCTTCCATCCCTCCCTTCTTCCCAGGATCAACTTCACTCCCAATTTCTCTATCTCTTCCCCTTGAGTGGCACAGGAGGACAAGGAATGAGGGTTATGGTCAGTTCATCACACATTGTCTCTGCTGTTCCTTCCTCCTCACACTCTTCCCCTGCTCCAGAGTGGGGTTTCTCCCATGGGAGACAGCTCTCCATGAACTTCTCCAACTTGAGTCCTTCCATGGGGTGCAGTTCTTCAGGAACAGACTGCTGTAGTGTGGGTCCCCTGTGGGGTCACAAGTCCTGCCAGCAAACCTGCTACAGCATGGGCTCCTCTATCCATGGGGTAACAGGTCCAGCCAGGAGCCTGCTCCAGTGTGGGCTTTCCACAGGGTCACATTGGGCACACCCACCTGCTCTGGCATGGGGTCCTCCACAGGCTGCAGGTGGATATCTGCTCCCCAATGGACCTCCATGGGCTGCAGGGAAACAGCCTGCCTCACCATGGTCTTCACCATGGGCTGCACGGCAATCTCTGTTCCAAAACCTGGAGCACCTCCTCTTCTTCACTGACCTTGGTGTCTGCAGAGTTGTTTCTCTCACATATTCTCACTCCTTTCTGCTGACTGCAGCCACGCAGATTTTTTTGCCCCTTCTTAACTATACTATCACAGAGGTGCTACCACCATCACTGATGGGCTCAGCCTTGGCCAACAGCACTTATGCCTTGGAGCTGGCTGGCATTGGCTCTGTGCAACATGCGTGAAGCTTCTAGCAGCTTCTCATAGAAGCCACCCCGTAGCCCCCCCCCCACTACCAAAACCTTGTCATGCAAACCCAATACAACTACCTAAAAACTCTGTCTGTCTCAAAACTACAATTTTTTAGAAAAATATTCCCCAAGGATGTTTGAAAATTTCATCTTTATAAAGTCTTACCACATATGTTTTGTGAGTTACTTTATTCAGCTAGTTCTTGTACCGGTTTTGACAGACATATGATGAAATTTGTGTTTCTGCCCAGAATGCAAAATAAGTCCCAGTTCTCAGATTGGCTTTCTCTCATGCCTGTAAGTTTTTTCTCTTCATGATTGCTATTATAGTACTATATCATAACTTTCACTTGTGTCTACCATAAATCATAAAGGTTTCAAACCAATTATAATTACATTATTGGTCTGCTTTAAGAGAAATTGAACACGTGTTCTACTATTAGTGTGTGTTTAATATTTTCCTGTGTTCTCAAAAATTGTCTCATTGATTCTGGCTATTATGTTCCTGGACAGTTGTCTATAGCTCCACATAAAATGCTACTGCTGTAAATTTATTGGTATTTAAGAGCTGTCACAAAAGGAAAATATGTGAGCTGTGACAGGGAGGGCAGCTGTTTTTTGAACTATAAGCAGAGCCACAGAACTTTCTTGCCCCCTCCAAATAAGCCTTTAGGAGATGATTTATTTCACAGAACTTAATTTCTTCATGTAAAATAAACCCGTGTGTCATGGGTTAAACCCAGCTGGCAATCAGGACCACGCAGCCACTTACTCACTTCTCCTCCCGCCCAGTGGAATGGGGAAAAGAATTAGGAAAAATAAGAAAACACATGGGTTGAGATAAAGACAGTTTAATAGGTGGAGAAAAAGCCATGCATGCAAGCAAAGCCAAACAAGGAATTCATTCACTATTTCCCATCGGCAGGCAGGTGTTCAGCCACCTCCAGGGAAGCAGGGCTCCATCATGCATAATGATGACTTGGGAAGACAAACACCATCACTCTGAACATCCCCCTCTTCCTTCTTCTTCCCCCGGCTTTATACACTGAGCATGAGGTCATACGGTATGGGCTATCCCTGTGGTCAGTTGGGGTCAGCTGTCCTGGCTGTGTCCCCTCCCAGCTTCTTGTGCACCCCCATCCTCCTCTCTGGTGGGGTGGTGTGACGAGCAGAAAAGGCCGTAAGAGCTTAGCAACAACCAAAACCACCAGCGTGCTATCAACACCATTCTCATCCCAAATCCAAAACATAGACCTATACCAGCTGCTAGTAAGAAAGTCATCTCTATCCCAGCTGAAACCATGACAGCATGTCACATATTTTTAGATGAATTAATTTCACCCAGAAGATGCTATAAACTGACCGGCTGTTGACTTAACTGCAGGAAAACAGATTTAAAAAGCAACATTAACAAAACAATTCACAAGCAAAACAGAAGTTAGAAAACTGCAGCACACACTGACTTACATTGACAGACTCAAATTAGTTTATAGTTTTAGCAGGGAGGCTTGAGGTGCAAAAACGCAAAATTTCTGATGAGAATTGGTATGAAGGCACGATCTTCCATTCTTGTATAACTCTTCTTTTTGCTGAAGATATGTACAATAGTAAAACATTCTGGCCCATTCAAAATACCAGGGCCACACACCAGTTCTTCTTGTATACGTTGTTGTCAAAGAATAGGTCATATATGGAGGCTTTTACATTTCTGTTTTGATCCTTGTAGATAATGCCCTGAAGTAATTAATATCAAAGTGAATTCAGTTGTGGAAATTCTATAAAACAGTGGGCCTGAGGCACATAGTCCAGTGCATAGTGCACAGAGAAACCTGATTTCTATGCCCAGTCTATCACCAAGTTGCTGGGTAGGAGCAGAGACAATTTGTGTGAGCCGCTAAGCATCGCAGCAATACAGATAGACAAAACTAGCAACTGGCAATACCGGTTCTCTCTATGTTTTTGAGAAATAAACATGATATTCAGGAAGCTTTTATGTGTTAGCCAGACTTTGAGTCTAGAGTCAGGATGAAAACAGTGTTTATCAGTAACTCAGAGAAAATAATCGAATTGTGGCAACAGAGGGTCAGTTTTACTTTCCTGCTAGATGAAGTGAGAAACAACAAAGAAGAAATTTTCCTGGCACGTTCGCAACCTCTTCTACCTCATTCTGACACTTGAGTTTCAAAAACCATAAATCATAGTCAGAGCTTCTAGGGTATTTTCCTTTTGAAGAGTCTTACTTAAATTTGTGTAAAATTTTTAATAAACCTTCAGTATAGGCAGTGAGCCAAGAAGCGATGACCGGGCAATGCTGCAGTCCAGTCCAAGACCCCAAACACAATTCCAACAGGTCACTAGACTATGCTGGTCCAGACGCGAGAGGATGGCTGGCTGTGCAGAGGCGGCACGGACCAGGGCACTGGGCAGATGGCTGGGAGCCAGGAGTCACTGTGCCGGGGGAGGAAGGGACACGGTACCTTCACAGGACGTGACCGAACCACAGCCTGGGAGGCAGATTGCCTGGGGGCATTAATAACTTCTGGTGTTTTCTGCGCTAGCGTACTTCTCGTTACATTCCTTGGGGAAAATTGTTCTAAATAACCAAATTATTTCTGTGTTGTTTATGCCATGTGCGTCACATATAAATTATACCATCCCAGAGATAAACCTTAGCTTTGAATTCTCTTTCTAATGCATTGAGGTCTTTTTTTTCAAACTACATTTGAACATTCAAGCTTCTGTTCAGTCCCATTTCAGATTGCATTTGATCTTCCCCACATTCAACATGGACCTGTCAAAGACGCCGGTGCAGCTGACTCTTCTATTTCCTTCTCCAGTTTTCTGTCTCGCTGTCTCTGTCCATGCTGCCTTATTGCCTTCTTTCTATTTAGATCTTTTCCAGAGACCCAGTTTATTTGTGATCTCACAGACACATTAATCAGCTGTCTTCACCACCCACATGTTTAAGATGAAGAAAGTGAAAAGAAAAATGGTGACATTCTCTATGGGAGTGTCAGAACATCCTACCTTGTCTGCACTTATTTCCTAAATAGTTCAGGCAGAGACATTTGGGTTTGGGTTTTTTCTATACAGCAGTAATTTAACAAACACAAGTAATAATAATTGAATTACCACCTAGTTCAGAAGAGTCAAAAAATACGTCAGTTTTATTCAGCATGCAAGGTGCATTCATATATGTTGCATAAATACATATTCTTTTATATGCTGTGAATATATAAAGGAATGCTTGTCATGAAACTTCCTGCCTTAGAGAGGTTATAGTGTGAGGCTTCTGGACAGTTTTTTCCTGTTATTTCTATATCAATATGTATAAAACCCCATGGCTTTAACACCAGCCTAATGAGGTTTTTCTGGGAAATAGGATGTGCTGAGCTGGCTGAGGCAGTGAGGACTTCCTTGTCTAAGCCCTTGAGGAGTCTGAGAAACTCTGGGCATTCAGAGCCTGCAAATCAGAGCAAATCTCTCCAGTAAAAAGGGGCACAACTTGACTCTTTCCAGAGAAGATTATCACAGTTTCTAAGGTCCTGCTAGGAAGATTATTATCAATAAGTAAACCAAGCACTGGTACTGACCGTGTATTTGTGGGACATTCTGCACCTCCCTGCAGTTTGATTTCGTTGCTCTGTCAGGATCAAGCACCACCCTGTTTTCCTACCTGCTGGGGATGGCACGAGCCCTTTGGAGCCAGGTGTTTCTGCTGACAGTAAGGAGGACCACTCATTTGTAACTCCTCCTGCTGCACCAACTCCAGGCATGACGGAAAAGGCACCCAAAGCAGCTGCACATCAAAACCTTAAAACACTTAAGTTGATAATACTGTAACTTACTTGGAAAGTTGTTTCTCCTATGGCAAGAACACAATGTTCTATTCTGGGAGATGGCTGTTCTTGTTTGCCTAATGCATTTGCTGAAGGATAGGACATTATCTGCCCACGCATAAAATGCAGGAGCGGTGTTATTTCTCCAATTTGCATTATTCATCCAGAACGAGAAAGCTTTTCTTGTCAAGAGGAAGCTTGTTGGGCTGGCTTGCTCTGCCTATTATTAATAAATAACTGAAACATCGTTTTAGTCATCTAAACATAGAACAATGCATTTTATTTGTTTAAAAGCCAGAGCCAAGTGAATAACCAAAAGTTAATTTTGGTAAAAAGAGAATACAGTAAATTCTACGGAGGGGTGAGTTTGTTACAACATGTTTTTACCTGCAGAAAGACAAGGAAAAAAAAAGAAGAAATGAAGGAGGAAAACAGAGTTCTGACAGTTTAGGGTACTGAATTGCTACTTTTGGAAAATGCCCTTTGTGAAAACTTCAAGGCATTCAAGGCAGACAAGAGAAGGCCAGGATCAAGCCAAGACGGGAAGAGAGCCAGGCAACAGCATGCAGAATGGGCTCTCCAGTCTTCATTGATACATCCCCTCATGATGGGGTCTAGCAGCAGCTGGATCCCCAGCAGTTCCATACATCGTATAGGACTGTGACATTTGGCACTGATGGGCTTAACATGCAGAGTCTTATTTCCACATTTTGCAGAAACATAAATTTGATATCCCTCAGCCTGCCACAGAAACAAACTGAATAGAAGTTAAATGCTTTTCTTTTTGGAGTGCTATATTTTAACGCAATTTTACTATTCTGCTTTACCTAATTAATTCAGAGTTAGAGCTTGAAGTTGTGGGAAGAAACCTTCAAAAACACAGAATGCAACTCTTCTCCAACGTTATTTAACTGTGGCTTTGCTGGCAGTCAAGAGAAACTAGCAGGGCTTTTGTCCCCTTACTTGCACCCATTCACGTAGTGGTGCGACCTCCCCAGCACAGCTGCAGCAGTCACATCCATAGCACAAACTTCTTGAAGTACAGGACGAACAGGACTATCTGTGGTCACACTGATTTGTGCCACTTTGGAGAGTTCAACCTAAATCTATCCCTCTGCCCGTTTCCCTTCGGTAGTGTTGAAAAAATTCTTTGTAAAAGTGTTTGATATTTAAAGAGGTAAGAGAGTTATGTGAAGTATTTATAATTATTATTTGATACTTAAACATGCAAGCTTAGGTTAAACTGTGTTGGCCAAGAATTTTGTTCCTAACATGTCTGCCTTCTGTATTTCCTACAATCTGGTGTACATATGTGCTTTTGTAGTTACGGTTGTAGTGATATGTTGCGGTGACATTATGCCTGTTAACAAGTTGTTGTGCCAGTTTTGCATGACACGCATGACAGCAAATGATTGGATAGATGAACAGTCTGCCGAAGCCTACTTGCACCAGCTTTCCAGTGGGAAGTCCCTTCTGTTTGGTATTAATGTCACAGTGATGTACTGTGGCTTTGATGGTAGCTGTGAATATTCATGTGCTATTATGTATTTGTACTTTGGAAGATGCTGAACTCATGGTCTGTGAGGATTACGGATGACTACACTTTATTTCTTTGGAAAATCTGGGAAATCTAATAAGAGGAACAGCAAGATTTGTGATGCATTCACAGAAATTCTACAGAGTATGGCCAGTTTAAGCAATGGCTTAAAAAAGCCCAAAACTCAGCTCAAGTGCATAAATCCAGGAGTTACACACTCACACTAAAAACTAAATATAGACATTTCCCTCAAGTTGGCATTTGATATTTAATACTCTCTTATGAGATGCTAAAGATGGTAATTTTTGTATTATTCCTGCAGCACACACATTTTTCAAAGCATTGAGTGGATATAAGCAATTTTTTATTTTAAGAAAAAAATGGAAAAGGGTACAGTGCAAACATGTTGCAGTCTATATATTCCAACACACATACTGGCTGATGACTGTAGTGGCAGGTCTAACTTCTTAGTGAAAAACGGGTAAAATAAACATGGGTATGTCAGAAGTCATTCTCACTACAAAGTACAGGTAAGCTTTTCCATCTCAGCAGAGGAAGTACCTGTGTGGGGTCAGTTGCTGTGGCATTCTCGTGGAGTTGCCCGCCTTCCAGCTGGTAGCTTCAGGGGACCACAGCACAGTTACTCCAGGGAAGCCTCTCTGCTCGCCACAGGCAAGCCACCACGGACTCTTTCTAACCTGTTTTTCATTTTTGATATGGCAGGGAAGATTTCTTCAGTGTCCCCATCCCAAAAATTCATCCATACTGTTCATGTTTTAGACAGAGATTCACTTTTCTGTATGAACCTTGAATGAGTGTATTTCCTCATCGGCACCATCTTCACAGCTACACTTTCCATGTCTGTTTCATGCCAACTTTACAAAAAAAGATTTTGTTTGTCAGACTCATAGTACCATTTTAAAGTTGTGTCAGGATGTACCAGTCCTGCATATTGATTTTTTAAATTAACTGCATATTAACATGTACGCCAGGAGAACTGGCAGCCTAGCTACAACTACTATCTATGGTGAAAAAGACCTGAAAGCCCAGACCTGGCTGGAGAAACAAAACACTGGCCATGAGCCAAATGCTGTTCTCCCCATCACTGTGTGTTATTTGGGTATTGTTGATCTTTTGCTTCCTTTTTCTATTTCATCAGCCTTGGTATCTCCTTCTACCTGCCTGACTTCACTGTTCTGCCCTTCATCCTGGAGCCTGTTTTGCACATGAGCTTTGTAGCTGCTTGACCTTCAGCCTTGCCTCTGACCACAGCTCCTGCACAACTTCTTGGAAAGGGGCAAGTTTCTCCACTTCCTTACCAGGACTCACCCTGATTTATCTAGAGGCTTCTGGAAACCTGTCTTGTCCTAGCATGTCCCTTGTCATTGGCCACATCTGCCCATATCTAAATAAACATTGTCCTGCACCAGGAAGCAGGGAATGGTGTTACATCTGCCATGCTGAAAATGAAATGCTGAAAATGCTGTAGTGAGTGTTTTCACTTGTTCCTTTTTCTTACGTAAACTTCCAGTTCAGCATAGCTAAAGGAGTCAGCTGCTGGAGCATGAGATATAATGTGGAGTGAAATGTGAGTGTTGACAGGCCAGGGAATCGTCTGAAAAAAAACAGTTTTTTTAACACACCTCCATACTCTTCAAAGCAGAGTGGGAGTTGAGATGCCTTTCATCACCGTGAAAGTCCTAAAATGGTAGTAGAAACAGACCCCTTGTTGCTGCAGCAGCTTTATTACCTTTCACTGGCTCTTCTACTCTTTCAGACATTTTTGGTGGGAAAGAGACCAACAGAGAGAGAAAAGAAAGAATGGTAATTCTGGTACCAACCGAGCAAGTGGACTTTCACTGTGCTATGAGCACAGACATCTTCTGCAGGGTCTCTAGAAAGAATTAGCTTCTGAGAAGTTTCTGAAAGCAATCTTGCATCTCAAATGATCGATCCTTTCATTTTACCTCCTTCCTGTTCTCCTAACTCAGTTGCACAGGTCCTTGTCCATTAAGCAGTGAATTCTTAAAGCAGATGGCTGGCTGGTGTGATAAAATGCAGTGAAGATACCTATTGCAGCATTTCATTACAGTGGGTGTAACAGGCTGGAGCCTTACGAATTTGGTCTTCACTGAGTACCCAAATCTCTCTTCAAAAGAGCACAGCAAGTCCATGCCAGAACAATTTCTGGGATTACAATCACATTTACCCACCGTGAACCAGATTTGCTTGACTAATGAGATAAACAGCTAGAACAAGGGTTAGGCTGAATTTTTCTTTCTTCTTTGGAATAGATAAAAGTTAGGCATCTTGTAAATGTTCAAGGTGTTCTGGCAGATGGAAGGCTTATAAACCCAGAGGTCCTATGATTTATTAACAGAGTCTAACCAAGGCAATTTAGTGATGAGAATGGAGTGAAGACTGCAAAGTCTTCCTTTTCTGCTCATCTTGTGTAATGCGAGCATATGTACATGAAGAGGAAGAAAAAAATCCACACTGTCTGGCAATTTGATACATATTTGATGTGTCATTGTTTGTTGACATCCCCACAGAAATAATTTTGCTAGCCTGGGTGTGTCAGCAGCAAGGAAACAAAATTTGGCTTTGCTATTCTGCTTATTACAAAGAGAGATCTTTACTATCAGAAGCCAGCCTCCCAAATACCCACCATTTGAACTGGTACCTCCTTTTCTTTCACAAACTGCTCTTCAGCACTCTTGTTGGTGATTTCTTTTGACATTACAGGGGGCAGATATCTGGGGAACCCTTTTTGAGGATGGTTTACTCAGCATTTCACTGCATATGGGCTGGCTCAGAATTGGCATCTTGACGTTCCAAAACACAGGGAGAAGATAAGGTCTATGTGGAGGAGGTAGAAAGGGAGTAGATGCGTGTGGGACAAAAGAATAGAAATTGAAATAATTTTTCAGGTAATTAACTGTACTTGTAGCCATAGTCAGCCCCTGGTGGCTCATTCTCCCAGTAAAGCAAATACACGTCTTTTTGTTCTGTTGAGTCTAGGTAATTATGTACCCCTGCTTAACATTCTGTCTAATATATTCCCAACCATTTCTTTTCAGATGGAACTTTCCACAGTTGAAAAGTTTGTACCTTTAAAATTTTCACTCTGGTTCACCTCATCAGCTTGTCTTTGATTGCCCCAAAGCCTCAATAAATCCTTTAGCACAGGGCCAATGCAAACTTTTTAAGCAAAGTAACTGAAAAAAAAGAGCAATTTGTCTGAAACTGCTTTTTCATTCTTATGCTGGAGAGAAACTTCTGCAGATGATGCTGCATTATCATTTTAATAATTAACCAGTCATTTTAGTATACAGACTTGCTTTGGTTGCCACGTTAATTATGAGATAGCTATAAATTAGAAAAAAAAATTTGCTTTTACCAGCATTTAGAATTTCAGCAAGCACTTCATGATGTTATCAGCACCACAATTTTCTGCCCCAAAATTAATAAGTGGAATTATGTATCCTCTTACGTCACAAAATTATCCCAGAATTCAGGTAAGCTCTATCCTATTTTTTCATTATATTTTCCATAATATTAGTTTCCCAAATATATCTAGACATTTGCAGATTTAAACATTGTTTTAAATGTCTCAGGTACCTGTTGGAACATTGTTTTTGAAAAAATTGTTGAACTGTTTATCCAAGAAACAAAGCACAGAACCAATCTGCCAGATTTGATAACTCAGATATTACCACAACTAGCAGGAAAACAGCAGACCGCTTAAAAAGATAAATTAGTTATTTGTAATCTCTTTATATTTAGCAATAAAATAATGTAAATTTCTTATGTTAAAAAAACGGTGGTTCTTCTCTTTCTTTACACTTTTGAATGTGTTATTACGTCTCTAAATACTGTCTAAAAAAAGTTAGTTTTAAAAAGTAAATGTCAGCCATTCTATTCTTAGGAGCTAAAAGGTATCCAAGTGATTAGGCCAATATGTTTGTAAATGTTGGTCTAAAACGGGTCAATCTTTAAAAAATGAAGCTGTTTCTTATCCTATGGCCAAACATTCTCTTCACCCACTCAAAAAGTAAAAGAACCAGTAAGTAGGAAAAAAATAGGCTGCATAAGTATGGCATTCTTGAACTGATGAACTGGGACAAGGGACCCCATTATAAATAAAAGGCGTCAATACAGTTATGTTGCTGTCATGTGGCCTTCCTGATGGGCTAATTTCAGCCTTTATTTCATCAGTTTATTATCAGTATAAATCTATTTTTTTACAACTGGAATGGGGAGCTGTGCCTTTTTATTTATAGTAAAGACTGTTTTCTTAGTCATCTTGTTAAAAATAGCTTCATGAATGGACAGGAGTACAGAATATACCACAGTGCAGTCTGGGTTAGGGTCATCGACAGATTACCTCCAGATTATCTGGATTATGCGATTACTCCTGTGAAACGTAGGTGTGTTACAAATTAAAAATTAATCAGATTTTACAAAAACTGTTATTAAGTCAAGGTAACAACTGTTTGCCTATGTGTATTTAAGTCATGATGTATTTTACTGTGGATATCATCATTAATACAGCGAACCATGAAAAGACACGTAAAACTCACGTTCTGAAACTCGTTTAAAAAGACCTTGCACTGACTGTACCAAGTAGTTTTGGTGTAGGGGATTTGCTGTTGTTATCCTGTCCACTCCCAAATGAATTTCAAATATGTCTTTATCTTGACCATTTTCCCCTCCTCCAACATTCCTTCAAGAACTTTAACAAAGCCAACTTCATTTTCACTTGGCAAATTGGAGCCTTGATTCTTCCCGGAATACAGTGCAGAAAAAGGCCTATGCGTTGCCTCAGCTATACAACATTCAGTGCAATGGGTCAAAGCTGTGGCAAAGGGAAAGAACTCCTCTGAATTTCCTCTCCTGAACCAAAATGCCCCTTCCACAAGGTCTCATGATCTGACCAGATGAAGCAAGTCCATTCCAAGGGATTCTCTGAGAAAGTCTGGCACACAAAACAGCCCTAATCACCAGCAGCCAACTGCAAAACCCACTGATCCCTCTGCATTTCTTGGGAAGAAATAACTTTATGAAATTGTAGTGAAGACACAGTCCCGCGCTGTGCATGATTCTTAAAATCTATACAGACACACATTGAAATCCTTCCTCTATCTATCTTATAACAGAAGTTATCCCTTGACTGGGGGACCAGAAAAGAAATCAAAACACACATTCAAAATTAAGCCTGAAGTTTGCTTGCACTGTTCACTAGCAACACAGTCCACATTATGATGACATTGCTAGTATCACTTCTTTGAAAGGGACATATACAGGAAAATGTAAGAACAGAGATGGCTACTGCTGCTCTGAATGCACAGTGTGGGACCTTAGTCCACTAGAGGAACTAAATTAAAATGCTGACTTAGAAATGAAGGGTCAAATTTAGTTCAGTCAAATTCACATTAAAGCAAGTGTGAAATTAATGGAACCACTCAGAAAAGAAAGTTGAATGAATTGGAAAGCATATGAAAATAGTATCTTTCTGTTCTTAATCATTAAATGTTCCATGTGAAAGGAACTGTATTTCTCCTGCCCAAATAAGCACAGTCCATAATCTATAGATTAGCAAGGTTAATACAAATACACTAATGGATTGTGATGGAGACAATTTGAAAGCTCTTCTGTGCACTAATAACTACTTGCTATTTGCAATTTACCTATGTGTCATTTAGGATTTCATTATTTGTAATGCAATCTAATTACTTTTACATATCTGCCATTGAAGATTGTCTCCATTATTTGTTTTAATTTGCATGCTACCTTTGGTTTTGGCAAAATAACTTTCACATCCTCACCTGTCATCATTAGGAAGTACTCTGTCAAAGATGACAGCTGTCAGAGCAACCTCAGAAGTACTGGGAGAGACCCAGAGGGTCACAGGTGGTTCAGGATGGATTTGCTACTGTAACAGCCTGGTAACAGTGGTCATGAAATTCTGAATTATTTGTCCATTATTATGCCCAGTCCTGAAAACCATGTCCTCAACATTTTTTGACTCACAGCCTTGCAAAAAAGCAGACTGAAACTTACTAGTTATTTAAGCTTGGAAGTCTTCCGTAGATTTTAATGAGTTTAATGAGCCTTCAATCTGCAGTGTCATAAGCTGCCTTGAGATGCTCAAGTATACACAAACAGCTGTTAGACACTCCCATGGAATTCAAGAATGCCAGCATATTAGTGGATATATGCAGAATCTTTCATGCTTGCCTCTTTGTGCATGTGTCCTCGTTTGAGCATAAAAAGTCTAAGGGCCTGGCCTTTATTGGCATATTTTTTATGTTGCAGCTTTTACAGGGAGAAAGGCAGTCATATATTTCACCATTCTGAAATATTAATAACTGGAAATAGAACATCATTGTTATATCAAAATTTCTATCATCTCTTGCTTTGCTGCTTTCATGATTAGTTTTTTTTACTAAAAGGAAAAATATTGGTAGACTTCCTCTGTGATACTTTAATTGCGACTGTGGATAGGATTACTGATACCATTTCATGGAACCAGCATATATGTCTACAGGATTTATTACCCAGTTCATGTCTGCTCTTTTATGGATTTCTTCCAAGAGATGCTTGAACACCGAGCTCTTGAAATGTCTCCCTTGTGGTGGTTCAACTGCACTGAGCTGCATCAGCAAATAGCATTGACACTCACGAAGGCAGCAACTGTTACATTCCAGCATAGTTTGATTTAGTGCAGAATTTTTATAGATGTATTCTGCTGTAACCCTTTTCTATCCATTAGTTGATGCAAGCCAGGTCTAGAAATCAGTTTAATGGAGTTTAAAAGACACTGGTATTCCTCTGAAATTTTATCAAGCAAATACGATAAATACCAGCACAGGTATGGTCCCTCACGTGAACAAAAAACAAACGCATAGGGGTTTTTTTTTGTCATGCTTAACCACTTAGAGAAAAATGGTTAAAGAAATTAACCTTAATTATCAAAGTATTTTTAAAGATACTTCAAAATATGTAAAATCTAAGATCATTTCTAGAAGGCGAGATCTCTAAACAGCTAGCATCTATGTCTACATATTCAGTTCCAGTGATGAACTGTGGAAATCAAATAACATTCAGTAAGCCAGCTACATGCATAAAGGTACTTGTGAGTGAAAATTTGCGTGTAGAATCATGGAAACATCACTAAATATTTGGCTCTAAGCTTTACACTGGTACGTCAATATGCAGTGAATTTAAAGCAGGTTAAATGAAGAGGTCAGTATACTGCTAGTTCACTAATCAGCCACTGGCCTCTTACCAGAAACAGCACTTAAATCTCATTAAACTGCTCTTTATCTAAGTGGGGGAAGAATGTACATCAGCTGCCTTCATTGAAGGACAAATGGCGTACAAGTGCTAAGGCTTTTACTGCTCTCAGTAAAGAACAAAGAACAAAAATGTAAACACAAATAGCCTCTGCCAGGTGTTATATTGCAATTGTGAAATAATGGGCAACACTGGAACAAGAAAAGACAATGGCTGAAACCTAGTGACAGATAAGAATGAATAGTCCTTGATTTTGTGGTTATAAAGTGCAGGTCTCAGAACTGATAGATTAATGTGAGGTTGGTAGCTGTCCCAAAGACTTCCTGGGTGATGCTGCCAAGTCACCCAGGCATCCATTTTCAAAATTCTTTATTCAGACAAGCTTGAAAAAAATGGGAGACAGAAATTATCAGCAGCTCGGAATATCTTGCTTTGATTCTCTCAAATATGGCCCCCAACACATGTAAACTCCAATGCATTAAAGGTTAATGAACATCAGGTAGAATCTCCACTGCTTGAGGTTCCCCACCTGTAAAATGGACGCAACTTCAGGTTAAAAAATTTCAGTGAACAAACATTACTGGGACTCTCTTCACTGTCTCTTATTGTAGCATCGTGCTAATCGATCTGTGTAATTTCAACTTATATTGCTTGCCCTCCTCAGAAATATTTATTGAAGCCCCAGATGGACAGGTTTTGGTGGCCATCCTTCTCTTGTAACCTTTCCTCCCTGCTGACAACACCACTGTAGAGATTGATGGATGAAAAACACAGAGAACTGATGCTCCTCTTGGTCCACTATGATTCTGCAACCTCTTCACTTTCTGTGCCAGCTTGTCCTAATTGAGGACAGGCAGTCCAAATTGGTAGAACTCCACCTAAAATAACAACTTGCATTTTTAGAACCAATCCAGAGAAGTGAGAATATGCAAGACCATGCCCTTAAAAGTCCACTACCCGTATGAAAACCCAAGACCATGCTACTCTATTTCTGTTTTCTTCAACACCCTTCCATGATCAATGTAACATGTTCTACCATGGCACAAATTTCCAAAGCATTGTGTGAACATCAAGGCAACATTACAATCTGCATGTCAATCATAATTCATTCATGGATTCTGTTCTGGGAAATTACTAGTTGTGCTGCACTACAAAACTGATGCACTAGAGGTGGGGTATTATTTGGAAATTATCTCAGATTATGTACTTCAGGTTAAATAATGAATTAGATCCTCTTATAGTTGATTTTAGAAAAATTACTGCCATCACATTGTCACTGAGAAAAGCACAGCAATAGCAAAAGGAATGTCTCAAATGTTGAAAAAACAGTTAATTTTCTACAAACAATTCCCTAATAAAAACAATGCAAGAAAATGGTTTGCTATATAGAGACTTTGCTGCAAAGAAGGCTAGTGATATGCTGGGCTGCACTAGGATGAGTGTTGCCAGCAGACTGACAGAGGTGACCCTTCCCCTATGCTTAGCACCAGTGAAGCCACACCTGGAGTATCACGCCCAGTTCTGGGTTGTCCATTGTAAGAGAGACATGGACATACTGAGAACCCAGCAAAGAGCCACAAAGATGATCAGATAATCATAGAATGGTTAGAGTTGGAAAGGACCTTAAAGATCACTTAGTTCCAACTCCACTGCCATAGGCAGGGACAGCTTCTGCTAGACCAGGCTGCTCAAAGGCCCATCCAACTTGGCCGTGAACACTTCCAGGGATGGGGAATCCACAACTTCCCTGTGCAACCTGTTCCAGTGCCTCACTGCCCTCATAGTGAAAAATTTCTTCCTGATATCTAACCTAAATCTACTTTCTTCCAATTTGAAGCCATTCCCCCTCATCCTATCACTACAGTCCCTCATAAAGAGTCCCTCCCTATCTTTCCTGTAGGCCCCCTTTAAGTACTGGAAGGCTGCTATAAAGTCTCCCTGGAGCCTTCTCTTCTCCAAGCTGAACAACCCCAACTCTCTCAGCCTGATGAAGGGACTGGAGCACTTCTCCTATGAGGAAAAGCTGAGAGAGCTGGGACTGTTCAGCCTGGAGGAGAGAAGGCTCAGGGGAGATCTCATCAGTGTATATAAATACCTGAGGGGAGGGTACATAGAAGACAGACCCAGTCTCTTTTCAGTGGTGCTCTGTGACAGGACCAGAGGCAGAAACACAGAAGGTTCCTCCTGAACATAAGGAAACATTTCTTTTACTGTGAGAGTGACCAAGCACTGGCACAGGTTGCCCAGAGAGGTTGTGGAGTCCCCATCCTTGGAGATCTTCAAAAGCCATCTGGACACGGTCCTGGGCAACCAGCTCTAAGCAGCCCTGCTTGAGCAGGGAGGCTGGACCAGATGACCTCCAGAGGTTCCTTCCAACCTCAACCATTCTGTATATGCTACGCATTATGATTTGAAAAACAGCTCCAAAAGAAAATAAAGCCATTTCTGAGGTTTCTATGGAATCATATTGTTATGTATTCAGAAATGAGATTTTTCTCACCTAGAACTGCCATATGCTTCTTTCCTTGGCAGCAAATTATCTGTCCATAAGTTCTAAAATTCAGTATACCAAAGGCATGAACGAAACAAATATTAAATTGACTTATTGTACCTCAAAACATTTTCTGGTTCATAAAAAATTATTTTTAGAATTTATATGTATTTTTTTACTTTTCAGAAGGGGTATAGCACAGTGACAAACGCAGTAAATCAGTCTTAGCATAGCTTTTAAAGAAACAAAAAGAAATACTTCTCCAACTGGGCAGTAATATAAATCTTTTGTCCTAAGAGACTTCAGTGATTATTTCTCTTTTAATTGCTAGGGAAGTGAAGATGTTTGATGAATATAAAAGTTATTTAAAGATGACAGGCAGAAAGCATGTTAACCTCCCTGTGCAGAGCTGGGAAACAAATGGGTTGACTAGTATGCAATATTTCTAACAGAATAGGCGTGTTGGCTGTCGAGCTGTGCTACTAGCTGCTGTCTAGGGAAATGAATTCCAAACTGAAACCACTGATGATCCATGTCGTCATGATAACTGGTCATAGACATATAGGGAGCAATATAAACCAGCAAAAAACAAAATGTGGTGTTTAAAAATTCAACATTAAACTGTGCAAAAAAAGTCTGCAAGAAAATTTGAGGGTTGGCAGAAGCCTGACAGTTCAAAAGGCTGTGGGAAAGAGTTTGCAGTAATGCCAGGAAATTGATACAGAGTCTAAGGAATGCAAAATTATTACAAGCTCCAAAGTAATCTGATGTCCCCTTATGACAAAAGGAGCTACATAAAAACTAAATACACAATCTGAATATGACAAAGCATGGGCACTTAAAGAACCTCTTGGAACTGCAGACTACCTGTTAAGAACTAGGAGGAAAGAAATAGGACTTCACAGCCTTGAAAGAATTCAAATCAGGAATTTGGTGTCTAAGTTTTTCATGCTTATATTAATTTTTTAAAAGAAAAAAATCCAGAATTATAAAATTTTGACTACTGTGGCTGTTTGATTTTCCTTTCAACAAGCAACGCTAGAAAATCGCACTGGATAAAGACCATGGGAGCCTTTTATTGTAGGCCAATGAAAGAGAGCCACAGACTGTACAAAAATAGATTAAGCGTATAGACTTTCCCTTTGTAAATTAAAACATTATCTAATAACACAGTGCTGCTAAGATTGAAAGATATAAACAGCTGACTTTCATCCCTTATGGGGCATGTTACTTTTCTCAGCTCCCACATCTCCAAAGGAAGTGTGCCTGGTGCACTAAGAACTACTTCTCTGAGAGCCTCTGTGCGCCTTCCTGGAACTACCCTTTCCAGTCCCCAGGCTTGCAGAAGCAGAAGGGAGAGGACCACAGCTACCACATCCTCCCCACTCTTCCATCTTTGAGATGGAGGTGAGAACTAACAATATTCCATGCCCAAAGATACACAAAATGAATAATAGGACATTGCTTAGTCTCCGTCCCTCCTTTTATATCTGCAATAAGATCAGACACAATTTGGTCACGAACAGTGAAATTATTACTGCTTTCAAACTGCAACAGTGAGCAATGCAATAAATGCCTTCAGTAATCTCCAGGATGATTCTGGCCAGCAGTCAGAATGCTTCCAGGTATCATGAAGAAATACATGCTAAAGCAAGAGCTCTGCTGCCATTCAACCAAACTTAATGCCTCAAATACTGTAAATTTACTTAGTTCAGTTAATGACTGTTTAGAACTGTGAGGTTTTTTCATGCTCATCTCTGATATTTTGCAGGGGGATATTTTGTCCAGGAAAGGTCAGTTAATGTCTTTCTAAACATGTTTCCTTAGCAAGAATGTTTACAGCTTGTACTGGAACACTTTACAGGAGTGTTTGTCCTTTGATAAATTTGAATATCTAAGTAAACACAAGTCCAATTGCTCACTCTTTCTTTTGGGGAGTTAGGGAGAGAGTAATTTTTTTCTCTCATGCCCAATATGTTCACCATTCTATTTTTTTTTTAAAAAAATCAGCTTTGAATTAATTGTTTCAACAGCCATTTTTATTGGGGAGAAAAAAAGAATGATGCTTTTAAAATTATAGTTATGATGTCTTGCTCAAGAGATGCTATTGGATTTTTCAAAGGTGGTTGTCACAGCAGTACTGTAATCACCCAGAGTTCCTTTGGAATATTTTTTCTAAGTTAAACATAAACATTTTATTAATTATTTCATCTCATTATTGTATCTAAGTGGGTATTGCCATATTTAAACAGTTGGTGCCCTTGAGAAATCCAGCTCTCTGGCCTTTTGGTCTCCACTGGTCAATGAGTGAAATCTTAGCACCACATAAAATGTGGGAATGCTGCCAACGCTTTTGATTCAGCTGGAGTTAGTTAGGGATGATATCATAATTTTATATTTACTATACGACTTTCCTGGCTATCTTGACCTGGATATGACATGGATAATGTAATATATGTTAAGCTATAATCGTGAAACACACACAATTTATTCTTTATATCTGTAAGCATAACAAAAAATTAAAAACAGAAGAGAAAAGCAACCTCACCTTATTTGTAATACTGAGATGTTTCGTAACATAGCTCTTAGACTTCATGCAATTTACATTTTTCATGTCACCGTTTTGGCTTTTAGTATTAAGTTATTTACAAATATGACTTGCTGGAATGAAAGCAATCAATTTCTCTATTCTTATGTTATTATGGCTGAGCACTTTGGGACCATGTATCCTAATGGATTAGTAATTGTATTTCTTCTTAAGCATACAGTATAAGAGGGCACATAGAAATCACAGCGGTGTCAAAGCTAGCAAAAATACAGCCAACCTGATTACAGATGGTGTCGTGGCTTAGGCCACATCAGCCACTGGGGATGTCGGGGACCCCAGATAGGACTGACAGATGC
>RSEF01000031.1:26007227-26065966 GCA_003993805.1 Himantopus leucocephalus | reverse complement strand
ACTGACCAAAATTGGTCCTGTTTTACCTTAAACCAGGACAGATGGAATTTGGTGTTTTTTCATTCACTAGATGAGGATTCATTGCCATCTTTTTGAGCAGAGTTGTGAGAAACAAATAACATTATTATATTATTTGGGCAAAATACTGCAATATGTATTTTTATCAGATCATTTTGGGGCACATACAGGTGTGTTCGTGGGTTTCCCTTGTATCCAGACCCTTGGAACTACTCCTGATCCCTTTTTAAAGGATTTGGTAATCACTCTAGACCCCACAGTGAATTCTTTGTGCATGGGACTTCCAGCTATCACACAGACCAATAATAACATCTACAATTTCTAGGCCAGACTTTTGCAAAGTCTTTTTAGCCAAAGACACTCTTTGAAAAATTAGTATTCCACAGAGTGCTTGTTCAGCCTCCAATACCTGTCACCACCTCTCCTTTGCCCTGCCAGTTGTACTGCTGGTGCTGGCAGGACTCTAACCCAACCAGGCTCACCAGGCAAGCAGGACCCTGTATCAGCATTGCAGCCAGCTCTGCCCTGGCTGCCCAGCACGCTGGTCCCAGAAGCACCATGTAACAACACCCAGGCTGCTTCTTCAGGGCCAAGACAGCTTCACCATGTACACTTCACTCCTCAGCATTTGGAAAGTGGTACTTTAGGATACAGCAATATATAAAAACTTAAAACAAAGAGCAACAAAGTAAGTTATACAACATTTTAAGAAAGAACTAGGTAAATTATGAGGAGGAGAAGCAAGCTGGTAATCCTCCATCTCTTCCCTTTCTCTGAGTCTTTTTATTCCCAACTCCACTGCTCACATATCTTGGATAACTACCTGACATCCTCACTATCTTTTTCTCTATTTTATAACACTTCTCTATCTTCTAGTACCTTGTCTTTCTCTAGTTCTACTCCAAGAAGTTTTTTTCATCTTTCTCAAGTTAGCCAATCTCTGACCTCTCATAGTATTTCTTTTCTTTCAATCTCCATCAGCACCGCTATCTGGGAGATAACCAACATACAGACTTTCACAGTTGGTTAACATAGTCACCAGCACTGCTCCTGAAAAGAAGAGGGGCTTTCAGCACTCCTTTGTTGCTGTTGCCTTCACTCACTGTGAAATAGAAGTAAGCGGTCTATGCCTGTGTCTCTACCCCACTCTTTGTAAATTTTGTCATCCCCACATAATAAATCTTTGCCTGGTAGGTACTTACATCTTTTCTGCTGGTTCTAATACTGTCACTTTTCCACTCACAGGAAAGGAGTTGAAAACTTTTGTAAAACACAGTGCTAGTGGCAACAGATGACATTCCCAGTGCAGCTCATTCAACTCCTTCAGATGATCTCCAAAGATTTCTTCTGTCTATGAATTCCTACTGTTTCCAAATGGACAACCAGTAGCTTTATGAAACAGGAATCAAACAGGATCCAGTGTTCAAAAAGATCTGATTGGACAAACAAGAACAACATGAAAATGATAGAAATGTTTATTAAGTGTTTTCTGTTAAA
The DNA here is from genome assembly GCA_003993805.1 of Himantopus leucocephalus. Taxonomy (NCBI): domain Eukaryota; kingdom Metazoa; phylum Chordata; class Aves; order Charadriiformes; family Recurvirostridae; genus Himantopus; species Himantopus leucocephalus. Next base: position 26,064,451 of record RSEF01000031.1, on the reverse strand, counting down.
AGTGGTACCTGGGCAGATGATGAATTTGTTTATCATGTCTGCAACTGCCACCGGCCTTGGTTTGCGTGTTGATGGCCTGTTTCACATATTTTCCCTATTCATTTATTTAACACACCTGCTTTTGACCTTTCTGACCTTTAGCCTGCCCAGTGAAACTATATCCTTAAAGCACATATTTCTTTTGTTTTAGTATAAACACATTATAATCAAAACACTTCTACCTTTACTACAGAGCATTTCTATTTTAAATTCCATTTAAAATGTACTTGACATCCTATGACTAATCTCAGAGAAATGGCTGGTGTAGACTGCTTCAGGCAGTAACAGCGTTAGTTGCTACTGCTAAATTTATCTTCAATTGTGAATCAAGCCCTTTAGGAAGGCAGCTTATTCCTTTGTAGTGATATGAAATAGAAACTAGCTTGAGATAGATCTCAACAGCTAACGCTAAACACCATCTTGCCTGTATGCAGTCAAAAAAATATTTTTAGCTTAGAAAAACGTGGATCAAATTCTCACAAGCAGTGACCAAAATATAAAATGTTCGTATGTCATTTCTGTTAACAGTGAGTTCTTTCAGTCGCCAGCTTAATGGAGATAGTTCATGAACTTCACTAAAAAGAAATGCTCTTTAGATAGGCAAAATAGCAGTGATATTTTAATATTCTTGTAGACCAGGAAGTAGTTAAGTTAGTAATTTTGCACATACTGAAGGTCAATGGAAAAATTTGTCTGTGAAATTAATTAATCTTGCCTATGAAATCAATTAATTAATATGTGATATTTCTGTCTAAGCAGAACCCCCAGTTAATCATGTATTTCTCACAGTTAGTGACCAGGTCTTTGCCAAATTATTCATCTTACTTTATTCTCACATATAACGCTTCCAAAAGATGTAAACTGCGTATTGTTGAACAAATCTTGCTGTATTTTACTAGAGTAATTAACTGTACACAAATATATATTTCATTAACTACTTAAACCTTCCTTCCTTCTGTCCATCCATCCATCTTATTCTTCTTATTGCCTTAAAAACAGTGTGTTAATGCAAATATTCACATTTGCACCTTGTTCCCCCTTTTTAGGACAGCAGTCTTCTGTCAGACTCATTTTTTGCTAGGTTTCTTCATCTCAGTTATTTCTTGTCTGGGGAAGACAATAGCTGCTAGTACTCTGACAAATCCACCAACTCTAAATAAGAATAAACATCCCAGCTACTAGATGATGGAGAATCACAATTTTGGTTTTCCCCTGACTTTGATGGTCAATAAAACAGTAATATTAACATTTAAATATGGTCCCTGACTATCTAAGTTGACAACTCACTGATATAAATTGGACAGTAACACCTCTTCCACCTGTTGTTTTGAAATTCGCAAACTCAGGCAAATATCACAATGTTTTTACATTAATTTCAAGGTTTTATTCAATCATAATTTAAGCTTACTTACAAACAGAAGACAAAAAATTGGAGCAATCACAGGACACATTATCACCATCCATAGAACACCTCAAGTTTTTTCTTATTTCTCTGTTCAACAAACCAAGAATTCAGTTAAGTGATTCTTTGTAAGCTAGAGAACAAATTTGCACGGGAACTGCACAGCTTCCTTTATGACTAAGAAAACTGCTCTTGCATCCAGATGACTTATCTCCACTGCTTGATCCTGCCAAGGAAAACCAGATACTTAAAAGGCAATTGGTTAGGATAACAAATGATAGCGAAAATAACTAAATCTGCTCCTTAATAAAAAAGATCCGCAGTCACACAGACAGAATTGCAGCCTCCAATCAAAAGAAAAATTAAATGTATGTCTGTATAATGCACTGTCTAGTGCAATTATACACATTTATAGTATAGAACCAGCAGAAAGTATACACAATTAAGATGGTTCCAAATAAACTTAGGAATTGTCTAGCACAGAACTGGCTTTCTCAGGCAAACTTATTCTGCTGAGAAAACAGGTAAATTAGCTCATGGTTTGCTATGTGCTGTCATGGCTAGGCTGTGTTTAGTACATAGGTAACTCACCATCTAAACAAACTGCAGTGCCTATATATGCACATGGAGACCAGGTTCATTTTTCAATAACCTATGTCCTTCATGCACTCTTGATAGAACATCAGCACCACCTGAAATGGACCACCAGGGAAGAACTTTTCTTTGAATGGAAGATGTCTTTGGATGGATCCCGTCAGGGGATGTTGAGTATACATGGAAAGCAGAAACTGTTTAACCATTGAGCTGCTGTCTGTCATTAAATCAGAAAGGAAATATAACATATAGTTTTATTGACCTTCTTTAGGTACGGCAGCCTGGTGCATGAAGTCTGAAGGTGTATTTCAATGGAGCCTAGCTAACCAAAAATGCATTGCTTGCTTATAATATTTCATTTTATTAAAACAGAGAAATCTTAAGAAAGTTGTCAGGAAGTTAGTACTCCGTATTTACCTTAAATCTGGTTTAAGTCAGGCAAAGGTAACTCTCATTCTTCCACCCCTTAGCCTCCAGCCAGGGAAAGGACATACTGGGCCTGGATTGCTCTAATTGTGATGGCCACCAAAAAGGCTGTTCTGCAATTGGAGATTGTGAAATACAAGGGCAATGCAGCCACACTGGGTCACTTTTAGCAGAAATACTTAAGTAGTTGATGATGATGCTTTTGTTGCTTTCTTGTACTATAAACTGGTTTAAAATACTTATATAGGGAACCAGGACATGCACAGTGACTTGAGTATTTCTGGTTCCAACCCATACTCACTAAACCCTTTGTGCTACCACGAGCTCCTTCCCACATCTTTGGACTGACAGCAGGGCCAGAAACAGTGTTAGGAGTCTCCTTTTAAACCACATGTGTGGGACGGACAACGTACACATTGGTACCAATAAACTGGCAGAATATCAAAAAGGCAGAAACTATCCCTTCCTTCTACCCCTTCCTTCTACCCCTTCCAACATCTCCTCATTACTACTGTCCCTCTCCTCTACCTGGCTCTCTGCTGTTTGTCACAAGACTTGAACTTTGTTATCTTCTGGAGACCTCCATCTGTCAGTCAGATTTGACTGCAGCTGACCAACACGTTGAGAACTGTTAGGAAAAGAGTAAAAGAGGACTGGGCATCCAGGCAGACATCAGAATCACACAGCATCATGCCAGGAGAAAAGCAGGCCAGGATTCAACTGATGCCATAGGAAATTCAGATAGGTATCTTTAGCGAATGAACTACAGAAGTGTGAAAGCTATGGTTCCCTGGATTTGAAGTAGCTGCTGTATTTGCAGTGTCTATTTAGATCTTCTATCCCAGGTTTTGTGCTTTTAATGTGAAAAGTGAAAAGGTTAAATGGACCCATTTTGCTCACATAAATGTACACCTTGTAAATGTTTGCCACATATCACCATGTAAAGCATATTGTGCAAATATATTGTAAATGCATTTTTATTGTTGTACTATTTAAATTTTTTTGATCAGAATATTTGTTGTTTCTTTCAAGATAATGAAGTATTATTAAATAATTTTAACAGTTTCTACTATCAGCTCTTACTCTGACCCGTCAAGTTTCTTATTTTCAATACGAGACTCAGGAATTTGGCTCTCAGGTCCTTTTTCCCAGGCACAGCAACTGCAACTAACACATTTGCATTGTAGCACTACAGCAGCTTGCCTGCTGTAGCTGTGGCTGGCATGTAGATCTCCAAAGCTGGAGGTAAGCTATAGGAGTTATGTCTCAGTACTTGGTGTCCTGGTTTGACGTAAAACAGAACCAATTTTCTTTTCAGTAATTTTACTTTTCAGTTAAGTCTCTTCTAACTAACTGCACTTTCTGAAATTAACAGCATATTTTTCAGATAGTGTGTGCTTCCAGATTGAGAAGGCCTGACGTTTATAGTTAATGCCAAGGAATGGTATGCAGAGAGGCTCTTGCTTATACTTACTGCTGTAATAACCAAGGTCAGCTAACTTTGTTATATGTCCTGCTGGAGGGTTGGAAGCAGAAGAGTGTAAAGGGGACACAGCTGCGGGGAGGAGCAGACAGGACAGGTGACCCAAACCTGGCCAACAGGGTATTCCATTCCATCTGCCTCATGCTCAGTATAAAAGCTGAGGGATCAAAGGGGTCAGCCTCTTTTTTCAATGGCCGGCATCTGAGGAGAACTCTGCCTGTTCGTTTACCTTTGATCCCGATCCGTGCGCTCTTGAATCCACTTCCCATCCATTGCTAAGTCCAGTCTGGGACTTCCCCTGTGCCTGCCAGTGACATGATTGTCATCCTGGGAGCTTGATCCCGGTTTTGTATATGCTATATACATTTCATTATTTTCTTTTTTTATATTTTACCTTTCCTTTTGATTATTAATATTTCATTAAAGTAGTTTTAGTTTTCTTTTCAACCCATAAGTTTGCCTCCCTTATTTTCTCTCCCTTCTCTTCTGGGAAGGGAGAGAGAGAGATATATTAAAAGACAACATCTGTCATTCATTTAGTAGCCAGCCCACCCCAACCCAAAACACTCAGGAAGGCTGAACTGGAAGACATAGCCCCATGTACCTACTTTCATGTTAGTAGAGCAGTTAGGTTTTATTGTGAGATTGTGGATATAGAGCAATTGTTGTAGGTGTAAGTATTAAGCTATAACTCAGTGTAGTGTAACTAAATACAGTCTATATCTACAATACAATCTGCTTCGAACATTATGCAGTAAAATAATACTTGAGAAAAATAACAGGTTTTTAATTGGGCTGTGTGGGTAGGGCTTTTTATAGGAGGAAGCAGCCTTTTGAATGTGCACATATAGATCTTTCAGCACAAGGAGATCTAGACATAGTACTGAAGTGTTAGTACTTGCAAGATCACCAGACTGGTCCCATGAAAATCATCAAATTGGCATAAGCACTGGAATAATAGATGACAGATTTATTATGGGTATAAACTTCTGTTCAGCCCCGTTGTGTTTTCAAGTTTTCCTCTGCAACAATGAGGATTAGAAAATGACCTGTAAAAGGCAGTAAGTTTTAAAAAAGTGGAAGTAGCCTGGCACAATGCTAGAGCTGATGTAACACAGCAACATTACAGTGTGTTGACTTAGACAAGTGGCTGGGAAAGCAGCTTTCTTTATGGAAGACACTGTCAAGGGATTTTGGTTGTTGTGAAATCATGGTAGTATGTGGGGGGTGGAAGGGGTATATGAATGCCAAAGAGGCAGACAGAGAGGATTGTCTGGATGAGAAGAGTGCTGGAGAGAAGACTGTGTGTCCCCAGGAGCCAGAGATGCACAAGGGGAACATAAGCAGTTACTAACTCTGAGTTTGTCTCAAGACTGTGCTTTTCTAAATGCTCTGTAAGCTTTAGAAATTGGGTGAAAATGCTTAACTTTCACTGTTTACAAAAAAGTACCTAGTGCTTGCAGTCAAGGAGATAGGATTGCAGCACAAGTCGAGATTGCCGCTGTAAGTTGTTGGGGTACCCACAGCTGTGAATGAATGTGCAGGCATTTTCTTGCCACGACAGCTGGCCACAAAAGTCATAGAATCATAGAACAACAGAATGGTTTGGGTTGGAAGGGGTCTTTAAAGACTGACTAGTCTACCCCCCTGCCATGGGCAGGGATATCTTCAACAAGATCTGGTTGCTCAAAGCTCTGTCCAACCTGATCTTGAACACTTGCAGTGATGGGGCATCCACCAATTCTCTGGGCAACCTGTCCCACCCTCACTGTAGAAAAATTCTTCTTTATATCCAATCTAAACCTACCTTCTTTCAGTTTAAATCCTATGCCTGTTCTTCTGTCACTACAGGCCTTGCTAAAAAGTCTGTCTCCATCTTTCTAATAAGCCCCCTTTAAGTACTGGAAGGCCGTTATAAGGTGTCCCCAGAGCCTTCTCTTCTCCAGGCTGAACAACCGCAACTCTCTCAGCCTGTCCTCATAGGAGAGGTGTTCCAGCCCTCTGATCATCTTCTTGGCCCTCCTATGGACTTGCGCCAACAGGTCCATGTCCTTCTTATGCTGGATGCAGTACTCCAGGTGGGGCCTCACCAGAGTGGATAGGCAGAATCACCTCCCTCAACCTGCTGGCCGTGCTTCTTTTTATGCATCCCAGGATACAGCTGGCTTTCTGGGATTCAAGTGCACATTGCCAGCTCATGTCTAGTTTTTCATCCACCGGTACCCTGAAGCCCTTCTCCGCAGGATTGCTCTCAATCCATTCATTCTCAGAGTACTCTGGCAAGACCCTGGCTATGCCCTTGTGTTGCCTACTTCAGATGAAATCCAGGGTGCTGCACCTTTGCCGTCTAGCCTCATTTATCATTTTTACGATTTTTGACGCATGTGTCAGCCACCTTCTGTGGAGGCCCTGCAGCTCCCTGCTGCTGCTGGGTGGGGGGCTCTGGGGTGTGTGAGGAGAGGAGCCCCGCCTAGAGGGCCCGGTGGGTCCGGAGGCGAGCGCCTGTGAGGAGTCCATTTGTGCCAGTGGGCCACAGGGGTGGGTCCTGCTGAGGAGGGAAGAGAGCTCCCTGTGGGGGGCTGGGTGCTGCCTGAGAGGCTGGTGGCCCTTCGCACTTGTGCTTCTTCGAGGGAGGTGGTGGTGGGTCGAGAGAGGGTGCATCTGAGGAGGGCGGAAGTCCCAGTGTTCCCTGGGGGATCACTGCGGGAGGCAGTGCCCGGGCATAAAGCCTGCGTGCCTGCGAGCGCCTGCGGCGGAGAGCCTGGCGGAAGCAGGGAGCCGCCAGGGCGAGGCGTCCCTCTGCCTGCGAGGCCGGCACAGGCCGAGAGGCTGGGTGGGCCCGGGCGGCCATTTCACTGCGGTCTCCATCACACCCGCGGCCACGGGCCCCAGACGAGGCCGCCGTTGCCAGGGTGACCTGCTGGGGGCGCCCCCCCCTCCCCCGGCGCGCCCAGCCCCGCCCCCCGCCCGCCCCCCGGCCAATCGGAGGGGCGGTGGCGGCGGAGCGAGGTTCCCTTTGTTCAGCCATTTCAGGGGCCGCAGCGGGTTCGGGCGCGGAGCTGCGGAGGGAGAGGACGGGCCGCTCCCTCGCCACTCCCCTGCCGCCGGGCTCTGGGATGGTGTGGGTAGGTGTTCGGGCTGCGAGGGGCGGGCTGGGACGTCCCATACCCGGCAGCCGCGGTCTGCCCGCCAGCGGGGGGCCGGGCCGGGCCGGGCCGTGGCGCCCCGTCGCCACGGGCCCGGCCGATGTCAGCGGCCTCCGCGCCGCCCCTGGGAGGGGAGATGTCGGGGGCCCGGCCGTGGGCTGCACCTTCTCCTCCCGCGTCGCCGCGGGCTCTGCCGCTTCGTGCCGGTGGATGGATGGCGGGCGGGAGGGAGGGACGGGTGGGTGGCGGTGGCGGCCTGAGGGGGAGCCGGGGCCTGAGGGGCCGGGCACACCCCCCCCCCCCCCCCCCCCCCCCCCCCCCCCCCCCCCCCNCCCCTTCCCCCCCCGGCTCCTCCCGGGGCTGCGGCTGGTGCCGTCTCCGCAGCCGGGCCGCGAACTCTGGCATTGCAGTGAGCCGGAAAAGTGAAAGTCGCCTCGGGATATAGGAACGTGGCCGTACTTCCTGCCTTGCTTTCTGGAGTGCTTGGGGTCCCTGCTGGTACAGATCTGGCTGGGTGGGATTTTACTTATTTATTTATTTATTTATTTATTTTTGCTACTAAATATTAGGAGAGAAGTACCGTGTCTGTCTTGTACTTTTGTTTGTTTGATTAAGGAGGTTGCTAATTTGGGCACTCAGTGGAAATTAGCCAGTGGAACTTGTAGAGCTTTTGTGGAGTGACTACAAAGGGCAGGAATGCTATTTAGGTTGGTATAAATGGCTTGATTAGTCTGTGAGATAGATATTTCCTTGCTGTGAAGGTAATCATTCCTCTCACTTGAATTTCTGCTCAGGACCAGAGAGATCCTCCTTCTGTGAGGATTATTCTGCCCACCACAGCGTCGTAACTTGTTTGCTTGCCTTCTTGCACATTTAAGTAGTCCTTAATGTGGTATTTGATTACATCACAGATGTTGTTCAGTCATTACAATACTCATTGAACAAAAAGGTGACTTGTGTACCTTCTGTACATGAGTAATTGAACAGAAAAAATAATCACATGCCCAAGATGGTATAAGGAGCCTTTGGCAGAATTGGAAACTGAGCCTATATTACTAATCCAGAGTCTCAGCTATGTCTAAAAATGACGGTACATGGTCTGTTTCTAAAAGTCCTCATTCTGCATCTGCTGTGAGAACTGTAGTTATTTTTGAGTAATATGTGGGTGGATGGAGGAAAGGTGCCTACAACTGGGAAGAACAGTTTCTGTATGATCAGAATTACTTTAGAATGCCTTTCTTCAAAATCTACCTAGCTTATACTCAAAGCAGTATAATACAAAAGGATAATTATGATTCTGCAAAAACAGGGTTAAAAAAAGCAGTTTACTGCCTGTTTTAAAGGAGGAGAGCTCTGGTTAGAATTAATATTGACTAAGGACCATGTTTACTGTTGGATACAGGCAGTGACACACACTTGAGTGACTTCAGAAATTCATACAGATGTAAGCACAGCTGCTAAACTGAGGTAAGCGTGCCTTGTGACAGGAAGGTGAAAACAACATTAATGGTGGGTTTATGAATGTGGGCTTCTATTGGTTTATCTGACATACTTTTCTGTTGTATTTATTTAGAATCCAGTTAGCAGTCCTTGTGTGTGGATATTCAAGAGAACACAGATACGTGTGCTTAATTTTAGGCTCATGGTTGCAACCCCAGGGACAGAGCTACCTTATAATCAGGTGATAGGTATGCACAGAGCTGTCCAGCAGACTGGCAGAGCTGGAGTTTCCTTCCCGTTCCTGCTTCAGGCACACCAAGATGCTATGTCTACAAAGGAGGGTGGCAGAAGGCCAAATATAATCCTCCTTCATCGAAGCTGATGTTCAGAATCTGTACAGTTTGAAAATCGGGGCTGAAATCAAGACTGAGATTTTGTCTTTGAAATGTCCCATTGGTAGAGATCTCCTTTTGTAGGCCAAGTGTTGTCACTGTCATAAAAAAAAAAAAATTGTACCACAAGTTTGTGAAATTGCTATCCGCTGATCAATGCGTTATTGTCAATGCAGTGGTGCCAATGACATGCAGCAGGGGGAGGATTTTTTCTTTGCTTTGTTTTTAAAAGGGTAGGACTGGATTTCCATGCCTTAATTATGTTGCATCTTTGATTAGTTTTGACCACAGAAATTAACTTTACCAGTTAATTCAGTTCCAGATTCTATGAACGTTTCAATACATGTAACAGTAGTATGTTTTGATGACTAATTCCACTTCTTTCCACTATTTTATAGTATTGATTTGGATGGTTTCAGTAGGTTTTCTACATACATTGATAGATTTGAGATATATATAAAATAAAATAATATTCATTATATGTATTATACATATAAGTATATTTTTATACATTATATATAAAGATGTTCATATAGGCATAGCGTGCAATTCATACTGAATTCTTTTTTAAAAATCTCTCATTGATAGATATATACTTGTATAGACCCAGTGTTGTTGGGTTTATGTACGTGATCTATCATATCCATGATAAAACAGTGTACATAATAACCTGTTTAAGCATGTACACATGGATGCATGGAATATGTCATCTTTTAATGATATAGATTATTAAATAAATTTCCAAATGTCACTTTTAGCCTCTAGAAGGCTTTCCAAACCAGACTCCAGAGTGAAATTTAAATAATTGAAAAAATTCCCTGTTAATTTCTTGTGTACTGAATGCTTTTGGAATTTTGAGTTTGTATATGTGTGTGTGTGTATGGGAGACAAATCTGAAATAAGGTACAAAATTCATGTTTAAAGAAAACTTTTGGGTTTTAAACATTTAGTATAGAATGGAAAGTTACTCGTAAATTATTCTCCTATTAAATAATTTAATTTTGTAGAGCATTTTCTACAAGCCATTGTGGGATACCCTTAAACATTAAAATTTGCTGCTTGTGATGAGCCTGCCATTAAGTGCATTAATTTAAATAATAGATCAATGCTAAATATAAAAGCAGAGGGAAAGGCAAGACAAAATGTTTTTGGCAGAGAATAGAAAATAGGTAGTAGGTACAAAGATGCAAGAAAACTGTTACTATATTAGAACCCAAAAAGGCCACACTTGCAGAAATGATGGTGCAGTAGCATAGACCTGGGGTTTCCAAACCTAGTTGATGGATGTCTGATCATCATCAGTTACTTCTGGCATCCAGGGTCACATGTTTCTGTAACCATGCAAAACCAGAGCCTCACCTATGGCTCTTATCCAAGCTTTCCTATTACGTGTTCTCATCTTCCAAGCTAGGATTGCAGGCCAATGCTCACACTTAACCTGCCCTATCCATTCATGCACCCGCAGAACGTTACTCTTAATTTCAGACTTCAGCCACATCCTTTCTCCTGCACGCACCCAAATCATGAACCTTCACTTCCAGCAAAGTCAAAGCGGAACTGTGGTTTCCCCTGTGTGCATACTATCTCCCTAATCCTGTTCTTCCTAGTTCGCCATGTCTTTGCTTCCTGTATCTCGAACTAGAAGCGTAGGTCTGCCTGGGGGCAGCAGAGCTATTTGTTATTGTTGAATGCAGGTGGTGGCTGCAGTAGTTCCTAACTGTGTTTACACGTGTTTTACAGGACCTAGGAGGCAGTTACTGTGCTGACTATATAAAAGCAGTGAGACCCAGGAGCTGCGTCTCAGTTTATTATTGAAGATACCATGGAAGCAGACATGAGTGGCATCAGCACCGCGGTTTGGCCAACTCTTTTATAGAGAAACAAGGAAAGTCAGTAGCAGACAAGTGCGGAGAGGCAAGAGTCTAATTCTCATCAGAGATTAAAAAGCTCAGATCTGCTTTTTGTACCAAATAAGCTAAGTCAATGCAGAAGTCCAAACAGATACTGGTATTTCAATCTGTTTTACATCAGTTGAGCTTGAGTCAATTCCTCAGGAAAAAAAAAAAACCAACAACGTAACCCAACCTTAAATTAAAATAAATTGTTTTGCACAGGATTTTCCAAATTGATGTACAGGCAAGTTTAAGCTAAATTGGCCTAACTTTCTTGTACAGGCAAGCCCTGAGCTACATGGCTGGAAATCAGGAGTGACTTCACTGCACTCCCTTAGGTGTAATGTAAGTAGAGTTGGCATAAGAGGTGAAAGCTTCAGTTGTTGAATCTGGCCCTTAAGAAGTAGTTTAAAACAAATAAGATGATGTTTGAATGGAGCTTTTGAACAAATGGGAACCAATTGCGTTAACAAGAACACAAGAGTCATGTAATTACATTCTTCACTTGTGTGTGAGAAACCAGTCATCACTAGGTTGAAAACACTGGAGTCTGAAGCAGAGATGCTTTTGGAGCCCCTTGAAAAAAGAATTAAAGTAGGCCAACTGATGAGAGTAAATGATGGGTTTAAAAAAACTAAAAATGTACCGTTGTTTCATGATTCTCTCTAATACAGAAGTGTGTACAGTGGTGCAAGTGTGTGTGTGTTTGTGTATCACGTCTTCAGATATCTGCTTAAAATCTTACAACCTGTAAAAATTCCGTGGGTCATTTGCTCACATTACCAAATGACTTCAGACACCTTCCCTTCCAAAATCCTTTTATCTGTAGAAGAATTTCTGTAGTCTTCCTCTGCTTCTCCACTAAAAATTGGGTAACGCACTATAATTTCACAGAATTCTTTGCTTCTGGAAAATACCCTATTCTCCCAGAAGAGAACCTTATTGGCTCTCTGAGCCAATGAGTACTTGTAATGTATTTTACAATTTATGATGATAATATGTCTTTCACTTTAGCAAGGAAGCATATTTGAGGTTATGCACTGTCCATTCTCGTGATTCTCTTAGTTTCTTGGTGATTGCACAGAATCAAAATAGCAAATAAATTAAATGAAGCACAATTGGAAGTATTCACAGCTTCCCTCATTTGCAATGTACATTTCAAGGTATGGGGTTTTTTTTATTTGCTACTTCCATTTGCAGTCTTTTAAACTGTGGATTGGAAAAGTTCATACTGATAAAGGACTTCTGTGAGAAAGAGGCTAGTCTTGTGTGTAACCACCACAGAGTTCAGTCTTTTTTCTTTATGAATTATTGTACAATGTCTTTGAATGATGGGATAGGTGTCTTTTAGATAAGAAAGAAATAAACAATATATGAAGCTGCGTACTTTAATATTTTCCCTTTTTAGAATATAGATTTTTATATCACCGCATGAGACAAAATCAGCAGGCATTGAGATTACTGCCCTTGTTTTGTTTTTTTTATGCTAGGTAACAGGCTAATGTATCATAGTGATGCTTTGATAACCTCAGCTCCACTGGGGTGGGACTTTTCTTTTTTTCTTTTTGTAAAGAAAAAAAGATAAAGTAAGATAGGGGAGGCTGCCTTTTGAGGATCTCCTTGTAGGTCTTGCTTTGGGTAAATGTATTTCAGGATGTTTCTAAATTCAGAAGTAATGCCGATTTAACTGGATATAAGGGTGATTTAAAACTTCTTTACCACACTTATTTCTTGAAGCTTTGGAAACAGAGTATACTCTTGAAAACAAATAACTATCTTAAAATATCTGAGATCGTACAAGCTGGGCCTATACTATGATAGAAATTTTAAAAGTTGGCCTGTGAGTTATTGGTAATCTGAATTGCTGTTTTCACAAATGAAACATGGTACTTAGAAATATTTGATTCTAATGTAAAGTTCTGCAGGTAGAGAGAACAATAATAGAAAATAACATTTATAATTTTCATCCAGCTTTGTTGATGCTCTTGTTTTATCGGAGATAATAGCAGAAATTGTAAGGAAGTGTTAGAATTGAGACATCTAGTGATAAAGTGATAAATAAGGAGGTGAGGTATTAATTTCAAAAGTTAACTGTGATAAAACATTTCATCTGTCAGAAGGAATTCTAGAAAAGGTACTATAGTATGTGCTTTTGAGCTCTGCAACATCCCTTATAGCATCTTTTGTGGAGCTTACAAGAAATACCTGAAGTTCAGAGGAAATTCAACAGATGATGATGTCAACTGAAGATACTAAAATTCATGACATTGTTGTGACAGTATTGTATAGATGAATTGAAAACTGGCTGGCAGACAGAGCTCAGAGAGTTCTGATTACTGGCACAGAGTCTAGTTGGAGGTCTGTAACAACTGGTGTTCCCCAGGGGTCAGTACTGGGTCCAGTCCTGGTCAATATGTTCATCAATGACCTGGATGAAGAGATAGAGTGTACCATCAGCAAGTTTGCTGATGACACAAAACTGGGAGGGGTGGCAGACATGCCGGAAGGCTGCGCTGCCATACAACGTGACCTGGAGAGGCTGGAGAGTTGAGTGGAGCGAAACCTTATGAAATTCAACAAGGGCAAGTGTAGGGTACTGCATCTGGGGAGAAATAACCCCATGTATCTGTACAGGATAGGGGCTGACCTCCTGGAGAGCAGCTTTGTAGAAAGGGACCTGGGAGTCCTGGTGGACAACAAGATGACCATGAGCCAGCAATGTGCCCTGGTGGCCAAGAAGGCCAATGGCATCCTGGGGTGCATCAAGAAGAGTGTGGTCGGTCAGCAGGTCGAGGGAGGTCATCCTCCCCCTCTACTCTGCCCTGGTGAGGCTGCATCTGGAGTACTGTGTCCAGTTCTGGGCTCCCCGGTTCAAGAAGGACAGGGAACTGCTGGAAAGAGTACGGCAGAGGGCTACAAAAATGATTAGGGGACTGGAGGATCTTTCTTGTGAGGTGAGGCTGAGGGACTTTGCTCGTTTTGTCTGAAGAAAAGAAGACTGAGGGGGGATCTTATCAGTGCTTATAAATACTTAAAGGGAGGGTGCCAGGTCAATGGGAACAGTCTTTTTTCAGTGGTGCCCGGTGATAGGACAAGAGGTAGTGGGCACAAACTTGAACATAGGAAGTTCCATCTAAACATGAGGAGGGACTTCTTTACTTTGAGGGTGGCAGAGCACTGGAACAGGCTGCCCAGAGAGGTTGTGGAGTCTCCCACTCTGGAGACATTCCAAACCCACCTGGATGCCGTCCTGTGCACCCTGCTGTAGGTGACCCTGCTGTGGCAGGGGGGTTGGACTAGGTGATCTCCAGAGGTCCCTTCCAACCCTGACCATTCTGTGATTCTGTAATTACTTCAGCCTTGCATCTAGGAGGACCATAGGCAAGCAAATGTATCTTTTTATTTGAGTGAAGTTTAGCTGTTCCACCTACACTTTGGGTAAGTGTACGTTAGAGAAAAGTGTTTATTATACACATGTCCTTCAAGATTATGCTAATTTCATCATAAGTGTGTTTGGGACTTTACTCTGCTTTCCTCAGTTAGGCTTTTAAGTTCAGTTTTGAAATCCTGAAAAAGTACTTAAATTCAATGTTGGTCTTATCCATGCTGAGCAACTTTAATGCTATTGGTATTGGTATGCTGTGATGGTAAGACCAAGTTTTACAAGTTTTTTTAATTGTATGTGAGCCAGCATTTTAAAGTTAGTTTTGTTATTGAAGGTAACTTGAAAGAAATTTAATTAAAAAAAAAAAAAAACCCACAAAAAATCTAAAAGAAAATTGGCTGCTGTGTCATGCAGAAGATAGCCCAAATATTTTTTCAATTGAATGTAATATTTTGTAGTTAATACTTACAGTTACAGTAGTTCCCAGGAGCTCCATATATGAATTAAGGCTTTAACACGTTAAGCAAGTGTAACAAAACAACAGTCTTTTCTGCATGTGGCTTACAACTGAAATACAAAAGATAAATATTCTACAGTAGGCACACACAGGGAGAGTGAGAACTAAGAGAGAATCTTAAGACATCTGTGAACGCTGCACCAAAGGAGAAATGATTTCCACATAAAATGTGAGAAAGGGCAGAAATTATCTTGTAATGCCTTTTGCATTATTTTTTTTTTTTAAGGGCAGCATATGAGAAAGCATGCTGCAGGTCAGTAAATTGAGCCCCAAAGACCATAAAATCATTAGCAGGAAAAAAAGCCCAGATCCTGTATCGTGATAATATATAAGAACTGATATATAGGACTGAAACATTAATTTATTCTCTGTCTATAGACAGTTTAACCTGTGATTGTGGCTTCAACTCTTCATAGCTTTACGTTTCATGTAGTGGTTACATTATTATTTTGAGACAAAGGTGATGTGTAGAATGCCAGCAAATTTATTTGGTGGAGTTGGTGAAGCTGTTTGCAACAGGTTTTTATTAAAAAAGTATTAAAATGGCCTTAAAGTTATTAAGTGACCTGTGCATTTAAGGTAAATCGAATTATTTTAAATTACAATTTTTCAAATAAATTACCTTTACCTTTGAGCAAAGGAAAAAGAAAAACAAAGCTTTAAAAAACATGAAATATTTGTTTTGTATCGGTTGTGTTATTAGTAGCATTTTAAGGGAATTACTTTACATACGTAGCTATTTAGACTAACAACTAATCACAGCAGCTAATCAAATACTGTTCTGATATCCTTCACAAACCAACACTAAAATATTTAAATACCTAAAATACTGAAATCTTACAACTCAAGTAAGGATGACAATGAAATTCCTCATCAAATTACATTTTTACATGTTCAGATTCCTTAAGTCTATCTGACTTTTCTAACCTGAATGTACAGTGTACTTTTAATTTAATTTTTGGTTTCTAATATTTCTTCTTTTGACATTAAATGTTGCATTTGAACTAGAAAGAGGTAACATAATTGCTAAGGGGTAGCACTTCTACTGTCTATAATTTTTGGCTAAGGCTGCATTAACTCCCCAAGGAATTTTACCTGATCATTCATCTACACAACAACAAATCTCTGTCTCTGTAGAAACAGTAATGTAGCCACTTCAGCATACAACCTTTACCTTGCATTCATACTTGCTTGCAATTTCCTTTACACTGGTTCAATATTGCTTCAAAGCTGGTCTTACAGATACAGTTGTGAGAATGCTTTTTCAAAAAACAAGGGTAGAAATCAAAGAATACAGTAAGAATTATAGCATTATACATTACTTTTTTTAATTACTTCCTATATTTGTGCCCTTTTTTTCTCAACCAGACAGTGTAAGTATACCTGTCTACCTGGAATTATTCAGTTGATCTCTTAACATCCATTACTGGAAAGGGCCGTGAAGATATGTGTGGAAGAACTATATAGGCTTTCTTCTGTGACGTCTGTTGACTTCAAGCTGTAGCAACTTAAATATCTTATTTGACTGAAAGTTCAAGGCGTCTCTTAATTCTCATCTTCAGATGTCATATCCAAGAGCATTGAATGACTGAATATGCTTAAACAGAAAAAGTTGAAGCGTTCTTCTGTTAAAATGTCCATTTGTATTAGATACTCACTGTGCATCTATTAATTGAAGTAGTCTTCACTGCTAAGATTATGCTGTTTTCCCTTACCAGGTTATCCAGTGAGTTTTATTGTTCTCAGATGAAAACTGGAAATTTTCTAAAGGAGTTTTTAATACTGTTCTAATTTCTAAAGATATTTCTCTATTCTTTTATATTTGTCTCACATAATTCCTGCTGAGTTAATGTGGAAGCACTTGGATCGTACTGTTTTTTATATTAAACAAAAATAAATTTGACTAATATTATTTGCCATTTAAAAATACTGATATTCAGAGGAGGCAAATACATTGCTTTTAATGTGTCTGCAAATTCCACTGTGTATGTATATGTAGGAATAATTTGAGGGTGGTAGGGGAGTGTCTGTATTTCTACCTTTACACTTTATTGTTTTTTACCCAAGAGGCTTGAAAGACAAGGAGTGTCTGCAGTCATTCCTTAGCGGTCTCAGTAAGATCAAATAAGTCCTATTTGCTTATTTACCTTAAGAGTTTTTCTTATTTGATTAAGGTGGTTAGGACATCATTCCTTTTGTTTATGTGTATGATTGGAGCAGTTAATTCCCCTCACTGATGATAACAAACACAGCTTTGTGTTTTTTGAAGGGAACTCCATTCCAGATCAGTAATTATTTGCTCACTCTTTTCCAGGAGGATGTAATTTCATAATATTTATCTGACATAAGAGATTAGAGAAGGCCAAACCACTGTACTCAGGCTTAGAGGATACAAGGTGAATTCCAGTTTCTGTCTGAAGCTTTTTAAGTCTTCTTCCTTTTTTGTCCCTACCAATTCATATATGACTCCCATTAGTCCCTACGTGGGACAGATACCAGCTTGCTGGAGTCACACAGGGACTAATATAAACCCAAATACTGTCACTTCCTTGAGGCGACAGCATCTTAAGGACCTTAGATAAGACACTTACTGCAGTGAGGAAATTCATCAGCCATCCAAAGAACCAGTGATGATGGTTTAGCCCATAGTATTGCTGTCAGTCTTGCAAGTATCGCCGAAGCACCAGTGGTGCCACCAATGACAGATCTGATGATGGTAGTGTCACTGACAGTTGCATGTCTTAATGCGTGTTCTTTGTGTGAATGTTTTAATACACATTGAGTATTCAGAAAAAAAACAGGGGGAGGAAAGTAGGTGAGTGTGTGATTCTGAATTCTGTGCATACTGGATGCAGGATCTTTTGCCAAGAAGTAAAACGAAAACCTAATCCTGACTAATTAGTTCTTAGTGCTCCCAATATAATTTTTGCCTTGACCCCTATACTGAATTCCTAATAATGCTTGATGAGTTTTGACAGGCGGAGACTCCTCAGTTTTTTGAGACATCCTTTGCACTCATTTCTTTACAGTTGGTGCTGGTGCATACTGTGAAAAGACAGTGGTCTGATTTAAACAGCGTAAAATAAATAATTTTAATAATTTAAACCAAAAGGCCAAAAAGTTTACTTTTGTATATTTTGTTTTAATTTTGCTTTACATTTGTAGCTTTTATTTTCTTTGATAGATCATTCTCATCTCATTTATGCATCAAAACATACTTGCAAATAAATATACCATTTGTCTTGTATTTGTTACTTCTTTCTACCAGCAAAAGGGCCTCAGTACTATTACATGTTCTGTTTCTTGTTTAATGAGATTCCTAATTTTTACATTTTAATGTAAAATATACAAAAGATATTTCTACTGTATAACTATTATTTATGATTGTTAAGATGGTGTTGTACAAAAAAGCATTTAAACTGGTGAAATTTTGTGGGAGATATATAAATGATTTATACATATTTTGCATTAAAATGTATTGGTTTATTAAAGTATGTATTGACTACAGTTAGAGAACTGCTGATGTATTTTGTTCATCATGGTGCAGATTTTTCAAAGTTAGCTTAAAAACAGATCACCACTTAGGTAGATGAATTTTTTTTTAATAATTGTGAACAGCTTTATTTTAAAGAAGCGATACACTCTTTTCAGCGCCGAGAACTTCCTCAAAGTTGGCACTACCCTGGTGCCAAATGAGGTGTACTCGCCTTTGCATTTGCTGTGGTGTACTTCTTCCTTATTGTCAGAGCAGGAGATGACTTCCTTTCTGAATGATTTTGAAAAAGAAGAGAGAGAGATGTTTACCCCATGCCTGCGCCACCAGGCCTCCCACAAAAGCCCTGTCTGTCATGACTGAGCCATTGTTAGAGGAACAGGCACCATGGAGGCCCTTGTTCTATGACTTTCCTTCCAAGGTTTGCAGGGGCTAGGGCCACTTTCTCAAACATGCAGTAAGTGGAGATAGGAATCCCACATCTGTTTGTTTTTACTATCTCCTTTAGTTGACAAGGATGAGCGCGTAACTGAATGACAGTAAATGTTAGAATTTTGGGGACCGCATCTCTTTTCTTACAGTTCTATGTCATTCTCGTCCATGGGTGTGGCTTTTTTCAGCCATAATTTCATTATTAAATTGTATCTGCTACTTTTCTCAGATATTTTCAGAAGTCTTAGTTCTGATCTATTAATGAGGAACCAGTTCAAAAGCTATGTATCGTTTTGGTTTTATCTCTGTCTTGGGGCAGCCTGAATCATCAGTTACAAAAACTTAAGTTCAACCAAAATCCTGCAGCAGACACCAGCTGCTTTACCTCCTACAGCTACGAGAAGAAACCTTGCTGTATACTTAAATAGGGAGTTGCATATGGTTCATATGCACCTGACACTAATCTTGTTTGAAAGATTTTTAAGATGGCAAAAAGCACATGCTGAATTACACACATGAAATTTGACAGTAAATAAGACTCTAGATCCTCAAGAATGACTCCTGCCTTTGCATACCCGCTTACCCACTGGAATAGATTTAGCCTGTTACAGTAACAAGTGGGGCTTATTACCCCAGGCAGAGCATTTCACCTCCCAGTCTGTAGCTAATCTTTATTTTCCGTGCCTTAAAAAGCCCTCTCATGTTAGGCAGTTACAGAGGTTCATGTGCTACATGCTAAGTACTCCTAGAATTTGGAGAAAGAAGCTTGTGTCGTGGAAGGGCAAAAAAAAAAAAAAAAAAAANGGGAGGGTGGTTTTACTATTTTAGACTTCAGCTGACAGATCTGATATCTTCTGTCACAAATTCAGGAGGTGATGATTTTCTCAAACAGCCCTCCATTCAGTTTCAGATTGGTTTATGACTGCCAGCATTAAGAACGTGTACTGCCATTTTAGTATCTAGCATGTGTGATTACCCTGCGGCAAATCATTAGCAACACAGTATCTTTCCACTTGGTATCTCTAGCTGTGGAAATGAAGTAACAGCAAGTTTGAAGAGATGATGCATCCAAATGTATCCTTGTCCCAGAGATTAGTTGATCAAAGGCATTTTAAATCCAGAGATCTTTGCACTATGTCTGCCACTTGCTCAGTCAGCTGGACTTTTAATGAATTAAAAGAATGGTGTTTCATGCTATCAAAATTGAACTCAAAGCACTCCTGATGATTTCCAAGTTGGTGAAAGCTTAACAGGTTTTTGTCTCTGCAGCTGACAATGTCATATATCTAGTTGAACCCAACAACAGCAATAGACTTAGTTTTCAGTTCTGATTTGTACAGCAGCTAGTGCTATGTGTTGATGTTTGTAAACCCAGTTTGCATTAAGTCTTAATTAATTGTTCTACAAAACATCAAATGTTACTGCATGCTGTGGCCTGTCATCCATTTTTATCTGCGATGGTGTGGTGGTTTTGCACCTTCATATGCATGGAAACTATGTTGCTGTATTCTTTCTTCTATGCTCCTTGGATGTATGAAGAGCAGAGGTATTCATTTAATAAAGAAGGAACATACTTCTGTCAGAAGAGTGGAATTACAGGCTGCTAAGTTGTCATGCATACTATTTCATCTGCACAACGGGATTCCATGGTGCAGGCTTTTAGAGACATTATCTGCAAAAAGAAATACAGCTCTTCACCTTTGGCAAAGGAAACCATGAAACTGTGGACAATGATGCCACAACAATGATGAGCTGGAACAGCTCTCCCTTTCTCACAGGCAACAGCGCAGCAGATTTCCCAAGCAGGTACATTATCATAACTGTAGGTACTCTCACAAAAAGTCCCATCATCAAGCTCATATCCATTGAGAGCAAATTTCATTACATATTTATTTGTCTCCAATATTGAAATGTCCAGTGTTCCAGGAAATTTGAATTCAGCTTCATTATGAGATGTCATACTACAGGTTCAGTTGTATGCATACACAATTTCTAGTGTGATACGCAACATAAGACAAAACCAATTATAGCTAGAATTGTCTCAAGAGGATAGGAAGCTAACATAATTTCTCTTTCAGCTTCTTATTCCACTTCTAGACCTACCAGCCGCAGGGAATGAATGACAGTAGGAAAAGAAGGTCAATTAACTGTACCCAAATCTGAAACAATATTATCTGAAAGCCCATACGATTGCTGCTTTGAGTGTTGCTATCAAATTGCTACTTACAGATAGAAGAAATTCTGTCCATAGATAGAAGAAAAAAAAAGTTATTTGTTAAGATAATCTTAACCCTACCAATGAAGCAAATTTTTAGTTTGGTACATTCCATAAAACTTTTTACTTTAGTCCAAGGCTTGCCACTGTACACCAGATATGTGTATATCCACCATGTTGGATTTGCCTTACCTTCTGTTAGGTGGATTTCCTGTTGGTACTGTCTTAGTCAGTCTTTTGTTGTCCTCTGATATCGAAGAACTCCTAAAAAATGTTTTTTGGCTCCTTGGTTACCAGAAAGAGATTCCACTCTTGCATATGGGAACTTAATACCAATTTTACAAATTTTACGATGAAGTCCTGTGTTCAACAGAATTGCACCTGCAACAGTGAAATTAGTTACTGTTGCATTGGGCAGAAAGTGGTAAGCTTACAGCTTCTTTCTGGCTGGTGTTTTAATATGACTCTCCACAAATACAATGTTGAGATCCCATCTTAAAAATATTTTTCTAAAGTTTCTTCAGACTTCCATTTAAAACAATCCTTCTGTCATAATAACCAATCAGCTCTCGAAAAGCAGAAAACTAATTTCATAGACATTGTATTTCAGTCATGGACAGAAAATCCTTTCAGACTGTCTTTCCGTCTGTCTCCTCAGTAACCTCTCCGGTGCTTCACAGGGTCAAACTATCTTCTTCTGAAGACTACTCAAATAAATCATTGTGTAATAAATATTAATCATATGGCTGAACTCAGGAAGACTGCACTAAATGTTTTAGAACAGATTCTCCTTTGATATGCTGGATATGAGGACTACCAGTATTTTTTTAAGTGAAAGCTTAGGGCATGTCTCCAGGCAGAAGGCATTGCAAAATAATATTTCGGTATCTATTCTGCATGAGCTGCTTCGCATAGACACACTTATTCTGTGTTAAGAGCACTTTTTTTCTGCTTAGCTTAATCCACATCACTCTTAGCCTGAAATAAGAGGGTTTACACAGAAAGCGATTATGGAATATCAGTTTTTTCCTCTGTGCATACAAACCTTCTATACACAGAGGTACAGAGTGACACTATAAGCAGTCTGCATGGAAACTTGGAAGCCTGAATTTTAGCAATGGATTGAATGATTGATTCCCATTATGAAATACCAGTTTTACAGGTAGCAGCGCCTGAATTTTGTGACAAGCAAGTAGCTCTTTAGAATTCGCTTTAAAAGAAAAAAAAATAAAAAATCCAATTTTACCAATGTAGTAAAAACACTGGGGAAAATTGTCTAAATGGTAAACTGGCTGAAACTGGCTAACAATTCTGAAATTAGGACAAATTTGAAAATTTATTTTGATTAGAGAATAATTATTTGAAAATAGTTTCAAAACGGCTAGCAGCAAGAAGTTGTACTTCCCAAAGGTACAGTTTGGAGGCAGTGGCATTTGAAGGATGGGACGTCTTTCTAGTAATGCAGATCTCTTTTTCTAGCTGGTTGTCAGGAGGGGTTTGCACCAGTCTCCTACATCTCTTTTCAGTGCATGGAGACTACTGGAGGGGTGGGGAGGGTATTCTGTTATGAATCTTCTATTTGTGCTGTCTACAGTTGTCTCTGAAGTATTAACTGTTAATTATTATACAGGTGGCTGATTAGAAAACAGTTCCTAATCCAAGTTCCTGTAAATATCTGTTTATAACATAACAGGAAGCAACAGGAGAGATTAAAAGCCGTAGCGCCAAGTACACCGTAATGTGTTGGTAGGGACACTTTCCAGGAAAAAGGTTGGGTTCATCACCCTGGGAAGAAGCAAGAATGGAAGCCTGCCTGTGCATTCAAAGCTACTACTCTGTCTACTGGATTTTGAATGACTTAGCAGTGCTACATATTGTTGCCATTCCTTTTGTTTCCTTGTATGACAAATGCCAGACGTGTCATTTCAGCCTGATCTAATGGAATGTTCTGAGAGAGAAAGGGAAGAGAGTATTGGCAATAAAACCAAAGATAAAAAATTTACTTCTGGGCTTTTTGTGGATAGTCGAGTAGAACACGGCAAGGTTTGTGGAGAGAGAAGTGAGTTAAAGATACAGATTAGTGTTTGGTGGTTTTTTGGTTTGTTTTTTTTTTTTAATGTTACACATTGTTGTGATACCAGTGGATTCTGGCTAGTGCATGACACCTGAAGCCTGGATAATAGAGAAATCAAAGATTAGCCTCAGCAAGGCTCCTGTCTTCAGTGAACTTTTGTCTTCTTAACATATGTAGGTGAAGTGTTTCAAATTTATTTCTGGTGTATTCTACTGATCGAGTGGGATGAACCAGGCCATCTTATGTTTTAAATGGTAGCTTTCATGCCTCTGCGTTGTACTTCATTTAACATTGATTCTGAATTCCTTTCTACACGAGAAGATTCTTGCTTGAGGGAAACAGGTAGCAGAAAACAAAGAGGCAAAGGATACAAGAAAGAAACAATTTAGTCGTTTTTTCTATAATGTTCTTTGCTTTCAATCTGAAGAGTTTTCTCTTGACTCGGTTAAATTATTTTCGCCTTTCCTGGTTCCTTACAGAATTTGAAGGCTTAGAATAGGTAAGAATAACATAAACGTAATGATCAAGAAGAGAAGGTATCCAGCAAGATGAAGTATCTGCTTTGATTTCTATATATGCTGAGTAGTTTCCAATGTCAAAGGATCCTGTATGGAACCTAAGAAGGAACCTATCTTGGAGGATGATCCTCTAAAGCATTTAGATGTCCTCTCTAATTGTAGAGGCTCCCATTCATACTGTGATTTGTAGGCTTTTTTCTCTCTTTTCCACTGCAGAAAGATCTTACGAGGATTTAATGCTGGTTACATTCGTGTGTTTTTCTTAGTTATGGATCCATGGCCTGCTTCTCTTCCTGCCTTTTCCCTGTCTGTCAACCTTCCTTTTTGGTCTCTTCCCTCCTTTCCCATATTTAATGTTATTTTTTGTGCAGCGCACTTGGTTTCCTGATAAAATTAGACAAATGTAATCCTTGTGTCATAATTTCTGGATAGTAACTTTTGAAGCTCTAATCAATTTCAAACAAACTTCAAACAAACAAAGTGGGACAGAAGTCTCAAAGATAATCAATTAAGTTCCTACAACCATCCTGGTAAGGCAGCAGTTGGGGGAATGAAGCCCAAATTAGCACTTCCTTAATTTGTTGGAGCTCTGCTCCAGCTCTGCAACCATCACTATGGAGAGCTCTCCTGCTGATACGGTGTGGACCACCAACATCGTTTTTAATGGCCTGGGTCCACGTCCTTTGTTTTGACACTTTCCTGTACTAGAGGAAAACTAGTGCAGATTCACCCTGGTCACAAAAATCTCGTATAAGCCTCATGCCCATCCTTACCTAGTAACTGGTGGGATGCCTTTATGCACCAGCCTTGGTGACTCCATCTTGTAGATGTTTCAGTGTGATAAGCACTCAAGAGGCGTGCTGCTTTAGTAGTCTGTCTCCTAAACAACCTTGTGATAACTACCACAATGGATCAAATAGAAGAGCTTAAGAAACATGTTCCATTTCTTATTTTATAAGCTGTTTTTGCTCTCTCCATTGCTTTTGTTCTCTTGTGTGCTGTGCTGCATACTTCTCTTCTAGTTAGCCGTTTCCTGCTCCTTATTCCAGTGTGCATTCTCTCCTGATTCATCAAGTACCCTCTTTCACTGTCCTCGTTATCCAGATGTGTAGATATTCTAAGTACACTGCCTGTCTTGCTTGTTGCCTGTTATGGCTCCTTTTCCTGTGTTGCTGGAGAGTGTGCAGTACTAATTTTGTCTCCTTTTTCAACAAGAGTGGCTCATAGCAATAGCAGGAAGGTTGGCTCAGGACACCTCTTAGCACATGAGACTGGACAGCTGAATGTCAGTGTTGGGGAGGTGAGACGGAGAGCCATACAGCAAATTTCCTGGAATGCACCGTTAGGAATCACTGATGTTCCTTGTCCTCGATGCCTCTGAACAATTGATAAGGCTGTGATGGGTGGCACTCACACCCAGTTCTGTACTGCAGCAGAAGTGGCAGAAACTGAAACTAGTTTTCATGTAGTCAAGCGAGATGCTTACAAACACAGTGACTAAGATGGTAAAAAGCCAAGGAATTACTGTTTTTCATTTTCATATTTTAGACCAGTTTTAAGTGGCATGTGTTCTTATTTTGCCCATTAGCATGTATATAATATATAGAAAATAGCTATATATATAATATGTATGACATGCATATGTATTTTATATATATACATATGTATAATATGTATCTAAATTGCTAATTTTGACCTGAGATCTCCCCCGATATATTTTGAGGCTAAGGATAAGATACACTAGGTATTCAAAGCAGTTTCTTTTGAGTTCCTTCACACGCGCGCCCCGCGTAGTTGGTCCTATTCTCTCTTTACACGTGGAACTGAGAACCTGCGGGAGCTGCTCAGGGCTCAGCCAGATCACCTCGGAGCACAGCAGGGGGCAACGCAGGTACCACGTTCCTGACTCCTGGGTTGCTTTCGCACTCCCGCTTCTCCTCCGCGGGCAGCAGCCTTCCCCCCCAGCCCCAGCTCGCCGCCCGGCGCGGCGGGTGGGCGGCCGCAGCTCTCTCCCGGGAGGCCGGCGCCAGGGCCTCGCTTCGACACCTCCCCCCCCTCGCCTGTCGCGACTGCTGGAGGTTTCTCTGTTTTCGGGTGGGTGGCGGAGGCGGAGGCACCTCGTTTCCCGCCGACCGGGATTGAGGGGGACCCGCCTTTTGTGTCATCCCCTCCCAACCAGGCTCCTGACGGTGTGGGACGCACCGGGGAAAGGCTGACGGCGGCGCCGGCGGGCCCGAGGCGGCCCGGGCGGGCGGAGGCGTGCCCGGCGCTAGGACCCAGGAGGACGCCAGGCGGCTCTTCGGACCAGATTACAAATTCGCCGTGACTCAGTCTGCTCAGCTCGGCGCGGAGGACGGTGCAGCGCAGCGGGCGGCGGGAGCAGGTCGGTGTCGTCCGTCCGGGCCGGGCGGTTGGTGGGGTGCGCGGCGGGGTGTGCGCTGCGGGGGCGACAGCTAGAGCGGGGTCGGGTGCCGCGGTGCCCCCTCCTTCCCTCCCTCCGGCCTTCCTTCCTTCCTTTCCGCCCTGCCGCCTCCCCCGGCCTGGGCCCTGCCGCGCCGCTAACCGCGGCCGCCTGTTGTCTGGTGTTTTCCAGCGAGCCAAGATGGAGTACGAGTGGAAGCCCGACGAGCAGGGGCTCCAGCAGATCCTGCAGCTGCTGAAGGAGTCCCAGTCGCCAGACACCACCACGCAGAGAGCCGTGCAACAAGTATCCTTGGCCGAGGCCTGCGCCGCGCCGGGCGGGGCGGGCGGAGCGGGGCCGCGGCGGCCCGGGCGGGCGCTGGGGAGGCCGGGGGCGGCGGGCGGGGAGAGCGCGGCCTGCGCGGCGGCAGGGCCGGCGCTGCGGCAGGCGGCGGCCGTGGCGGGGCCTGCCCGGGGAGCCGCCACAGCGCGGTGGGACGAGCCTCTGCCGGAGCGGGCGGCCGTGGCGCGGCGTTTGAACCGCCGAGGCGGCCTGTGGGCCGTGGGGCCGCCTTCCCCCGGCGGGGCCCGGGGCACCTGTTGCGAGCCCGGAGCCAAGGGCCGGGTTGGGTTTTGGGTTGGTGGTGGTTGTTTATTTTTTTCGCCCCCTTTTCTTTTTAAAGCGCAGGCTCTGGCGCGCCTCCGCCGGTATCTGCCGCTTCCCCGGGTTCCCCCACGCTGGGCCGCCGCAAGGGCCCAGCCCCCACCGCGGCGGGGCGGGATGGCGGCCCTCGCTCCGGCGGATCCCGCCGAGGAGGCCGGGGTGCCCCGCGGCCCGCCGGGCTGGGCAGGCGGCGCGGCGCGGGGTACCCGTCGCCACTGCGGCAAGGCGGGGGGCGAGCAAGGGGCCTCCTGAGGTAATCTGGCGCCGGGATTCGAGGCGAAAGCCGTAGCTGGTGGGGGGAGCGCCCCTGGGGGAG
The DNA here is from genome assembly GCA_003993805.1 of Himantopus leucocephalus. Lineage (NCBI taxonomy): Eukaryota > Metazoa > Chordata > Aves > Charadriiformes > Recurvirostridae > Himantopus > Himantopus leucocephalus. The sequence goes on along the minus strand of RSEF01000031.1, from coordinate 26,037,623 downwards.
CCGCTGCCTGCACGCCCGAGTTGGCCTGCTGGCTCCGACACTGCGCATCGTGCTACGCTGTGAGGATGTTTCTGCTTGCCTAGAAGCCTGAGCCTGAAATTACCGCTCGTTTGCGGTCGTTAAAATTCACGGGAAGGGGGAAATCTACTGTGTGTGGCTCCTTGTGCTGCTTTGCAGTGTATTTGGTGTTAGTGTTGTGGATTGTTGGGGTTTTTACCCCCCTAAGTCTCTCTTGAACGTAGAAGAGGTGAAATAGCGAGGTTTTAAGGAACAAAGGTTCAGAGAGTAAAATCTAAGACCAATAGAAGCACAGATCTCGAAAAATAAAGCCCTCATCTACTGTCTCGTTCTCCTTGAGCTAGCCATATTAAGTGCTTTAAAATATCTAGAAGTCCTGAAATTCTGTGAAGGATATGAGGTTATCATCTTGATCCCTTTTTATTTAAGGCATTTGCTTGAAGGTCTTCCAGAAAGCAACAGAATTTATTAAAGTAGGTAAGAATGTATATATATATTTGTTATTTTAAGAGTTTAGCTTGAAGACAAATTTGCTACACTTCTAGGCTTTCATAACAGATATGGTCAAGTTTAGGAAGGCTTCTACTGTTATCTGAAAGCTGAAGGTTGTTTTCATCACAATCATCTTGTTCTTGTAGCTGTGTTTCAGATTTTAAGATGCTATTGTTTCCTTTGAAAAGTCCTAAACAGAAGTGACTAAGTAAAGTGTTCTGGTAAGGCCCCAAAAGTAAACTGGTGCTCTTTAGTATTTAAAATACAAAAGCATTTGTAGCAACGGTGTTTATAGTGTAGCTTTAATGTAAAATTACATTTTAGAGCTCTGTGTCAAATAGCTTTATAGCAACTGGTTTGTTTATTGAAAAATAGCAGCCTATCTGCAAGGTGGGCAATATAGGTGATGCTGTCTGTTTTGAGTGGAAATTGACTGAACAAAAGTGCTGTTAACTGATGTTTGAAATTTTTTTTAAATGGTAGTGGTAACACCCTGCTGTGCTGAGGTACCTGTGCCTTCAAAAAGGTCCTTATATGTTGGCCTGTAAAGGTTAGAGAAGTGGCACATCTTTACCATTGTATTATACATCAGTTTGGGAAGATGTTCTAATACAATTTGACAGGCCGTGTCTTATAATTTAAAAAAATAATATATATATATATATGTCCTTTGAGACTGTTTCCACAAAAAATAAGTGATGGCTGTTGTATTGTAGAATGCTACTTAGTAGCATGTCCAAGCAGGGTTGTGATTAATGGTTTTAAATTTAAAGTACTCACAGTCCATAATTTTTTGTAAGCTTATCAGTGTGTTAATTCCGTCATACTCTTTCTTTGTGACACTGTTTTAGCACATGTGGGTGCTTAGAACTCAAATATAACAAAGTGGGGAGTATAGGTTGGCCAAACCCCTTTGTTAACAAAGTTATGAATTGGTAAGGCTTCAGATATTTTTCAAACGAAGATATTAGATGTTTCTTGGAGTAAAAAAGAAAAAGTTAAAGTGAGTGAAGTTGTTAAGAAAATATGACCTACAAGCTATTCTTTGATTCCTAGCCCAATTAAGTGTTTTCTCATTGCGCTTCTATTAAATACTGCTCTTTCTGTTCTTTTTTCTCACTTCTGCTGCTGCTTCCTACTTGATCCGTTGGAATTCACAGTTGTTAGTAATGTTCAACTGGCTGTTTTGGTGATTATGTTTCTGAAGTTTGGAGAAGAAGAAAAAAAATTCGAAATGTGCTACCGTACTTCTTGGCTATTCCTGAAAGTGCTCTTTGGCTTGGCACCTTTGACAACAATCTTTGGTTGCATGTTTTTTTGTTTCTAGGGGCCACATAAAGTGTTCTATATTATTTTCACTTGCCCTGACCATCCTCCTATTTACATTTCATCTCCTGTATGTTTCACAGCAAAGGACCTTGTGGCTGTGATAAGTACGCTTTACTCTCTTACAAAGTGGAAAGAGGGCAGGCTTCTCTAGCAAAGTTACTACTTGATGCAAACAGCCTAAGTATCTAAAAATGAAGTTTCTGAAGTTGGTGATTTAGACACTGGCAGTTGGTCATTGGAAGGAAATGGATCCTTTAGAACTGGAAGGGAGGGGAAGCCTTAACATACATGTATTTGGCTGAGGTTTAGCTACTTTCAATGTTTAGAGATTTAGCTAAACAGCAAGTAGAGTAAATGCTTATGGAGCAAATAATCTTACTTCTTCTAAAAATCATTTTTTGTTAAATGTCTTGACTGTTTGCCATGCTGATGATATCTAGTAGGTTTATTACCTTAGAGGTGACACTGCACTGACTTAAAATATTATTGTTGCACAGAATACCTATTAGTACCAGTGTGTGAGAACAGGATACAAGGAGAATTCCAGATCACTGCTCTAGCCAAGCAGAATACTGGGAAATGTGAGGAAAAAGTAATGAGAAATTTTGGGAAAAACAACTACATACCTTCACAGCTGTTCAGAAACATAATTGTTCTTCCTGCAGTTAAGGAGCAGTTTATCATTTTGTTTTTTTTCTTACAAGACTGTAGATAAGCATGAACAACTGTCTGTGCATTTACAATTAAGCAGGTTCTCATTGCTGAAAGCTCAGGCTGTGGCTAGTTAGCATCATAAAGAAGTAGATGTCTAATATTAAAATGAATATCAGAATCATAGTGGTTGTATTTTAATGCTGAAATGCTTTTATTTATTGTGGATGGGAAAAAAGATGTATTATGGGATTGCGTCTCAGTGGATTCCTTAGCTTTGGTGGGCTTCTGAGTATTGAAATCCAAAACTGTACGGAGGAAGCTTTTTTAGTGGCCTTACAAATATTTTTAAGGATCTATTTCTGTGTCTGTCCCTGGATTTATTTTTTTTTTCAGATTTCCTCATACTAAAAGTTATTGCTTCAGTAAGAAAATTACAGAAACTGTTTTTAGATTGTTCATACTCTGTATATTGTGAGCTTATAGTCACAGCTGGTTGAAGTGACACAGCAGTACATAACTCATTTAATAATCTTTGTATCCAGAAAGCTATAAATGCTGTGTGTGAAGACTCAACTTTCCTTAACAGTTTCTCTCTTCAGAAACTAGAGCAACTCAATCAGTATCCAGATTTCAACAACTACCTGATTTTTGTTCTTACAAAGTTGAAGTCTGAAGGTAAGTTCTTGAGATATTGACTGGTTTATTCTACTTTTTTTAATGTGTTTGATTGTTTGGATTATTTTTTGTTTGTTTCCCCCCCCAGTGTCCTGCTACCAGTGCTTTTTCTGCCTTGTAGCGTTTCACCTCTGGGTTTTTGGATACTTGCTTTTTTCCCATTGAATTAGATTTTACTTGCTGATTCTTTGAATGTTACAGGGCCACATACACGAACACTTATCCTAAGTTTTTGCTAATGTTTTGGTTATGATGTCAGCTTACTTTGGGAGGAAGGAAACAGAGAGGAGGAAGAAAGTGTATTTTCATATTTGAAGGCCGGAGTATATCTCAATGTTTGTGTGTGTTCTGTGTAGGAAGTCTCCTGATCATCTGTAAGGCCTTGGGGGAATATGTCAAGTTTGAGAGACAGAGCTTTTAAGACCTGAATCAGCCAGGATATTAAATTTTTGAGCAAGGTGCCAGTGTATGTACACCATGTACTTTATACCATTAACAGAAAAATGAAAAGCAGAGTGAGTCCAGTAGTGGGATTTGGAGTCTGTACAAAAACGTATGACGAGAAGGGTGTTCCACACGTTTTTTCCCTGTATTCGTTTTCTAACACTGCCTTACTTGCTAATTTCCCCTTCTTCATTCTGTTCACCACTTGAGCTTGAGGTTCTAGATACTGATTTGTGTTTAGCAATGCGTCAGAATTTATCTTGCCAACAAATCTCCTTAGATTGCCCAGTAGTCGTCTTTTACCCTTCTTAATGTTTAGACACATCAGTCTGTTTGGAATTGGCTGAAGAGTAGGAGATGCTGACTATTGCAAAATGGTTGTATAAAGCTGTTTTATCTGAGGCAGGGGGAAAGGATCTGGCAGGTTGAGGGGCAAACAAGTTGGGGAGAAGTAGCAAGTTAACTTCTAAGAAGAGGTGTTTGGGATCAGACTGTACTGATACCTCTTAGAGGTACATCAGGTCTTTCGTGAGACTGCTGAGAAGCAGCTGTTTCTTCAGAGGTGCTCTTGTCCCGCATCAGTGACATTTTTAGAGTCATAATATTTTGTCCAAAGCAACTGTTTTTTAACTTTGTACTTCTAGTTCAGGAGACTTGCCTATTGAAGGTGCCATAACTGAGTCTGGGGTTGGTGCTTTTCATAGTATTTGCCAAGTTCTAAATATCTCACTACCTTGCTTGGGTAGGACTAATGAGGGACGTCAGAAGACTGTTCAAAGCAAATCCAACTGACAGCCCTCCGTTGTCCCTCATGAGTCCTGCCTAAGCAAGGTAAAGACACTTAGAACTGCTATTCAGCAGCTACAATACTCTTGCATCCTCTTTTGGACCAGTAGGGGAAAATGTGGTGGAGTCATCAGGTAGATAACTGTCTTCAGTACAACTGGGAAAGCATTCTTTCCTTTCCTCTCCTGAAGAGGGTTCTGTTGGTGGTCTGTCCTATGGCCTGGCCAAGTTTCCTGGCTAGAGGAAAGAACCAGCATGTTTTACACCACAGACCAAAGCATAGATATTCATACCGTTGGAAGTTCACGCTTTTGTTACGGCCGTACTGTCCCAGCAGAAGGAGCCATGAAAATAAGCTTCCAACATCACCAACAGCTTATTCAATAAAAATTAAGGTGTTTTGATAGCACATGAGAAAAAGAGCTTGGTTTGATAGCAGATGGGACTAACCTTTGATTCAGTTTTTGCCCCTGTTGAAACCACTGCTGAGAAAACTGCTTAAAGATACACTTAGATGACAGGTCCTAAATGTAGGAATTCTGTAACAGTTGATTGAAATATGTGTTAAATAGCCTCATTTTACTGCAGTGGAGGTTGTACCAAGTTATATTTGGCCTGAGTTTTACGCCTCTGCAGGCAAATAACTTTGCAAGCAAACCTTTATTTGCAAGCAAATAGCTTTGCTTGCAAAGCTGGCTGTTTCACTGAGACCTGCCTCTAAAATACTTAGGTAAACCTTATGTGTAGGGAATTTGCTTTGTTTTAGCACCAGAGTTATTACTTTTCAGTTGTAAAAAGTATAGTTCTTTTTCCCTCCGGTGATAACTTAATCAGGCTTCTGTGTCTGAATTCTTGTGACGTGCTGGTTTTAGTTCTATTGTGGTACTCCTCTACATATGTGGTGGTTTTCTTGTTTTTGTTTTTAAATTCTGTGTGCCTCCTTAAGCTGTCAAAGCTTGTTAAGCTTGGGTCTTCCTGGGAACAGGTGTTGCCCCGCTACCACTTCATCAGTGAAAATATATGGTCTGGCTTGCAGCTGTGGCATATACATGCCCTAGCTTTAAGCACTTCTGTCATTTTCCTTTTAACTAGTGTGCGTTTCTAAAGATAGCATTGTGAATCTAGATGGACCCCAATGTTACATATATCGCAGAATATAAAAAATGTTGAGGAAACAGCATTCAGTCCTGGAAGTCAGACAGTAGGCAGATTGGTGGAATAAAATGTGATCCCAAGCCATTAAAGATTGAGGTACAGGTTTCTAGATTCTGCTTCCCAGGAGGTATGGTGCTCAGAGATCTTCCTTAGTTGGTTGAGATGGAGTCCAGATTAACTGAAAAAATCTGAATTAAAGAAGCTTTGGTTTAGTAATATATCTGTAAATGAAAATATTAGTCGGATGCTCTGTTAGTGTAGCTGTTCTTTCTTGGTTTGGCAGGTATAAAACCTCACAGATAATGTAGTGACACTGCCCTGCCTTAGTGTTGGTCTTGTGGTTTGGTTTGGGTTTGGTTTGGGTTTTTTTTGTGTCCCCTGAGCTGAGCTCAGAATCCTGTAGGCTTCTGTATCCTGTTAATGAGTTGTTTTCTGGAGTGTGTGCATGTTGCTGCTGCTTCTCAGATCACTTTCTGTATTTTATGTGTGGTTGACTGCAACAGTTCAGTGCTGCAAGGGAGTATCAGCTTTGCCTCTGTTGGTTTCTTCTCTTATCTGCAGCTTCCTTTCTTTGTTCCAAGTCACACATCTAAATCTTTCTTTCCTTGTTTGCATTTTTGCTTCTTTAGTCCAAGTTTGTTCCCTTGAAGGAAAATATGAGAAAGTATTGTCCTAACTTCAGCCTCCTTGCTGTCTTGCCAAGGCCAGTGCTAGCCTCTAGTTAAGGTACATTGAGGCAGTTGTCCAACACAACATCTGAGGCATAAGGCAGGTCAGAGGAAGGACCTCAAGGTGTCATAATATGGACAATTCATACTGTAAGCAGAAGTTCTGAGTTTGTTTCAGATCTTGTTGATCATAATGATGAAATTCCTAAAGTTGTCTGTATCAAAGCCTTGCTTTGTTTATACCTTCTGTAAATGAATGTTTATAAGATTCCTTTCTTCCCCTATCTAAAATAGACTGACAAAAATAGCATCCTTCTTAATTCAGCTGTCTTGTCCTTTTGTAGGACAACTTTGTCAATTCCGTGGTGTCGTCTTCTCAATATTTTTAACCTGGAATTACACCATGCTTTGTCTCGTACAGACAGCATCCTGAATTTTGTGAATGAGAGGTGGATCTGGCTTGAGCTAAATTTTCAAAAGATAATGTCCATAGTCATTCACCAAGAATACTCTCTAATTTCATAAATTCAGTTTGTCAGTTAGGGAGCATTGGGTGTGATGACTCTGTCATAATCCTGCCATAATATTTTGTTGATGTAAGGTTGTATCAGCATACTGTGAGATGACACAGCCTACTTGAAACAGCAAAGACTACTGTGTTGCCTTCTGGTAACATTTCTCTGTTTAAGGAGAAACTAAATTGACACTTTTTAATCTCTGCAGACTATACATGCTATGTTTCTGTGTGTATTCATTCTTTCACTCTAATCTTCACACCTCTGAGCGAAAAAGGGAAGCTTTCTTTATGTGGGGTCAGAATTAATGTGGCACTCTGCTTGGCCTAATGTCACCTTCATGTTGGTGGATGTTTTGTATGAAAATTTTAAGAACAGAAGTGGTGCCAAAGCTTACCACTTCCTAATGCCTCTTTATGTGGTGAAAAGAGAACAGAACTACTGATATGATATCTATTCTAGTTAAGATTCAGGCTGTCCATCCTTATTCCCAAAACACACATGTCCTTTTGCAGATCTACCTTTTATCCTTCTGTCATGCTTTAACCCCACCCAGCAACTAGGACCATGCAGGCTCTCACTTGCCCCACTTTCTCTCTCCCAGAAGAGGGAGAAAAGGAGGGGAAAAACTCATGGGATGAGATAAAGACAGTTTAATAGAACAATAACGGAAAAGCAAAAATAGCCATAATAATAATGGTAAAAGAATATACAAGATACAAGTCACTCACTGCCCAGTGAATTGGTTGCCCAGCCTGACCTGAGCAGAGGTAGCAGATTGCTCCCCCAGCCAACAGCCATTTATGTACCAAGCATGACATCTATGGTATGGAATATTCCATAGGCCATTCTATTGTTCTGTCTATGCTCCTTCCCAGTTTCTATTGGAAGCTGAAAAAAGTCGTTGACTAGTATAAATATCACTTAGCAACAACTGAAAGAGTATGTATTATTGACATTCCTTTCATAACAAATATGAAAACACAGCAACCACTAGAAATGTAATTAACTCTATGTCAGCTGAAATCAGGACACCTTCTCAGGCAAGAAACAGAGGACATGGTTAGTTTGTGCACAGTATCTGTAAAGTTTTGCATTTGTCTCCCTCTCCCCATCCGCTGGGCTCTTGGCAGGACCTAGGCTAATGGGAACAAATGAGACAAATGCATGGTGTTCCTGGTAGCTTTCTGCTGCCTGTGTAGCCATAGTTATCTTGCTGCAGCTATACAAAACCTCTGTGATTCTGGTCTTGGATTGTGTTTTAGTGACTGACTCTTCACCCCATCCTAATGTGGGAACTGTCGTCTTTGGTCTCAACAGAGTGTTATCTCAGTGGATTGGTCCTGGCCTAGTGTAAGGCTATTGCAGTCAAGGATCAGCATCCTTGAAATTAACTTTTGGTGTCAAGGTGAATGATCTGGGATTGAGAACACTACGTTAGTACTGCCTTTGTCATAGGCTTTAACAATCGTCTTTTTAAATTTATTTCCAGAATGCTTTGGATTTTTATAAACCAGTTGAAGATAGAGCAGCGTCTCTGCAACTTTTGATCTTGTTCATGTGATGACTTAGTCACTTAGAGTACCTTACTTTGACATGAAACATTACCACAAAGGAAAGTCCGTCCCCACCTTCACACACCACCACCACCCCTCCCCCCCAAGTTTTTGTTTCAACAGAAGTCCACAGAGATGGTAATTTATTTTCTGATAATCATGACATTAATTCATCTAGCTCTGCAAGCAGAATTTGAAGTGTGGTTTTTTTTATAAATTATTACTGGGATTGCAAAATGGTCTTATGGGTTTGATGTGGATGTTTTCTAATGAGTGTTAGTATTTGAACTTGATTTGGACAGCAGCTTTCATGAGTCCATTCCCTTATGAAGTTTCTTGGCATGTTGATGTTGAAAGATCTTTGAAGCTGAGCAAGAAAAAGACCATTGTGTGATGTCAGGTGTTAATTTGCCAGCTAACAGTTTCAGGAAGGTATCTTTCATGGGCAGAAAAGGGGTTCAGCAGCTTTAACTGTTATAAATAACAAATGCCCCCCTACCACCACCACCACCCCCTCCCTCCCATTGTCCCGCATGAAGTCATTATTAAATATACTAAAATAACTGCCAAGGAGCAAATCTGATTGTATTACAATTTGGAAGTCAAGTCAGATTAATGTACCTTTACAGTTTAAAATGCTGCATAACATATGTAATGTCTTACTTAAACAACAGCAAAACATTTTTTCCCTTAAGTTCAGATACATGAGGAATTATAAAAAGAAATTAAGCCTGACTGAGTTTTAGTAATCAATGCATAAAGTAATTGAGGTGCATAAATGTCATAAGGGAAACCAAGTTATGACACAATCAATCTTGTCACGTCACTAAAAAGTCCATGTTTTTTCCCCATATGCTGGCTAATTCTTGCTTTCCATGACTCTGTAGGGATATTGTAGTGCAGCTTTAAGGAAAGGTCTTTGCCTAAGTAGTGCTATGGCATACAAACCACATGTGAGAAGTGACTATTTATTTATTTAAAGTCTTGAAAGAAACTTTGAAGTTATCCAGTGGATTGTGTTATGTGATTCAATGCTTTAGGAATTCTTTCCTGGAGCTCCTTATTCTGAGCATCCAGAGTCAGACTATAGGATCTCCACTGTTATCTCTTTCCCTATCCCTGAAGCCCAAACAAGGAAAGCATTGAAACAGAACAAGTGAAATAACAATTTTCTTGATCATAAAGAAAATTCTGGGCATGAATCTTCCCCAAACATACACAATGATCTCTGAGTAATTACCTTCTGGGGCCACTACCTGGGAATCCGTCAGTCTCCAGAGGAGACCAACGTGCACTCCAGGCTTCTGCAAGCTGCTACCTGTTTCTAGAAGAAACAAAAATGCTCCTGGAGATACCTGTGAGACATCCTGGGGAGCTAATGGGAGTGGAACTGCCTATAACATTGACAAAACTCCTCAGGTAGTTACCTTGGAGGAGCTTAGGGCTGCTACCTGGGAATTCACCTATCTCCAGAGGAGGCTAACACTCCAGAAGATGCCTAGGAGAATTCCCAGGGACTTACAGAGCATGGGCCTTCCCCCAACATAAACAGTGCTCTTCAGGTAAATACCTTAGAAGAGTCTGCAGCTGCTACCTGGGAGTTCACATGTCTCTGGAGGAGGCTAAAACACTCCTGGAGATGCCTGGGAGAATTCCCAGGACCTATGGGGCATGCATCTGCAACCAACATCGACAAAACTCCTCAGGCAGTTAACTTGGAGAAGTCTGGGGCTGCTATCTGAGAATTCGCCTGTCTCCAGAGGACATCAATGCACTCCTGGAGATACCTGTTTCCAGGCTTCTGCAAGGAAGCCACCTGAGGAGTCTTATGTATGTTGAAGGCAGGTACCTTGCTGGAAGTCCTCCCAGGCTGCTCTGGAGTGTTTTGGCCGGTTGACTAACCTAGTGCATTCATGTAAGTAAACGCATTGGTTTAGATTGTTCAAAAGTGCTGTTCACTGGAAGCATTTCTTATTTTACTCATCTAATTAATCCTTGTGTTCCAACAACTGTTCATATGACAGACTGTCACGTTTTGAAATATGACATTCACCTTTTATATCCTCAGAGTGACAAAACTTTTATTCATCTGACCAAGCCATTTCTTCAGATAGATTAATGATGCTAAACACTAATTCATTTGTTGCCAAATGCTGTCTAAGCAACTTCTATTGGGAAGCTCATCATTTCCTTTCCCTATGCACTTGACTTAATGTGAAGGTAGTTGTTGTCCAACCANCCCCCCCCCCAACAAATAAACACCAAAGAGAGATGGCATTCATTTTTAGATGTTCTCAAACTGCAACAATACACTGCATTCATTACATGGTTTAGGATATTATAGTGAATCATACTCTCATCACACTGAATCTTCATTTCTTATTAAGGATTCTTCTGCTCTTGATAGAATTCTCGCACTGTAAGATCCAACTGCTGGATCAGGAGGTGATATATAAAATTTCACTAGAAAGAAAAAGTGCTGAGACAACCAGTTTGTGGGGATATGATAGAGAAGCTGGAAATAGGAGCAAAACCAGAGGATTAGTTCTTTAAACTTTTTGTGGTTTTGCAAGCCTGCAGGGATGTAGAAATTTTGTCATTCTGATTGACCTGTGGTCATTGTTAGTTAGAATGCAGAAATTTCCATAACTATCCAACAAGTTAATTGTTGGTCAGCAGTTCATCACCCTTCCCATATTGTCCACAGCTCAGTTTTATCTACATCATCATCTTTGGAAGCGTGGCTATTGCTACTTATTATTCAATAAATATGCAACATTACATCAGTGGAACATTTCCAGCATTGTTTTGGTGTCTTACAGACGTTCCTAAGCTTAGGCAGTTGTGTCAAATTATTTTCCATTACTCACATGAGTCAATTGAGCACTGATTAATTTCAGACTAGCCACTACATTTCAAGGTCATTTATGTATTCAGGTACACTAAATATTTTGAAACACCGTCAGCCCTGCTTCTAAGGTGATAGTAAACCATACCAGTTTAAGCCAAGTGTGTTATACTTAAGATTACTTAAAAGTCCAGCATGAAAAAAAAATGCGAGTGGGATCTCTTTCTGCTAGGAAGTTCGTGAATGTGTCTCTGTACTGTATTCTTATACATTAGGACAGAAGTTATTCGTCTGCTGCTTCTCATATGATGCTGCTCTGGTGGGATCCTTATTTTTTGGGGGGGGGTTTAGATCTCTTAAGAGACAGTCTCTCATTAATGGATCAGAAATCTTCGTGCACAACAGTGACACTAGTCAAGATTTTTATCACAGTTTGTATTATTATTTTGTTATTTATTATATTTGTATTATTATTTAATTATTACATATTAAATTCATATTACTAGTTAATACGCACAGAATGACAGCTTATTTCTTAAAAAGGCTTGACAGCTTTAAGACTGAAATTGATAGAGCAGTTTTGCTTTAGCAAAAGTCTCACCCTAACAATTAAGGTTGCCAATATCACAAGAGTAATAGACCAAAGCATAGCCATGCTTGTAATCATTATATCACAGTCTGTGAATGGATAAATGCTACCCTCATCCCAGTTGCTCAGTTCTTTTAGTAATCTAGGAAGTTGTGTTCTAAGGAAGAGAGGATGAAAAAGCACGGTGTAACAAATGTTCACCTGGACTTGCAGGTGAGCTAAAAAAACTTTATTCCGTTCACAATGGCATGCTATGTCAGACAAACCCTCATTAGAGGAAATATGGCTGTTTGAGGACACACTGTAGCTCTTAAAAGCACTGCAGTAGCCCTAAAATAATTGATATTTGTGTAATGTGGGTATGTGTCCATTTGCTCTGTCTGTAAACCATTGAAATCTGGAACTAGTATTAAGAGTCTTGCAATGAATTAAAAATTTACTGAGAACAAAATTATGATTATGTGATACGGTTTTACCGTAAAGTGAGGCAACGTGAGAGAGGACTCCTCCACTGACGAACTGATTTGGCACCAAAGATGATATGAAATGCCAGAGGTCTGCTTCGCTTTCCTTCTTTTTCTTGTACTATATGTTCTTGTCAACTCTCCATACTTCCAGGTTGACTGAGATAGAAGGAGGCAAGACTGATCTTTTGTGATGGCTGACAGAACTTACCACAGAATCTATGGAGACTGAAGAGTGTCTTACTCAGCTCTTCGGCCATCTGCCTGTAATCTTGGTGTTACAGCAAGAACTCCATCCAGACCTATATTACTGTCTTCTAACAGTGTAGCTGTTAAGTTGTTGAACACCCTGGATTCCATAAATATCCTTGTGCTGTCATATCAGGAAGTTGGTTTTTTTTCTCAAACTAAGATTTTGACTATGATGTGGTGCGTTTTGTGTTTTTGGTTTGTGGTTTTTTTTTTTTAAATGCCTGAGTATCAGATTCTATACTGCTACAAAACTCAAGTAGTTGGTATTTGTTTAGCACTAAGTCCATCTTTGTGATTTCTGCTTGCACCTGTCAGTATGGTGATAATTGGTTTTGCTTTTTGTTTTTAATCTTCTTTTTCTCGCTTCATGAATTCTTTTTCATTTGTCAGAGTTGCAACTTTTACTGTGAATCCCATGGAATCTTTGTTGCAGGCCTGTGGGATAAACACTTACTATGAAGAATAGCCTTTCTGTTATCTTGGTTGAAGGAATGGATTTAAGATGTTTCATGCTGCTCCATACCATAGGATTGTTCTTGAAGAAAAAAAATGGTGCTGAAGTTTCACCTTAATGTGACCTTGATTTTTATCTAAACCAGATGGCTCATCTGCCTATTTCTGACACAAGGAACTTAACAGTATCTGTATGTCTGCTTGGTTAAATTGAAACTGTTGCCTTGTCCCTTTTCTAATTGTAGCCAGGCATTCTAAAGGATTAATGTTTTTCCTTAATGTACCGTTTAGCATTTTCATGCTGGAGTTTATACTAATAGTGGCTAATTTTCCGTATTCTGATCAGACTTTGGTTGGCACTCTGGCTTCTTTCACCCCAATAAGAATGAGTACAGAATGAGTAACTATTGTATTCTGTGTCCAACTGTAGTGGCTGCTGATGATGGTTTATTGTGGCTGGCAAGGGTTTTAAATCATGTGGAAATTAAAGGAAGACTCCTTTGGTTTTGTTCCTCGCCAGGCATAACTTTAAATCTTAATAATCATTTATGGAGGACTGGATTTCTTGAAGATGTGTGTATGTGTCAATGGATTACAGTTATGTAAAGCAATCAGAGTTTGACATACTATATTGGCGTAAGCGTTGATGCAGAGTTTTCACCTTTAATTCAGAGAGTATTTCAGACAAACCTGAGACTGATCAAGAGTTCAAGTGAGAACTTTTCTTTAGGTCATTCTCCACCTGATCTTTATTAATGATATCTTTAAAACTTTAAACAAAATTATGGAATGACTTGATTTGACTTGCAAAGTAATAATAGTAGTAATACTTGTCATATCTCACAATGAAGTTCTGTGCTTGAGAGAAGTTTGTCCACTCATCCAGTCTTTAATATTGTTATTTAAAATAATAAACCCTTCCCTCCTCCATACTCCCAGAAAAGCTGTTTGACCTTGAAATGCAGGGCTGTGCAAGTGAAACTACTCTTATTTTTACATTGTTTAGAAGTTAGGGGGTATTTAAAACTAGTAGTATAGGTGAAGTTTGTTTAGAGTTGTTTCAAATATGTATGCTTAGAGTGGCTTTCTCATTTATAAAGTTACTGAATTCTATGTGAAGCGTATGTTTATTTGTAAATCAATCCATTTATAGTTATGGAGTATGAAAAATAATGCTCCTTTTGGAGAACTGAAATGTGAACATAAAAACAAGATTAGAAAGCATATGATGGCACTCAAATAAAATCAGTTGATTAAAATGAATTTTAATTTCTGGTCAGCCAAACAAAACCCCCTCTTCTGAAAAGTGCTGTTCCTATTCTAACTAGCACAGATCACAATGGAAGGTGTCTTTAATGTCCGTCAATCAGGCATCACGGGTGTACTGAGAGTCTTGGTGTTGTGATGCAGTTAACGTTGGTTTGAAAAGACTTCATGTTTGAAAGTTGTATCTCTTAAAAACCATAAGGATAAGCAAAATAATAGTTTTGAAGGCCTGGAATAGATCCACATGTAAACTAATTCTTGGCACAAAGGAACTTTGAACATCTTTATTTCTTGCCGAAATCAGGCCTTCATACAAAAAAATTCAAACAAGTGACTAAAATGCTAATTAAAATTACCATCCTGTGCTGATTAGGGTTGCTGTAAACTGTAAATTTAATTTTTCCTATACTATAAACTAATCCTTTCTATGTAGAACATCCAGATCTCACTTTCAGCATATTTCAGTAGTTAATACCAAGTTACTCGTGCCCTTGGTTGAAAAATCAAACATGAGTTTGCTCCAATATAAATGAAAAATCTATGCTGTTCTTTTTCCATTCCTCCACTTGTCCCAGTAATCTAGAGTTATTTGCAGGCAAAAAGAGATCAGTGAAGAGAACTCAAACTGTTGCCCAAACTTAAATTCTTACTCAGTTCAGGTCACATTTCTCTTATGGTTCACAGTATATAACACTTACCTGTTAACATTGTTTAAAGGCTTTTTTTCTTTTCCCTCTAATTTTTAATTTGATAGATCAATAGAAGAGTTGATGTCTTAAGGGATTACAATACCTCATTTTGTAGAAAAACTGAACAATGGGTTTCTGTGAGAGTAGGGGGTGGAGAATTTTACTGCATAGTCCCTACATCATTTCTGTATCTTATGACGGTGAAAGCAGGTTTGTCATCAATTTCTTACAGTATCAGTGTTGCAGCAAGACACTCAGTATAATCAGAATGCTCGAATGTGTTTGGCTGACCAATTTCTTTCACGAGTCTCCTATACCCTGTGACTTCAGATCTATTCCTTGCCTATACACCTATACAAAACTTTCTCTTTAAATGTAGGATTTGTGATACTGATATTCTAATATTGAATACATAAAAATACTGAACTCTGAACCTGAAAAGCTCTGCTATGTGAATTGATGGGTATAATTGGAAGGAGAAATAAGGAAAAGGAGATTACTATCTTGTATGGATCATGTATAAGCTCTGCTCTTGTTGCATTGTTCTGGAAATCTGCCTTATTCCTATGAGCTGATTGAAGGTTGACGGTAATTATTTTCTGTTGTAGATGAACCGACGCGTTCCTTGAGTGGTCTCATCTTGAAGAATAACGTAAAAGCACATTTTCACAACTTTCCCAATGGGGTAACTGACTTCATTAAAAGTGAATGTCTGAACAACATTGGTGATTCCTCCCCCTTAATTAGAGCTACTGTAGGTAAGTTTGCTCTTAGATTACTGTCTTCTGCATACTGAAAATGTTACTGATATGGGTGAGAGCTGCACTATTGACGTAAAGAGTTATTAAACTCCTAAAACTGTTTGCTTCTGATAGTTGTCACTTCACCATGTTATAAGGGTGATATTTATCTTTAGTGTGAATAAACAAAAGTTGCATTTACTTTTGCTTCCTATTCTTTTAGAACTGATATAGCAATTCGGTTTATATCTTTTGAAATGTAACTGAACATAAGCTTATTTGAATCTACTAAAACTGAGCTTGCTGCCAATTTCTATCCCTAAAAACAGAAACAAGGTGAAGGTCTGACTTCAGACCTATTTCTGTACGCTTGCATCAATGAAAAACTTCTGTTAGCTAATTTCCTGCACCCTGCCCTCCGTATGCACACACATGCACATCCTTTCAGGGAATAATCATGCTAGGCAGAACACATTCACATACTGAGTTTCTGGTTTTAAATACCTTCTGTCAGAAAACAGTAGCTAAAGTGTGGTGTGCAGAACATCATAGAATCATAGAGTGGGTTCGGTTGGAAGGGGCCTTAAAGATCATCTAGTTCCAGTGAAAAGTTTTTTTGTTACATGGGTTTCTGATTTCATGATAGATACTTTATTTTAGTACACCTATTCCATAAAATATGCATATTTGAATTATTTCTACTTATTTCTAGGTTCAGTTGCTTTTCTGACTGCTTTCTGAGAACATGATTTCATCGGGTTACTACAATCATTGTAGTAATTTTCCTTGTCCACTCACAAATCTAGAAAAAAGTAAAATAAATGTATATTTGAGTACAGTAGTGAAAATAGGCGTGGGTGTTAGTTCAGAAAGAAATTCAGCTTGTATCAGGTCGCTCCTCTTATAAAATAACCTACCAGTTATTGCTTCTTTAGAAGTTTTTTATATAGGATTCCTTCTCCAGACATCTGGGTTATGGACTATGGACTAGAGAAAAATGCTGATCTCTTTACTTTGTCCTGCTGTCTGTCACTTTTGAAGCTGCTTTTCTATGAATGTTATTAATGTCCCATTTTCCTAATGACAGTAGAAACCAGTCTTTGAGTGGCAGGTGCTTCAGTGATTTCACGTTATAGAAGAGTCACGCTTGCTTGTTTGTTCAGAGGAGTTGTCAGTGAAGTACAATGGAGCTGTCTAAAGAATATAGTCCAGCTCCATTTGGATTGCTATCTTAGGGTTATTTGGTGGTGATGGTTTGTGGGGTGGGTTTATATTGCAGGGGAGGGGGGAGAGTTGTTTGTTTTCAAGCAGTTAATTTTTTATTTCTCCTAGTATGAAATGTTTGTAGATTAGTAGCTCAATTACTGTTCAGCTTTAAGTGATCCATGCCGGGATTATACAAGCATGTATGAACTCTGAAAATGAGTAGCAATTGATGAACTGTATGCTTGTGTAAGAGTTGAACAGAATCTGAACAGAATGAGCATGGCAGTAGAGTCAATTTTAGAACTGTGACTTGAGACCAAACAGTAGTTACACGTTGTTGCATCCTTACGTAGCTTTTCCCTATTTTAATCCCCAAATGAGTAAAAGTGTGGAACTTCTCTATGCTGTGTACAGATTTTAAAACCCCATGTGCTAATGTTGAAATATGGATTCAAGTTCAGAAAAGACAGCTGCATGTATTGAGAACCCACAAACTTACTAGGAAATTAATGCATTTATTTAGGGAGTGTCTGTAACTGTTCTTAAAACTTCCTGGTGATTTTAGTCTGGGCAGGACGTTAGTGTAGCTCCTGCTTAAAAGCAAGCAGGGGAAATAGTTTTGAGTGTTTAAGAGTAGTGGCAGGACTGGACAGCTTCACTGCAGAAGGAAAGTGAGAGCTAATGGTTGCCCCATTTTGTTATGAAGTTCAGCCTTTTAGAATTAAGGAGTTCAGAAATCAACTTTAGGAGCTACAGAGGCAAAACACCACCCCAAAAACCCCAATCTTCCCCTTGTCCTGTTATTGGCATGAAAGTACTAAAGCACTGCTGCTTTTTCTTTATGTTAATTTTTTTTATTGTAGAGTTGATGCTGTAAACTGGGTTGCATGTAATTGAAATAGTGACATAAAAGATGCTGTCATGGCAATTATGCTTAGGTTTTTAACAATTTCTGACACCCCTCTGGAGTTTGTTCTCTCCGGTGTTTACTGCTCAATTAGCTCATCTGCTATATTTGTTAGATTTCGCATTTGTCAAGTTAAATATCAACAGATACTATAATACTGTTTTGAAGTTCATTACAAATCAAAGACGACCTATCAAGACTTTCAGTTTCAGATTTCTAACCTTGCAGCTTGGTATGCTGGTCAGAAGGAAGGGCCTCTTTCAACTATCAGCTCTAGTCCAAACCTGTCAAAAAGCTGCAAGATACTAAATTGATTATTTCTTTACTTCGATTATTCTTCTGATGTCAATGTTACTGGGTCTGAAGTGTTGCGGAGAAAGCCACAAAGGCTAATCTCTCCTGTTCCCTGCTGGCCAAATAGAGCAGCAGGTGGGTGGGAAAAATTTGACATTTGAAAGAAGATGAAGCTCATTAGAAGCCCATGAAGATTTCTTTTAACATGAACATAAGTGCCTAAAACTTAACTTTATGTGACTGTTTCCTCATTATTCTTAAAACCTTTTGCAAAGGGTCCAGTGCTATAGCTGTTGCCTCTCTGAGCTCTTGATGGTCTGACACTATTTTTTTTTTTTTCATCCCTACCGAAGTGTCTCTTTATCATTTAAAAAACACTAGCACAGCATTAAATGGCTTCTTCACAGACCTGTACAGAAAGTTCATAGTGACATGTGTGGTCTGAACTGCTTACATTTCTGTTGCAAGGGCCAGTGGCCTCAGGTCACTTCTTGCCTATACATCTGGAAGTATTTCTTCCTAGGTTATCCTGTTGCTGTCCGAGATAGGCATTTTGGAAGAACACTTAAAGTAGTTTTCAAATAGTCTTTCCGTCAGCTGTGAAAGCTTGCACATATTGCAAGTATAGCCAAGACTATTTGTCATCCTCTGAAACCACTTCTAGGATGTTGAAGAGATCTTCCACCAACTCTTCTCCAAAACTACATACCCCTTTGAGACTTATAATATAACTTCTGTCACATGTCCATCAAGAGGAGTTCTCGGAATTTCATTCTTGTCTTTGTTTCTGAACCCATGTTAAGTCTACAAACAAAACTGTGCCAGATCTAAGTTAGGGAGATAATTTTGCAATTTAAGTACTCTGACTAGGAGGCAAGAAAAATAATTTATTTTGTTCTTTTTGTGAAGTTCAGTTTAATTAAAAAATAAAGTGGACCATTAAGATCCAGCAATAGTAAACTAAGTATTTGCTATTAATGCATCTGATATTCTTTGCAGGACCATAATATTCAGGAGAAATGCAGTCTTTAACACTCCATAGATCTCCGTAGGCTTTTGGGAATCTTTTCTATTCAGTTGCAGTTATGAAGAGAACTGGATACAAACTACTTCTGGAGCTGTAAAATTGTGGTTTACCTCTGTCTTCATTATTGCCCTTTGTCTTTGTGGGTTCTCCAGCCTATTGCATCAAAGGAAACGTGATGCAAAATATCTTTTAGTTACTGTGTGTCTTGTCCAGAATGTCCTTTGCTCTGTAATGTTGTCCTGCATTCTTGTGTATTTAACAAGAATTTTAACATTTTATTCCAAAGAAAAATGATATATTCTGTTTAGTTTAATGAAAAAGCTTAGGAAAGCTTTTTTCATCACCTATCACTTGGGAGATTACTAGTTGTAGTGGTATCAAGTTCTTCTGTGTTCATACTCATTAGAAGTAACTGTCAGTAGCATAACACATTATGCTACCTGTTTCATTTTGTCTTGAGGCAAAATGGACTCATACAAAGTCAGTCCTAGTTTATAAGCAGCCTTCCCTGTTCCTGTCACCTAAGTAGCTTTTCCTGGAATTTCTGTATGTGCTGGAAACAGAATTAGTGACTTTTTGAGGTGACCTATCTGCTTGCTGGATCTCAATCAGCCAACCCCCTACAGCTGATCACTGGATGACCTGCCATAGTGTGTAAGCTCTTAGTAGGTATCTTGGTCTTAGAATGTGTTCTTAATGTTTTGTGTAAACACAGTAAAGTTGTGAACACATAACTTACGACTGGGTTGTAAGTTTATTGAATGACAGATTCCCACATTCATGTTTTTGTATCATAATAAAGAAGAGGTGACTTGAGGTAGATACTCATATTTACTGGAGGTCAAGATTTGTACCGTGTTTAGTAAATTTAGAGCGAAAGCTACTCTGCAGTGTTTGGGCATTATTTTTTCCTTAGCTGGAATTGCTTTGTGCTTGATTTCTCACGTGTGAGCCCTTTGTGGTAGCAGGAAGGAACAACTCACCTTTGCATTTCAAAGCCCTTCAAATACCATTTGTAATTAAATGTACTTCCTCTTTTTATGCTTGCCAGTTCTTGACAAACCAAGAAATTGCTTAACAAACCGAGAAATTTCTTAACTCCTTAGATATTTGAGAGGAGAAAAATGAGAAAAATTGGTAAGAAACATGTGACGATATGTGAGATCTTATTTCCTTCATCCCTCTGATTCCTTTAGGCATTCTGATAACAACCATTGCCTCAAAAGGGGAATTACAGAATTGGCCTGAACTCTTACCAAAGCTTTGCAGCCTGTTGGATTCTGAAGATTACAATACCTGTGAGGTAAGGAGACTTATAGAAAATAGAAGACTATAATCTGAATGTGATTGTTTTATCTCTCTTCATAGACACTATGTATATGTATAGTAGCATGTGTGTGTATACATGCACATATATTCTTCTCAGAGAACAGTGGCTCAAATTTGATACTACTTCTTGAACCTGCATTCCATGTTGTTACTGTTCATACAAACAAATTTGTTTTCTTTGCATAAAAGTGGAATAAGACTGCAGATGGGTGGTCGTAGCGTCTCAGCTAGAAGTGTCCTGAAGTTACCACTCTGTGATGCCTAATCTTTTCGGCATTATCAGCATCATCAAGTTGACCCTGAATTTTCTCTTACTTAAAAGTAGTATTCATTCTTCTTGTAACTTAATCTGGAAAAGTGATCTGTTATTGCTGCAACAGGGTGAAGTGAACTGTTTTGTTCAGTGTATATGAAGGAAAATAAATAAATACCAACTTAATTGTTTTAAACTATGAACAGAAAAAAAAGTCTTGTCTGACGTAAAAAAAAAAATAAAAATCTGAGATCACAAAATTTTAATTACTTACTTTAATTACTTGATTACTTCCATTAAAGTGTGTGAAGCATTTTGTATAAAATAATCCTCAGAGATAGCATAATGGCCCAAGATGCCATGCTGTTATGTAGTCTTTTAGTGCCAATTTCTCAAGAAAAAGAAATAAAAACACTTGAAAATGAAACTCAAATTGACCATCGTATCCAGAGTTCTGTTTTGCCCCATAAGAAACCATGAAAGGAAATACAATTATATATATAATTAAATGGGATACTTTTGCACCTGGACATTTATTTCTCAAATAAGAACTGGCTTTTAAGCATTTTTAAAAATATGACTGTATAGATGAGCATTGAATACTAAAATTAAAACTACCACTTATCCATTACTGACTCACCCAGCTTGAGAGCTTACAGATGTCGGTATAAAGTGCTTAAATAAAAAGCCTTTAAGGATGTTTCAATTTAACTCCATATTTAGTTAGCTGCATTTACTGTGTTAATTAGCTACATTTACTGTGTTGTGCTGAAATTACCTGTTCTATAGAAAACCTGAAATTTTGCTTTCTTCAGAATGTGAAAGAAGAGATTTTTATGTGTTGGTGTTTTTTTTTTTTTTAAACAGGGTGCTTTTGGCGCTCTTCAGAAGATATGTGAAGATTCTGCTGAAATTTTAGATAGTGATGTATTGGACCGACCACTCAATATCATGATACCTAAGTTCTTGCAGTTCTTCAAGCACAGCAGTCCAAAAATAAGGTAGGTTTAGGTATTGTATTTTGGCCACCTATTAAAATTTTATTTACACAAGAAGCAAGGTTGCTATTTTGTAGATCTGTTTAAAACATGCTTAGTTATTTTTAAATGATCCTGCAGAGATCCACAGAGGTTCCATGCATCAGTAATTTCCGTGTTTATCTGCTTAGTTAATACAACAATCTCACCTCTTTATACATCTTCGAAATGTGCAATCAGCTTATGATTTTGAAAATCAAACTGTTTAAGTTTTTGCATATTATAAAGAAAAATGCAATGATGTGGCTAGAATTTAATATTCTGATTAGAAAGAACAATTTTGCATTCATTTTATAATGACTTCAGCAATAAGAGTCAAAATTCTTTTGCTGACAATAGTTTCTGAGTTCTTGCAGAAAAATAATTCTGCTTTAACTGCACCAAAAGCTTAGAAAGCTTTCAGCTGAATCAAATTAAATTAGTTCATCATCTTATCACTGTAAAATTGTATTAATCTCTCTAAAGTAATAGACATGTAAGATAGAAGAAAAATTCCAGAATTAAATTGTTATTGCTAATACTAATTACAAAGAACAGTAGCTTTTACCCTGAAATGAGCCCACAGTGTGCCCCTGCCACAAAGAAGGCTAATGGTATTCTGGGTTAGAGTTTTACCAGTTAAGGGAGGTGATCGTTCCCCGCATCTTTCAGGTAAGGCCACACCTGGAGTACTGCTTCCAGTTCTGGTCTGTCCAGTGCAAGAGAGACATGGACAAGTGAGTCCAGTAAAGGGCCATCACGATTATGAAGGGACTGGAGTATCTCTCCAATGAGGAAAGGCTGAGAGAGCTGGGACTGGGGTAGCGCATCAATGTACGTAAATAACCTGAAAGAAGGCAGCAAAAAAGACATGGCCAGGCTTTTTCCAGTGGTGCCCAGTGACAGAAACAGAGGCAATGGGCACAAACGGAAACACAGAAGGTTCCATCTGAACATCAGGAAACACATTTTTACTGTGAGAGTGACCAAAGACTGGCACAGGTTACCCACAGAGGTGATGGAGTTTCCATCCTTTGAGATATTCAGAAACCATCTGGACATCATCCTGGGCAATGAGCTGTAGGTGGCTCTGCTTGAGCAGAGCAGTTGGACCAGATGACCTCCAGAGGTGCCTTCCAAACCTCAACCATTCTATGATTCTGTGTTGATCCTGGAAAATGTATTTTTTAACTCCTGTTTGAAAATCATATTGAAAGATTCTACAAATTGGAGGTGACAATTCTTTATTGCCAACTGTAGTAGATGGTGAAGACTAAGAGGAAGAGTATAACTTGGAATAATTAATGATAAGATTCAAATAAGATTTAGAAACTTACCTAAAATAGATGCACACTAAGAAAAATATATAACAAAGCCTAAACTTGCTCTTGTGAAAAGAAACTTAATGCTCTCTGAAGCTGGGAGATGGAGAAAAACATGCTTTTTTCCTTGCCACATTATACAGTCTTTCACTTTTTTCCTATGCTGCGATGTTTATGGCTTTGAGACTGTTAAGCCAGTTGCAAGTTTAAAGCAGGCTACCTGCTGACCTGCAGCCTGGTTTCAGTACATTGTGCTGAAGTATGAAAACTATTAGTAGTGTCAGTAAAATACTTGAGATTTAAATCTGTCAAGAGACAACTTTTGAACAATGTTTTATGAGACAGTCTTCCAGGAAATGTCTGAACAGAATAGAAGTTTGGAGTTACATTAGTACAAATACTTTATGGATCTTCAAAGGCTTTTACAGGTAGTTTTGTCTTGTGCCTTTACTTACGGAATTTGAATTTTGTATCTCTGGGAATGAAAAAGACCTATCAGTAATGGCTTTGCATGACATGGAATAGAAGAACAAATGCTTTGTTTTTTAGTATATGTCTAGCACAAGTGTTTTAGTATGTATCCTACTACAAGAGTGTGTTTGTTCTAAGCTACAGTTATATTGTTGACACATATTGGTCTCACTAAATACTAAAAATATTGCAAAGGCAGTTGGATACTTACCAACTAAGAAGGCCGTGCTAAAATTTCACCATGTTGACTTGCACAGAATTGTTAATATCTGAGAAGATCAATAATAATAATAATATAATCAAAATAGAACATCCTTTCATACTGTTTGGAACAAATATGCCAGGTGTAGTCATCCTGCTCTAGTTTTTATTTACTGAATACTTTATTCTTAAATATTTATTAGGTATATCAGAGGATAAGATGGTACTTTAAATGTAGTATAGTAATCTTGCTTGGTAGTACTGTAGATATGCAGATTTGTTCCTCCTTGCCTCTAGAAGATGCTTGGACAGTGTAATTTTTGATACCTATGTACAGCTTAGAAAATGTTTTTAACTCATGAAAAATGTATATTTTAACTGTTCCATTTGTAGGTCTCATGCTGTTGCATGCGTCAATCAGTTTATCATCAGCAGAACTCAAGCTCTTATGTTGCACATAGATTCTTTTATTGAGGTGGGTTTGCATTCTTGGTTAAGAATGGGGTTAATTGGGGGTTAAGTCAAATTACATATCTTGTTTATCAAGAGGTTTGAATTACGTTTTACAACCACCTCTACTCCCAAACTCCCCATTTTTGGTTACCTGTTCTTAGCTTCAGTCCCCATGGACTGAAGTTTATTCTGTATGCTTGTGCTCAGAGTTGATTAGTCTAAGCACTCTGCAAGCCCAAAAAAATATTTTGAAAGATGCTTCCTATTCATAAGTAGAGGAAACTCCTGTTGCATAAAAGTGTAAAAGTAATGGCAGCAGTCTGTTACTTACCTGTAATGGAAAGTGCAGGACAAGGATCATCATGACACTGAGTCCCTCTGGGTCTCTCTGAATACTGCTACTTACTGACCATGGATTAGAAGGGTGGTATTTTGGGTTATCTAGGGTATTTGATTTGCTGCTGTTACGTACTGATGGAGTTTTCTGGCTTCAGAACTTCATGTATGTTTAGGAGGAAAAAAAATTCAGAAAATACTGTTCTTGTGCCAGTGCTAATATTAGGCAGTGTTTTTGTTATGTGTATATTACACATTGAGAGTCTGAAGGTTCATTTGCTAAACCATATGTCTCTAAGAAATAAAATGGTATTCTGAGGTGTGGGGTGGGAGAGTACAGAAGTACATAATTGCATACTTTAGTTTCCCAGTAATGTCAATTTAAATACAAGTTGAACTAGACGAACTGAGGCTGTTCAGTTGATACTACTTTCCAACAGAATCTTTTTGCACTGGCTACTGATGAGGAGCCTGAAGTACGCAAAAACGTGTGCCGTGCTCTGGTAATGTTGCTGGAAGTTCGAATGGATCGCCTGCTTCCTCATATGATTAGTATAGTTGAGGTGAGTCTCATTTCCCAGATTGCATGCTGAAAAACCTGTTTGTGGTCGCAAAAATAATAACAAATTAAAAGCATTCATCAGAACAGGTATGTTAGTCTTGCACTTGCCTACTCTTCATTTTCCTTCAAGACTGAGATTGCAAAACTTTCTCCTTAGCTAATTGCAAACTTGACATTGTGTTTGACAGGCAATGCATATGGCAGTTGTTTATCCTTCATTAAGTTAATTGATCCTGAAATGGGCGGGATCAGCTATACTGTGGAGCAGCCAGGCATTACTTGACCCAATTGAGAAGATCATGTTAAAAGTCTAGTGCTAGTGCTGATAGTGCTACAGTTCACACATTGAAGCAGTCACTTTTTTTTTTTTGATATATTGACCATAACAAGGATAAGGCATGTTATTTTATGTAGCTGAAATGCTGTTTGAGCTGTTAACAACGTTGCCTCCCATTGTATTCAGCTGTAGAGGTTAATGTTATTTGATAGTTCCTTTACCGTTCTAGATTAGTGCAGACTTGTCTACCAGAGGACCAGTCAGCTCTGTTTTTTTGTCTGCTCAACTGTTTGAGCTGTGAGTAATTTCCACTTTTCTGGGAAATACTGGTAGTTTCTAGATGGCCTTTACTTACGCCACTTACCAGACTGGAAATATAGGTTAGACCATAATGTTTCTCATGCAGATTTCCTGTGGACAGGTGGGTCATAACCCAGTGTCAAATTCCATAAGGACTATGTCCAGACAACACAAAGAAGGTGTTAATTTTTTTTTTTGCTCCTGTACACAGGAATGAGAGATGCATAAAGGTGACCGTTGACAGCCTTCACATGTTATCTCATCTTCCTATATGTTGTCTTGAATTCCATGACACCAGTCTTGGCAGACATGTTCTCATATAACATAGGACAAGCAAGGATTGTTGGTACTTGGCGGGGGTGGGGCGTGTTCAGTTGGTTGAGAGATATTTTTTTCTTGAGACAGAATAAAGCTTTGGAAATGAAATTGTCAGGAAGTGATAACTTCTCTGGCTCTTCACCCTGCTAAGATTAGTAAGGAACTTCTGGACTTTGTAGGCAGAAATGATGTCACCAACCAGAAAAAGACCCAAGATTGTATTCTCATTGTATCTGGTATTTTGCTGTTGGAAAAACTATTACTAGGCTCCCTCTCTACAAAAGACAGTAGTAGTGATTTTCTGTTCTGTAACAGAAAGTTTAGGGTTTTATTTTGTTGGGGGGTGGGGCGGGGGGAGGGACTACTGTTACTGATTTCCCCAGTTCTATATGAATCCTGGTACGTGCACATGTAATATCCCAGAACTGACTGTTGTTCAGCATTCAAGAGAGTCAGATTTTGCACCTTTGATGTATTAATGCCTCCAAGCTGAATGCTGCTGCTGGTGGCTGCTCCAGGTGAAGAAAGTCTTAAGAGAAACACATATCTACATGATGTTCTTTATGCTTATGGAGAATAACTTTTGAAGTAGTTAATATTAATGATCCAGTAGTGATTCTAAGAAGGTCTTGGAGGGCGTCATGCTTTTGAAGCAGACAGGTTTAAACTTTCTTGCCAAATCCCTGGAGCATACAGGAATTGGCTGAGTTTGGATTTCATTGGGTTTTTTGAGCATGCACTCCAGGTGGGCAGAAGCAGATGTTTTTTGTCCTTTTTTTTGTGTCTGAGAACTTGATAACAGGATATGTCAGGAGTAGACCAACCTAACATTTCAATTATTAGATTGTATTTGTATGCTCACAGAGCATATTTATCCAAACACATGGCTCCTAAGATCCTGACTCTTGCATCCTGTTGCTTTTTTCAGATAAAGACATGTCTGTTACTGCTCAAAGAATGTGTTCTTCTTAACACTTTGTGTATCCCACTATTCTTTCCTTGATGGTTTGACTTAACAAGACTTAACACAACAATGTTTACATTACAAAGTACACAAAACTGTACTGAATAATCTTCCTATGCTATTTTGTAATTTATTGTGACAAAGCAACTGTTTGCATTGCCTAAAGTCAATAGAACTTTATAGCTTATCATTAAAAGTACTTATAAAAATTTGGCACGATAATATTAAAAAAAAAAAAAAAAAGACTTCAAATACCCTTCCCACATTTTGCTTTGTTGTTCGGGTCACTGTTGTTGCTATGATTTCCAGGCTGTGTATATGGCTATCTTACACCACTCAGTATAAGTAGCTTTTTCAATCTACTACTATCTAACTTCATGAAGCATATAGTATAATACTTATACTTGAAGAGGAAATGACAGTGTGAGGAGCATCTTCAAACAGATTACTTTTTGTGACTCCGTTTTTCCTGAGAAATAACAAATCCACAACAGAATAGTGGCTTTTCAAGCCCTCTGGGGAAAAATGCCTAATCTCTTAAGTTAAGATTCATTAAGAAAGCCTTACTTGCAATGAGTAGGACATTTTTCAACTTTTCCAAGCTGCAATCTGTTGAGTTTGGAATAGTGCAGTATTTCTGTTACTGCAAGTTCTTAATCATAATAGTGAACCGTTAGGAAGAGCTTGCAAGTTAATGCAGTTCTGTAGGAAGGGGTGCCATTCATGGCAAGTCTGGCATCCCCGAAATGCATAAGGATAACAAAGTTTCATCCATTCTATTTAATTTTGAGAATAAAATGGTATTCTGAAGCAACTGAAGAGGGATTTCTTTTGTTTTAAATCCATGTATCAGGAAAGGTAGCTGCATGGACTTGCATGAGGTTTTCTAAATTGGATGGAAGAACCAACTTTTTCAGAAATAACGGCTGGCAGGGAAGAATGCAGAAATTAGTATTTTGGAAGTTGGAAGAGTCTTCTCTAAATTGTTTTGGCAGTTGTGTATAAGAAACTGATGTAGCAATAGTCTACTTAGGCTATTTGTTTATGCAGGTATTTGATTATTTTTGGTTGAAGGAGGATTAAATTTCAATAGCAAGCTTAAAGGTTTGATACTGAATCTCTGAATTACTATTCATGTTAGAAAAATATGAGACTTTTTTCTTCCTGTTATGGGTTCTACTTAATTACATCCTGTCAGATAATCAAGATTTGGAAGGGAAGCTTTTTTATGGTACTGGAAATATAAAGTATTTCCATCTTATTAATGGTATAGTTGTAACTCTTTATTCAAAAGTGCAAAGGGGGAATAAAAGATAAAAAAAAATCTATTCACAGGAAAATTTTTTTTATTGTTTTTGGTCTCTGCAGTTTCTTGGTGTCTGAATCATCTAGCATTAAGAAAGAAATCTTGTAGCTTATTCTCACGATCGCCTTAAGTTGTCTCTTATGTCTGTTTCTTCCCCTCGCCCCAAAGAAACAAAATTGCTATGGTAGCATACTCTGGTTTTGTGAACACACTTTGCAATGTCAGTAGCTTCTTCTGGACACTTGAAACTTCTATCTTATACAAGTAATTTATTTTTACATTGTGTAGTACATGCTTCAGAGGACCCAGGACCAAGATGAAAATGTGGCTTTGGAGGCTTGTGAGTTTTGGCTGACTTTGGCTGAACAGCCAATTTGTAAAGATGTATTATGCCGGCATCTTACTAAGTAAGTATTAAGAATTGCAACTCCTATTTATTTTGAAATAGTCATCTTTATACCTCAATTGACTTGATCCTGGTTACTCTTACAGGGACTGTGTCTAGCTTGCAGTATGCTTAGAAGAATTTTCCTGTATTTAGTTCTTGTACATAGTAAAAATGGCTGTAGCACAGAGTTCATTGAAAAGAATTCTGAGGATTTCAGACCCAGTGACCTCCAGAAGCAACCTAAACTGTGTCACTGTGGTGCTTTACCTCAAGCTTAACAGGCTGTTACCATGGATGCAAAGATGTGCTACTGTGCACTTAAGCTCAAACAAACATTGCCCCATGATATTAGCTGTAATATCTGGTGTACCATGAACACTCTGTCTTGACTACTGCTGATGTAGGCATCTCTGTGCAATGCTTCTACGCACATAGTCTGTACAGTTGGAGTCCCATAGCCATAACCAGTTTAATAACTAAGTAAATCCTAATACAGATTATTCAAGATGTCTGCAATGTTGGGGACTTGCCTTATTGAGCTAATAATGAAAGGATAGGGTGGCTTAATGTAGTTAGGCTCCCGTCATTAAGAGTAGCGAGGTAGAGTCTTCAGCCACAAGTAAATAAAGTGACAAGTACTATTGGTGAGAGCGAACTTGTTTATCATGCATATTATGGGAGTTTGAATTTTAACTGAAAACCTTCAGACTTAATTTCTGAAAGGTGCTTCAGAATAAACTCATCATATGGAAGAATATTTGGTTTTTAAAGTTTAAAATTCAGTTGTGCCATCTGGCTGCCTCTAGTTAAAAGTTTATAATTTGAAATTTACACTTTTTCGGATTACAAAGTATTGACGAACTTTATGACGTGGAGCTTGGTTTAGGTACTAGCTTTTGTTATGAGGCTCAGGGTTCTTTTCTTTTGGGTTTGGGGGGGTGAGGTTTACAACCAAAATTATGGCCCAGGTAACTGAACACTGGCTTGCCTTTTTTCTTGTGTTATTTTGACATGTATCAATATTTCTTTGTAGGCTGATACCTGTACTGGTAAATGGTATGAAATATTCAGAGATCGATATTATTCTGTTGAAGGTGAGCATCAATTTTTTTTTTTAGTCTGCAAGAATATCTGGTTAGCTTCTGACCTATAAATCAGAATGATTCAGATCAGAATGGTGTGCTGTTCCAAATACTAAATGCGACTGCTGCCATGTTTGTTGGAAAATGATCTGTGGGCTTTCCTGCTTTGCCCCTGCCCTCTCCCACCCAACTTAGGCAGAGCTGGGATACTACTACCCATGAACTACTGCAACAATTCAGCTCAAAAAAAATGTTCTGAACTAGTTATAATGCCTTCTAGATCGAATACATGGCTTTTTCCATCTCTACATTTTAGAATATGTCTGTGTACCAGAATTTCTCTATCACTTCTTTCTATTTCATGCCCATTAAGAGTAATTTCTTAACAAGAAGGATACTTTGAGAATCTTGCCTTTCTTGCTTCTGTCTTTCTGTCATTTTTGTGGTAAATACAGTAGCAGAACACAGAAGCAATGGTATTTTTATTAGCTGGGCAGCACAAGTGGAATGTGAATCTTTTATTTGCTTATAAAACCTTGAACTAAAACTACATTCTTAACTTCCTTGAGCAATATAATAGGAATAGTTCATCTGATAAAACATTTTGATGACAGGGGGATGTTGAAGAAGATGAAGCTATTCCAGATAGTGAACAGGACATAAGACCTCGTTTTCATCGTTCACGGACGGTGGCTCAGCAACATGAAGAAGATGGTATTGAAGATGACGATGATGATGACGATGAACTTGATGATGATGATACTATTTCTGACTGGAATTTAAGTATGTCA
>RSEF01000031.1:25944424-25972332 GCA_003993805.1 Himantopus leucocephalus | reverse complement strand
GGGGGTGGGTGTCTCGGTCTCGCAGGCACCGCGCTGCGTGGACGTGGCTTGGGCTGCGGTCCGGTCTCTCCAGACAATGCAGTTGTTTGGAGGGAAGAAAGAGGACGGAGGGAGACAACTTAACAGTTGTCTCACGCAAAGGCAAAGCTGCGCCCCTCGGAGCTCTGCGCGGTCTGTGGCGAGAGCTTGCCGCTGCCTGCATGTCAGAGGGTCCAGCCTGAGCAGCAGCCAGCTGGGGCAACAACAGGCTTCCCAGTCTGCTGTAGAAACACAATCTATCTCTGCGCAGATGTGTATGTTTGTTTTGTTTTTTGGTTTTTTTTTTTTTAAATGGGTGGACATATACGGGGAGAAAATTAAAATACGGATTTGGGTTATTACTGAGCCTCGCGTGAAATGAAACTTGTTTTCATTGTGACCATAGCTGGTCTGAAACATTAAAGAAAGTGTTCTTGTAATCGTTGGGCTGTTTACAATGTTGCTACTTATTTGCTGCATGTTTAGTTGTTAATGTGTATCTCTGCTAACTAATAGGGGAAACATTAAAATGATTATTTGTTGAGACTGAAACAAAACAAAAAAAAAGATAGTATCTTTTAGAAGTCTGCTTTTTTTTTGTGTAAACAACAGTTATCCTTAATGCTTAGGGAAAACTGATTTCACAAATACAATGTACTATTCCTGAATATAAAGCCAGGTTTCATGTTTTGTTTGCAGCATTTGAATTAATTTTGACTCTTTAAATTTTGACTCTTTAAATTTTGCTTTCAACAGAATATGAAAACTTAATGAAACAAGATATTAGATTTGCTCTCTTGGTACACAAAGTCACTTAATTTGAAGCTTCAGTGTAGGAGATCAGTATTAAGCTAATACGTGGAAATTTTTTATCTTTCATTAAAAGTATCATTTAAATTAATATAAAAAGTCACATTTTAATTGGAAAAATTACTATCTCCTAAGATTAAAGTGATACAGAAGTTTTTTCTTCAGCTATCTCAACTAAAATCAAACACTTTTCTGCTTAACAATGTTCTGTACAATGGTATGTTCATTTAACTGTCTGATCAGTTTTAATTTGTTTTGTTAGTAAGTCAATAATTTTGTTAAATGAGTGAAGGCAATGCGCCATTTCTGTACATTCTGTTTCTCTGTCTGTGTCTTCACAAACACTATCAGCAAATATGAGGTAGTAGACATCTACCCAAACTTCTCATTCTCTCTTTCTGCTCTATAAAGTCTTTGCCTTATAGCTCTGTTGGCAAAACTCCTAGCATGGGTCAGCAATGAGTGCCAGGAGAAGGAAGGTTTCTTTTGTTGGTGCAGATTATTCTCCTACCTCCAAAAATGACACAAAGTAGGACAACAGGTGTATTCTTGCTTGTCTTGTGATGATGACAAAGACATTAGACAGGGTCTTCAGCTTGCAAAACTTGACTGAGAAACCTGTGTGATACCATGGACAGGGTTTTATTTTGTGTAGAAGTAAATAAAAAGGAACATGGACGGCTCCTTCTTTGCTGTTGTGGGTAAATATCTTTCAAGATTAACCATATTGTCTAAATACGATGAAATTTTAAAAGGATTTTTAAAAGAAATGAAGTATTTCCATATATCGTCAGAATCAAACACAAATTATAGGCTGTGCATTTTGAATCATTAGGCTTCTACGTTTCTACTAACTTTTCAGAGAAAATTATTGTTCAGAATTATTACTGCAGTGCTTTGGAAGACTTGGCATGCAATCTATGTATGCTTTGAAATGTGGTGGAAAAGTTAAGATGGGAATTAGAAGATTGCTGTTAAAATGCATTGAATGCATACTGACCTGAAATAATGAAAAGAAATCCACAAGTAGAAAGAAAGGTGGTATTGTGTAGAATTTTAAAATAATTGTCTTCTGTTTCTTGCTTTTGCCTTGCCCTTCTAGGTAACACCAGGCAAAATGTTTTTGTCACCTGTGGAGTGGGATAACTCTGCTTTCTAAACCACCAATGTGAAAATGATTCCAAAACATAATTAATATTTAATTAGTTGATGTACATGCTGTCATGAATTTGCAGCTGAAATTATGCGTTGGAAATGGAAGTCTGGATTTTGAGCAGTAGGATGCTCTCTCCTGATTTGGTAATTTGCTGTAGCTGATAGGAAAAGACGTTAGAAACTAGAGAGATTTAACTGATTTCTTGAGAAAAGGAGAGT
Source organism: Himantopus leucocephalus (assembly GCA_003993805.1). Lineage (NCBI taxonomy): Eukaryota > Metazoa > Chordata > Aves > Charadriiformes > Recurvirostridae > Himantopus > Himantopus leucocephalus. Next base: position 25,970,130 of record RSEF01000031.1, on the reverse strand, counting down.
GACATAGATGTGTATGTGTAGCAATTTCTTACACACTATTTAGGCTGCTGCCTTTTAAGAACTTCCTAAAAGTGCTCATGTAAGCAAAACAGATCTTAGCTTCCTTATTGTAATAGTCTTGAAGCTTATCATGAGACTTTCATCTTGTACAGCTTTTAAAAGTGTTTGAATAGTTGCAATTTTAAAAATTTATTTATTTATTTTAGAGAATGTAAGGAAAATGGATGTTTTATGGGCCTGCCATGTGTTGAGTGCTTCCAAGAGGTCACTGAGAGATAAATAAAACTATTTTCAGGATGTGTAAAGTTGAAGTACACAGGCCTGTACTGTCACCTGAAAAATTTCACTATCCCTTGAAAAACATAAGGGTCTGCTAATAGAGGGCGGTGCTCTAGAGCAGCAGTTTTCAAAGTCAGGAGGATACAGTTACTTTTTTGTGGTATCAAAAATTATGAACAAGTAGTACAGGCTATAAATGGCTTTGATTCTTATGACTGAGTTTTAGGCATTCAAGTCATGTGGCCAAACATTCCCAACTCCTAATTAGGATGTTGTCATAAAACATTGGGTGCTTGCTGCTATGTATGTGATACATCAAAACAATGATGTAATTTAAAGGGAACACTTTCATAAGTAATTTCCATTATACATAGCTACATTTTGTCTGTCACTTTAGGTACACTCACACTGGTACAGTAGAATAAAAAGCATTTGTTATCATTGAGTTACTGTTTTCTTAACACTGCTTAGGAAGTGTTGCATAAGCTTTGACATTGTATTTAAACTGACTGGTGCAGGTGATGCTTTTGTTAATTCTCAGTCTATTAAACTCTGTCAAGTCAACAAAAATAACCCTGGCCACTTCTAAGTCAGTGTTTATTTATTAATTGTTTTAAATTAATTTGATTAAACTATTGGAAGTTCTCTGTATAGCTGAAACTGGTCTCTGTGTAATGCTGTGCTTGGTAACTCTGGAAGTTCTGGGTTATAACAATGTGTTTAAATTGGCTCTGACAAACTTCTTTTATTGTATCTTTTTAATTGTTTGTGTTATCTGTAGCTTTTGAGAATGGCTGTGAGGAGGATTTTTTTCTTTTCAAGAGCTTTTGTAACATGTAAGGGCTGGCAGTATCCAGGGTTAATAATCTTAGCTTTGTGAAGAGGCTTGATCTAGTTAAGTGTAAGACGTATTGTCTTACGCATTTACGTGATATGAGTGACACTGAGACTTGTCATGCTTCCATCTGGATTTCCATTCATATGTTTACGTAGTGCTACTCTTCTGCTTGGCATACAGTTGGATGTTCAGTTTCAGGAGAGCTGTTGTGCAATATTTGCTTAGTCTCCTCCCTCTGCGAGCATGCAGCTAGCATGAGTTGGCAACTTTCCACCTTTTTGTGAAAAAAAAAAAAAAAATTATTGTTAATCATCTAGGTATAGAGGAGAATATCTGTCCTTCCTCATGTGCGCAGAGCTTCTGTGGAGCTGATCTTTATTTAATTTACTGAAGCTGTGAGGAGGAAATTGAAATTGCCAGGTTGCTTTTGTGTTCAACCTTCTCAAAACTTTCAGAACTGAACAAGTTATGTTGCCTGTATAAACATCGGGTGACTGCTTTTTTCCATGTTTCGCTGCACTTGATTTTCTGTAGCTCTTTCAGACACTCAGAAATTTAAATTTACTGATATTTTCATTTTAAAACTGTTACACCATAATATTAATCACAGGAGTATTTTCATGTATGCAGGGCCCATTAAATTAAATCATTGCCTAGGTGGAAAGGATGAAACACGTTACTTATTTGAAACTGCAACAAGGAGTAACAGTGTGAAGAAAATGACAACAATCTTTTTCAGAGCATCTAAATGAGTTTACATATTAATGAAATGAGCTTACATATTAGGAGAATTTCTGTTGCTTTATTTCTTTAAAGTGTTACTCCTTCATGAGTGAATGAAAAGATGTTGACAGTACAAATGGACAAATCCTGATGAGTAGTATATGTCATTCTATATTTGTGGGTAAAGAAAAGATTGCTTTTGGTTAATATTTGTAACTTTAATTTTAGAATTACAGGAATGAACACCCGGTCTCTATTGTTCTGTTGCACTAAAATTTGTACATTAACTGCTATAATAGGATATCTTTTAAGCTGCATAAATCGAATATTGTAGTCACTGAACAGTTGTACCTAGTTTAAGCAAATACTGAATTTCACCTATATGAGGGAGTTGGGCTCCCCCACCCTCTATTAATGGATTGCCTACAGTTATTACTTGGCCTATCAGTGCAATTCTGGAATTTTCTTGATACAAATTCTTTTTTAATGAAAAGACTTTGATACCATTATGATTTATCTGTATTAGGGTTCTTGCATGCATAATCTGTTGATCAGGGGTGTGGGTTTTCCACACTTGTATATGGCTGAGGAACATGAGCTGTAATTTAAGTGTAATCCATCTGTAGGACAGCTTTTCTGGCCCTGACCAAAACAAGAGGCAAAGGATACAAATCTTCTATTCTTGCCCCCAAAACTGAAGCAATTCTATTTCCCACATTCAGTCTTTTCTAACCTTTTCCTATTTAGCATTTATCTAACAAGGTGGAGGGACGTTGATCATATTATGTTGATACATGTTTGCCAAAGGCAAAGTTGTAAGATTTAACTAGGATTTGGAAACTTAATTTGGAGATTACCAAGTTTTCATTTTATGGCAATTTGAAGTAAATTAGGGACCTAAACTTTTTTCTGGTTAAAAAGAAATCCTGTAATTAAGTTGGAGTACCACTTCCAAGTGTTGCAGTTTGAATAGTTATCTATCTGTTTCCTGGAGAATAAGTTGTGGGTTTGGTAGCGTATTTTAAAAAGAGGATTAGGCAGGTTATTACTTAAATTGTTAATAATCAAATGTACAGTTTTCTCAGTCTGTTCCATTTCTTATTTGTAATGTGGTGATGTGGTCATATTTAAAGGGTTGAAGGAATGATCATGCTTGCTTAGCCACTGCTAATGCATGTTCTAAAAGCATAGTTTGAAATGACAGTAATTCACTTACTGTCAAATGTTTCTTTACTTGCTGAACTCGGTTAGAAAAAGTCAAACTTTGTCTGAATTTCTCTCATCAAGCTTCTAAATTTTGACCAAAATCAAAATGTGTTTAAGAACTGTGTGAACCTTTTATTATCCCGTATGCTCAGTTTTGCTGTGAGAACATTATTTGCAGCTGTCCTTTTCTTGCTTCTTACACTAGCTATAAAAATAGTATGTATCTGACCAGTCACGGGAACTTTAGAATCACTTTAATAATTAAGAAACATTTGTTTATACTGTGTAAAAAGACAGTGCTAATTAGCTTTTTACACAAATAGATGTTAATGTTGAACAGTTTTAGTCCAAAGTAAACGGAGTTTGCACTCGTAGAGTTTGATTAGAAATATAGGAAATAATACTGCTGCAGATTGCCCAGAAATTTCTGGCTACTTCAGCAAAGGTAGATTTTAAATTCAGAATCATCTTTATATGCAACAAACAAACTTATTCTCAAAAAATTTCAAAGTCTATTAAGTAGTTCAGTAAAACAGAGTTCCTGTAATCTGTTTCCTGTTATGCACAAGTCATGGAAATGCTGAATTCTGACTTCACATTTGCTGACAGGGTTACTTTCATTTCCATGAGAAAATCATTGCCGTTAGTTCTTGATGAAGGGAAATGGAAGAAGGACTGTCTGCTCTTGCTTTCCGTGACTTAATTTATTTTGTGTGCAAAGTTGGTCAGTAATGCCTCATTGTAGGCTTATTTAAGTGAAGTGTTTACTTCTATTTGAAGTCCTGTTTCTTGTCGTCTTATGGCTTGCTCTCAGGACACATATATACTATATGCACAAAAGAGCTCTCTTATGGCAGTGTAGAATGGGAAACGTCAACAAGAACATCAGCTTGTGAAGAGAGAGTTTTGTTAGATCTAGGGAAGAAGGAGAAAACTGCTAATGAACTTCAAAGTAGTTAAATGGAGCCTATATGGAGAGGGGACCACTTACATTTTGCATTCTCATACACAGTTTTACAGTTGTTTTCTGTTGAGTAATGATGGGGTCATCCTCAACAGATGGTGTTTTACCTGCAAAATGATATTCAGAATGGTCTTTCAAACTAATCTGGAAGTCTGTTGCATAGAACCATGGATGTTTTGTGTAACAACAGAAGTTCCTCTTTCTCCAAGATGCAACTTCTAGAAGAATCTGCATCTGACTTCACTGTTTGTCTGTCATAGCAGTGGATGGTAATTGCTTCTGAACGGGAGTGGAAGGTCTCATCAGCTCCCTCTGCTATGCGCTGCATTTATTTATTTTTAAGTAGGCCAGTACTGGGCTTTTAGTGATCTTGGCTATTACTGTTGTCACCAGGAAGAAGCAGATAAAAACACTTAAAGAAGAAAAATAGGCTAGACACACAATTTCCACCAACAGAATTTTATACAATGTGTGCAGGGAGGGACAGTGTTGAGGAAAAACAACCAAAACACAAATAACCAGTGTTGATGGCATATGTGCCTATAAGAGGATATGTACTTGGGTTTCATAAATTGAACTACTTTTCCTCTTAGCCACAACTTACATCTCTGTCTTTATCCTAAGTACAGAGCCTTAGCTCTGATGCTTATTGTATGAATTATTTGAGACACTCTTTGTGAACCTAACTACTGAATAAAGGAGGTGCGGATAGGTCGTATAGCTTTTCCAAAGCAGAAAAATGTCTGCTCTCTGCATTGAGGTACCATACTTAGTTTGACATAGGTACACATGTCTCCAAACACGAGTAGAAGATAACTTAATTTGTAGAATTGTCATCAGGTTAATCATCAGAACTCTTGCTCATGTAAAGTATTGAACACTTATCAAGTCTAGATGTGCTTATAGGTAGAGCCTGATATTGGTAACATAGGCTACACCTGACATTATATTCACAAGTAAAAACGTGTCTTTTAGTTGTGCCAAGCTTAAATCACATAGGCCCTCAATTCTGGGAGCCTGCTTTGGACTTGCTGCTTTGTTTAATCCTTAATATATTTTTCACATATCCTCTCAGCCTCTGATAACTATTGATAATGTATAAATGATGTGGCTTTCAGGGGACTTTATAATTGAGGAAAGTATCTGTTCTGTTTCTATGTTGTGCTTTCTGCTATTCAATGTGAAGTCAAGAACAAGAGTAGGACTGATTAGAAAACTTGATTTAAGTGGAAAAACTAGTTCCTTTGCAGTAACCTTCAGTTACAGTTAGGGAACAAGATGATGATGGGAATTGGTTGTTCTGGTTCATTCCATTCTCTAAAGGTTTGCGAAGTTACATTTGTGGTAGATTATCAACCGTCAGGAAGGCTGCAGCCAGAGACTGGGTCATGGCAATGCTACCCTTCCTGTGGCAGGAAATTTGTGGAGCTCCAGTATAGAAAAGTTCCCATAAAAGCTCCCATTATGAAAAGTTCAGAAGCAGTCTGTGTTCAGCAGGTTTTGATCAATGTGTTGGTTTAGCTAGAAGAAACACCTTAAGGCAACGGGAAAGAACGTTTCATGAAGGAGAATTTTATTAGCTTTCTTGGAAGAAATGCCTAACATTTATTTGTAAATGTTTATCTCCAAATTTGGGTACAGTGACAACATTGGAGTAGTTAAATAAGAATTTTATTTTGTATTCCAATTGAAAATATTGGTGATGTCTTATTTATAGAGTTATTCTAGTGTTTTTGTAATGTAGTGCCATTCAGGTTTTACTCTGAGTAAATACAGAAAGTTAGTAAGCTACCTATTAGTACACCAGTAGTCAAAATTATTGTAGGCTTCAAACTACAAGGAAAAATGGTTAGATAAGAGTGAAAGCAGAATGAAACCGTTTAGACTGGTACTCAAAAGAGTAAGATAACATTTAAAAAAAATAAATTATGTCTCCCACTAATTGGTGTTCTTATCCTTTTATTTTGCAGACTTACAAAAGTCTTACTCTGTAGAGAGTCCTTTTGGAGTTGGATGTATTTACATGTATTCAATTTACTTCTGCCTGTACTTTATTTACAGACCTTTCTGTAATTGCACTTACACTAAACTGAGCTGCATTTTGAAGAACTTTTTCAGGTTACAACTTACTGCAACCTTAGGAACTGTGATTTTATAGGTATTTTTTCATTTTGTTTTCCCTGATGGTTGGAAGAAGGAAAGCAAACAATCCTGGCTAGTAATCTGAATCAAATTGCCTTCCATCATCTGTTATTTGCAAATGTATGCATCTATGCATGGTGTACTTTAAGGCAACTTGCTATATTATTGACTGATGTATTATCTTGTGCAGTTAATACATCACAGAAGTGGACCTATTACCGTGGCTGCTGCAGAGCTCTTCCATCCACCTGTGGCTGCTTCCACTAACTTAAGCTGGCAGATCCCTGCACGCCTCCTCCTTCTTCCTCCCATCTCTTCTGCTGAGCAATGCAGCTGTTTATGTCCTGATAGTGATCTGGATCACCAATCTTCATTTTTATTTGCCAGCTTTATTTTTCAGCTGTATAATCTCCCCGATCATGTGCACTTTAGGGCTGCACAAATTTTTCCAAAACAGGACAGAAATGTTTGGAGGGGTGTATGACCAAATCCTCAGGCTCCTCTCACTGGAGAGCTAGAGCTGCTCTTGTGAGAAGTTCAGGATTCTAAGAAGGATGTGAAGGCCCTTGAACATGTCCAGCGGAGGGCAACAAACCTGGTGAAAGGGCTGGAAGGCATGTCCTGTGAGGAGTGGCTGAGGGCTCTGGGTTTGTCTAGTTTGGAGAAAAGGAGGCTGAGGGGCGACCTCATTGCTCTCTACAACTTCCTGAGGTGGGGGAGTGGAGAGGGAGGTGCTGATCTCTTCTCCCTGTGATCCAGTGATAGGACACATCGGACTGGCTCAAAGGCTCACCAGGGGAGGTTTAGACTGGACACAAGGAAGCATTTCTTTACCAAGAAGGTGGTCAAACACTGGAACAGACTTCCTAGAGAGGTGGTCGATGCCCCAAGCCTGTCAGGGTTTAAGAGGCATTTGGACAATGCCCTTAACAACATGCTTTAACCTCTGGTCAGCCCTGAAGTAGTCAGGCAGTTGGGACCGATGATAATTGTATGTCCCTTCCAACTGAAGTAGTCTATTCCATTCCATCCCATCCCATCCTTCTTCCCCTCCCACTCTGAGCATGTGTGCACTTTTCCTGAGGGCATGCTTCTGTGTCTTTTGTAGCAGGAGCATTATGGATCTGAAGCTTTTGGAAGGAAGGAGGGGAATGGGTATTTTGACAGGAAAACTTTTATAGTAGCAGTGCTATTATGCTGTGCCTTGCCTCGCCTTCCTTTCATTTCTATTGTTGCTTACTCCTGTCCGGAGGAAGTTCACAATAGTGCCAGAGGTGATAAGCTGGCTGAGTTCATTAATCAGTGTTTAGGGCAGTGTCTCAGTTTTAATGGTGAGGTACGCCTTACTCACTGGAAAATGTTTTAAGTTTTAAAACTAAACTTAAGAATAGGCAAAGGGAAGCTACTGGTGAGAGAACGAAGAGATAAGTGATTATTTTTTTGTACCATTTTTACAAAAAACAGAGGAAGATACATGAAGTGTGAAGAACTGGGGAGGCAAGATATCCAGTGGTCCCAAAGTGTGAATTTTAGTTCATGGAAAATAATGAAAGATAGGAAAGAATGAAGAGAGAGTACAATATTAATTATGTGTTTAATAACATGCAAAGTGAAAGAATACAAGACCTGTAGAAATCTAGAAAAGAAATGGTTTTGAATATGGCCTATAAATATGTAATAGAGGAGTTGTCATTAGAAGGGTGGTAGTAATGAGGTAAGTGCTGAGGTAATTTTAGTTTGTTTTACATATAGGGGATTGAAGGGAACTAACAACAATTGGTAAAAGCTGAAGCATTAGAAATCATTCACTTCATGGAACTTGATCTGTTATTAAAATTCGTAGGTTCTACTCTTTGTTCTGTAACTGCTTTAGCCTGTTGTGTTTCATAGTTCTGCTTTCTTTTTATTGATCTTTAGGGGGAAAGGAACAATGGGTTTGACGTCCTCTATCACAACATGAAACACGGACATTTGTCAACAAAAGACTTGGCAGACTTTATAAGAGAAAGGTAAGTATTCATCCTGGGTAATCCTGGCTCTTTAATCTACTGTTTGTGGGTTTTATGTAAGTTTATCATTATATTTAACAGTAACACACAAAATAGGTAAAACTCAGTGAGCATTTTTAAAATATCTCTTACATCCTACAAGAATATCTAGGTTTCTTCCATTCACTTAGAACTGAATAGTGACTCTTAAGCATGAATTAATAACAAGCTTCTGATTTTTCTGGTTTGAATTAAAAAATAAGAGTAAAAAGCTAGAAGTGTCACATTAGGTGTCCAACAGCTTATTAAAATTAATCCAAATTTTTCATCATGTTTGGAAGAAAAGCAGTAATTTAAAGTAGCAAAAATTATCAGGCTTACCAATTTTTTTACCATAGATGTAGAATTAGGGTATTAGCAACTGCTAGTATGATTTCAAAAGTTATGGTTTCAGATGAAGATGTTGAGAAACTAGCTTTGTGAAAGAAAAAGGAGTGATACAGTGATACATAGGGACAAGAAAATAATATGCAGAAAGTAACACAGGTTCTTCTCTATGGGATGGATGGGACAGAACTGAAATCTGCAGACGTGACAACTTCCAAAACAGATGACCTACTGCTGTTTTTCATTCTTCTTTGTGAAAGAAGACTGCTGCTGCTATGTTGAACACAAGAACTCCATTCTGGACAAAATTAATTGTTTGTCTGCTTCAGAATTTTGTCTTAATTCAGTTACTGACACCAGATGACACATGGAAAAAACTTGCAAGAGTCTGATTGAGGACCTGTTTCGGTGAAGGTTTCTTGCAGTAAAAGCTGTCCAAAAAAACAGCTGGTTTTTTCTGGGATATTTCATCAAAATTTCAGTTTTGGCCTCAAATAGATCTCAACAAAGAATTTCTTTTAAATTTCTACAAATCGTAACCACCATAAATTTGGCAGATACTCAGTTGCACAGACATTTGCATAGTTTCAAAGTGAATTGGAGAAAACGACAAAAATCTTTCCGCCAAGTAGAAACACGTGAGTTCCAGAGTCCATGTGTGATGGGTAGCCTCCTGTGGGAAGGACTACACAACCCAAGGAATCTTGTGTTTCAAGAATCCCTGATTCCAGAGAACACATTACGAAGCCAGACAGGGTTCCAGTGAAATCCTGTGTTGGATTGAGTGGAGGGATATCACACTCTTCATGTTTAGTATTAAATGCTTAAGACTTTACAAATTTGTGTTTTTAATATTGACTGTTACAAATGTTTGCCTTGTATTAACTTTGTGAGTGCCTGGATCTTTCCTTTGAAACTGCTTTAATTTTTGGAATCACTCAGTTTTTATAACAGTAAGTTGTAGACCTAAGCTGTACATCACCTGGACACATTTAATTTTATTAGTTTTACACCCGTTGCATTTTGATTTACCTCATTATTTAGATCAGAAGCTCTCTCACTCACTCTGCTTCTTATCTCCTTTATGTTGTATGCTTTGAGCATGATCCATTTTATTCATACTGGTCCTAAGGTGAAAGGTCATTTAAGTATATTTCAGTAAAAATAACTTGATACTATATCTGGCTTGGATTCTTTGCTTTATGGTAGTGACATAAATAAAACTGGACAGTTCATTCTACACAAAATTCCTGGTAAAAAGAATGTGGTGTTGTTTTTTCACTCTATAAACTCCTTCAAATTAAATTTTAAATGAGATGTGCCTTTGCAATCAATAAAGTATTTGGACCTTTCTCCACATGTTAAATGTGTCTCCGCTGAAGTTTCTGCCAATTAATTCTAGTGACTTGTCAAGAAGGATACTTTTTTTTTCCAGTTAAACAAGTTTAAATAACATTTAAAACTAAAGATTAATGACCATGTAGGAATACCTGAGGAATCCACATGGACACTTTATAGAATGGTAGAATCATAGAATAGTTTGAGTTGGAAGGGCCCTTCAAAGGTCATCTAGTCCAACATGCCCCTGCAATGAACAAGGACATCCTCAACTACATCAGGTTTCTCCGAGCACCATCCAACCTGACCTTGAATGTTTCCAGGGACATCTACGACCTCTAGGCAACCTGTCCCGCTGTTTCACCACCCTCATCGTAAAAAAATTTGTTTCTTCTATCTACTCTAAATCTACCCTACTTTGGTTTAAAACCATTACCCCTTGTCCTACCACAACAGGCCCGACTACAAAGTCTGTCTCCATTTTTCTTATAAGCCCCCTTTAAGTATTGAAAGGCCACAATAAGGTCTCCTCAGAGCCTTCTCTTCTCCAGGCTGAGCAACCCCAACTGTCCTAGGCTGTCCTCATAGGAGAGGTGCTCCATCCCTCTGATCATCTTTGTGGCCCTCCTCTGGACCTTCAACAGGTCTTTCATGTGCTGAGGGCTCCAGAGCTGGATGTACTACTTCAGGCGGGGTCTCACCAGAGCAGAATAGAGGAGCAGAATCGCCTCCCTCAACCTGCTGGCCATGCTTCTTTTGATGCAGCCTTCTGGGCTGTGAGTGCACGTTGCTGGCTCATGTCCAGCTTTTCATCCATCAGTAACCTCAAGTCATTCTCGGCAGGGCTGCTCTGAATCCCTTCATCCTCCAGCCTGTATTGATACGGGGGGCTGGCCAGCCCACGTGCAGGACCCCCTCATGAGGTTTGCACAGGCCCACTTCTCAGGCTTGTCCAGGTCCCTCTGTACAGCATCCCGTCCCTCAGCTGTGTCGACTGCACTCAGCTTGGTACTGTCCCTGAACTGGCTGAGGGTACACTCGATCCCACTGTCTGTCATTGATGAAGGTATTGAACAGTGCTGGTCCCAGTACAAACCCCTAAGGGACACCACTTGTCACTGATCCCCGTCTGGACCTTGAGTCGTTGACTGCTACCCTCTGTATGCGACCATCCAACCAATTTCTCATCCACCAAACAGACCACCCATCAAATCCATATATCTTCAGTTCAGAGAGCAGGATGTGGGGGACCATGTCAAAAGCCCTAGAGAAGTCCAGGCAGAAGGCATCCGTAGCTTTTTCCTTATCCGCTGATGTAGTCACTCCTTCATAGAAGGCCACTGGATTAGTCAGGCAGGACTTGCCCTTGGTGAAGCTATGCTGGCTGTCTTGAGTCACTTCCCTGTCCTCCATGTGCCTTAGCATAGCTTCTAGGAGGATCTGTTCCATGATGTTGCGAGGCACAGAGATGAGGCTGGCGGATTGGTAGTTCCCAGGGTCCTCACTTCTACCTTTTTTAAAAGTGGGTGCAATGTTTCCCTTTTTTCCAGTCACCAGGGACTTCATCTGACTGCCATGACTATTCAAATATCATGGAGAGTGGCCTGGCAACTGCATTGGCCAATTTCCTCAGGACTTTAGCATGCATCTTGTCAGGTCCCATAGATTATCCTCAATGAGAGACCAAGAAATGTATTTTCTGTTCTTGTGCATGGATCAGGATTGCCAAAGATACATGCATCCATCTTACAGCATTGTAGTAAACCATGAAAATTTCAGCTTTCATTAACACACTGAGATTCACTACAATCTTGGTGCTACATGTTAATTTATTTGACAAGGCTTCAGTATAGTTCCTTAAGAGCAACTTGCCCTGAGACTGGAAAACATCTGTGAGTGATGCAGACTACCGGCAGTAAGCTCGGTCCTTCCCAATGACTTTCTCCCATCAGGGTATTAAATCTGGTATCCTGTCTGTTCCATTGTGTTTTATTCAGCCCTGCTTTACTGATGCATCTCGGTATGCCAGGCTGCAATTAAAAAAAGCAGTTGAATGCCAAATAGGTATTTCTTTTCAAGTGAGGGGTGAATCGCTGATCAGTCTCAGTCTGAGCTAGGGATGATTTGTGGCATGTAGTTTGTAGTTCAGAGGAACAGATAGACTTTAAATATTTAGTGTCCTCACTTTAGTAAAAATGTTTACGAGTGTCCATATCTAGACAGCCCTTCACTACCATTGTGAAGTTATTGTGGGACATCAGTTGATTTCCCAGGACATAAATATCATTCAGTAGGCACACACTTATTCACATGGGTCAAATTCTTGATCTCAGAAGAAATTGGATTGGGTGGTACTTCAACAGTATTTTACAATAGTCCAATTATCATTGTTCTATTTTGCATCTTTGTTTATTGCAAAGAAATTAAGAGGTGTTGCACGCAATTATCTCTTCCCTTTCTTCCTCCACAAACTATAGTCTGAATACTGGTTTACATTACTGTTCTTTACTATACATATGTAAGTAGATGAAAAACATTTATTAGGAACCTCCTACACCTACTCTTTTTATGCACTGACTTTTATGTACCTGATTTTTTGAACTGTTCCCTATGAAAACTAAATTTACATACATTTGAATTTTCTTCACGTCTGTCCTTCCATTCCTTTTGAACATATTGGCCTTTTTTTCAGAAGTGGAGAGTGAAAAGTGAAAACTGCTGGATAGGTAGAGGAGACAGATCTGAGTTGGTGAGAAGACTTTCAGCAAGTTAAAGTACTTAACCTTTGTGTGTACTGTTTAACAGTAGTCACCTGGTCAGTCAGGATTGCTGGAGTCTCCAGACTAGCTAGAGAATTTGATTTTTTTATCGAGTGATCTCAAAGAGAAAGGAAAAATGGTTGAGTGTATTTGGATGTACAGACTTCTTAGGGCATAAAGGACACATGTCTGTATGAAGTCAGCCTCTGTTACTTGCACTGTTCAGAATAGTGTTTGGGTTGTGTGCAGCCTAATCAGGGAAGAGTCTGTTGTTCCCTTTTCTCCAGCCTTAGAAATAGTAATGAACAAAGAAAAACTGTGTAGGATGTGGGAAATTTTGTTTTTATTATTGTCAGCTTAAGGATTTTTTTAAGATTTTTCTTTCAAAACTTCTGTAAGAACCTTCTGAAATTGCAGATATTTCCCCCGGAAAAAAACCAAAAATGTTAGAAATGTGTTCATTTGTAATAATATAATATTTCTGTACTGTACCTAGTTTTCCAACTGAATATCCCTAGAAGGAGCGGGTTTCCTCCTTGGCTGTGTTCAGTTAGTCAATACCAATTCAATTTTCAGCAGTGTTGTTTCACTTTTGCATTTTTGTTTTTGAGTATTTGTTAATGGTCAGATACTAAAAGAACTGAGGGACAGTTGGAGCTGTGGTTCAGAAATATGTCAACGGAAAGAGTGAATTTCGCGGCAGGCAATGTGCTCAATGTTGGTAAATCTTAGGTGGGGCAGCTTATCTGTCTGCTGAAAGATAGATATCTTTGTTCTGTTCTTGATAAAGCATGTAGAAATTTTGTTTTTAAAGCAGTGAAAATGTAAGAAGGTTGGGCTGCGCCCACAGTTTTTCTTTCTTTAAATACTGGGAAGATTTTGTAGGTGAACTGTCTTACATTTGTGTGTAGTTAACACCTAAACTGCTTACATGTAAGAAACCACTGTGCTCAGCTAGGAACTTAATAAGTATTGTGTTCACTTTTCTTCAAAAGTCTTTCAAACATTTTTCTGCACCACTTGTCTGTAAATGTCATAAAAAGAATCTCCTTGATGAGAAGAAACTGGCAATGTATATATTCCCATTTAAATGTTTAACAGATCCCAAGCAAAGACAGATTTTCAAATGGATGAAAATTAATTTACTGAGGTGTTCATAGTGTGTTACCCGTACATCAGAGTGCTCTGTAAAGTCAGTTGATAGGACAAATGTGTATATACATGCCCAACTGGTCAGTAACAGCATCTTTCAGTTGTCAGTGTTTGTAACTCGTATGTTGATACTGCATGGTAAATTGTGGAACTCCAGTTTTGTGGAGATTGCTCAGGTAAGAGCTGTGGATTTTGGTCAGAAATCTTGTGTTTAAAAAAAAAAAAAAGGGCACTGAGCTATCAAATCTGGAAAACCTTGATAGAAGCTACTGCTAATTAATCAAGATATATTGTTCGTCATGGTAATTTAAAAAACATCAGTGTCTCTTCTGGGTGTCTGCATATGTGCTTGTGGCTGTGCATTGAGTAAGAATTCCAAGCCTTGGAAACTTAAACTTTTTCCTGTAATCAAAAATAATTACATATGTGGAAGGAAGATAAAGTTATTTGACTTTTTTTATGGTGAATAACTTTGCAGTTGTTTGTAGGTGAGATTTAAAATGTAATTGAGTTACTGCATTTTACAGTTTAATCCCCTTCTGCAAATTGATTGTCCAACTGACTGGATAGTTATTTTGTAAGTTCAGTAGGCTTAAATACATGCTCCTCTGTTTCAGATGACTACTGCTACTTTGTTTCATTTTTTCATAAGACAATTCTTTTTGCTTGGAAAGTGTTGCTGTAAAGCAGAAATAAAAACCTCTGCCTCAGCAGTAGGTGGTTATAGTCATGGTACAACCTGAGATAGAGGTGAATTCTTCATCTCCCTTTTTTTCTCTCTTTTGCCCCTGAATAAAGGTATTACACAGCAGGAAAGAAAGTGCTTCAAGCTTTTGCATTTTCAAGAAAAGGAAATTACAGTATTTACTCAAATCCAGGATTCTTCTGAATCTGAGTTGACGCTACATATCAAATATTGATTTAGGGTGGAAAATTAAAATAGTGTGTATGTTTACCTTAGTAGTAGAAGGGTGAGGAAGGACTTGCTGCTGTGATTTGTTGTGTGTGACTGCTGTTCCATGGCAATTGCCCCAGCAGAGGCTCTAAGGAGGAAATCTGCGCTGACCCTTGGATTTTGAATCTCTAAAATACAAGTAAAAATGTGGGTTTGAATGCAGGAAAATGTAATGAAACTTTATGTAGGGAAGATGTTATCCAAAATAAATCAGAATGCAGAGACAACCTTCTTTAAAAATGACTATAAAGAGTAGAGTACAATACTTTTCATTGCATGTTATTTTACTGTTTCCAAACTCAAGTACCACTATGCAAAGAACTTAAACAAACAAACAGACAAAAAAACAACACCAACACCACCCCTACAAAAAGACTAGAGGAGACCCCATTTCATTTAATGTGATTGCTCAGTGAGCATTCAGTTTGTTTATATTAATGTTTTCATTACAAATGTATTTGATTTTGTTGCTTTGTAAATCTCTGGTGTTTAGACATGCTAGGCAGATGATTGTTATGTCACTTTGTTCTGACTATTACTAAAGAATGTTAAAGGCAGAGCGGAACAGCAGAAAGTATAAGAAGGAAGGAATTGTCTTTTTCAAGTCTTGAGTCCCTAGGTTTTACTTGTTTCTGTTCCTTGCAACATTCTGTCACAGGGTTCTTAGATTATTTTTTAAAAATATACTTCTGTGATTTTGCGTATAGTGTTGGGGGGGACAGTCATTAACATGGAGTCATTTTCAGCTAAAGTAAAATGTCTTCTGTTTTACACCTTTAGAGTGCATGTTCATCTGTCTTCGAATATCTTCAACTTTTCAATTACGCTTTTGATGGCTTTCTTTGACAGGGCTACAATAGAGGAGGCATATTCAAGGTCAATGACAAAACTAGCCAAATCAGCGAGCAATTACACACAACTTGGGTAAGTAAGTGTACATAAATAAATAACTGCATATATGTTAAGAATCAAGTTTGATTCTGAATAGTTTACTGATGTTGAAGGTAGCATAACTTTGCCACCTTTAAAAGCAATTGTTAGTTCTTCAGTAACCATGCAAAATATGCAGCTATGACAAAAACAAAGACAGTACAGTTCTTTATTCACAGTTTAAAGAAAAGCAAAGCCCAAACAGAGGGGAACTGTCTGTTCCTCTGTATTTAAGGTTGAGTTCTTTTCAGACATAATAAAGAATGTGAATTTCTATTCTGTGCTTCCAAGGCTATGGTAATTATTCTGAAGAGAGAACATATCATCCTCAAATGTGGCAATAAATTTATTTATTTCTATTATTTCTGTTTTCTGGAGTGTTATCTCTGTCCTCAGAAGTGTTAAGAATGAGACTTTTCAATAAATTTATTCCATAGTTTAATGAAAGTTTTATACATTGGGGTATGTTTTTAAAAACTAGAAGGATTGATGGGTGTTTTTTCATTAGAAAGATTATGCCAATGAGAACTCAGACTTTTTAAATGAGACTAGATTTTTTTTATTCGTAGTAATCACAGCTAGAAATGTGGGGAGCTTTTGTCAGTGGATAATTTTATACCATCTGTTGCGGTATCTGCATGTTAGTTTGAACATCAGTGCTTTAAAGGCTATGTATAGTATTGATTTTTCAGCAGCATTAACCAGGAAACTGAGATACAAGTGTACCTTTAGAATAGATGGAGGTCCATTTGGTATAGAAACCTGAATCTGAACCAGTCCACCACCTTCCTTTGCCATATGGTTAATCTCTGTTAATCAGTAAATCCCTTTTAGTGGCAGGCCATCTTTGCTGGTATTTTTTTGCTGTATCTTGTGGCTGTAATGATGTAAGACAACTAGAAACTTAACTAACCAAGTAATGTCTGATTTGTTTGTACTATTCAAGTATACATGTAAAAGTACTTCTACATCTTAAATTTTTTTGAGCTGCTTTTGCATCATCTTTAGGAATACCACCTGGCATTATTGTGTGCTGGTGACAGAGAAGATTAAGTGATCTTTGCTGTGTTTTACTCAATAGAGTCAATACAGGTAAAACCTAAAACATGGAAAAATTAGTAGACAGGATTCCAAGTACATTTGAAACATATTTAATAAGAATTTATAGCAGTTGTTGGGGTTTTTTTTGTTGCAGTTTTAGGAACAGAAGTGAACTTCTGTAAACTTATCAATTATATTTTAGCACTATTAAATAAAAAAGTCATACTAAAAGTGAAAAATCCAGATGAACATTAAATATTATTTTCCTCAATTTAGGACATTTGCACCAGTTTGGGATGTTTTCAAAACCTCAACAGAAAAACTAGCAAGCTGTCACTTGGATCTTGTGCGGAGATTACAAGAGCTAATAAAAGAAGTTCACAAGTATGGAGATGAACAAATCAAAATTTATAAAAAGGTTATTAATTTTTTTCTTATGCTTGTCTAATGACTTGTTAAGATCAAAATGAAAATGGTTTGGTTTTGACAACCATGTGATATTTCACAGACTAAAGAAGACGTTTCAGGAACATTGGAAGCAGTGCAAAATATTCAAAGTATCACTCAGGCCTTACAGAAATCAAAGGAAAACTACAATGCAAAGTGTGTTGAACAAGAACGTTTGAAAAAGGAAGGAGCAACACAGAGAGAAGTTGATAAGGTATTTCTGTGACATCTTACTTTAATGCGTTGTGTTGTCGATCAGTTACAGATGCACCTTGTATTATTAAGTGAAATGCTCAGAAAGGGCTAAAAGTATTTAAAAGTAGTAGTTATGGCTGTTTCATAATGTGCATGATACTTTGAATAGCTAGTTATGTTTTGTTCACACTTACTTCCTTATCTGTCCTAACTGCACTGCAGCTCTAATTCTTTATTTTGTAAATACCTGCATTGTACGATAATTTTGTTTAGTGGCTTTTACAGAAATTGCATATAATTGTTTCAGCATCTATTATGTTTTTGGACAAAATTCCTTAGGTAAAGACACAACAGTCAATGCCCTTGTTATTGAGTTAAGGGGTAGGAGGTTTTGTGTTGTCCCTTCAATGAGACAAAGTAGGTAATTACATGAGTATTTGAAGTCTGTTCCATTGAGAAAAAAACAAGTTAACATTTGTTTCGTGCTAATTTAAAAGGTTGCAATTTCATGGACCAAAAACCCAAGGGATGAATATATTGATGTTGTATTTAGTACTGTCCTTGGATTAGTGGGCTGTTTGATCCATTCACAGAATCAAAAAATGGCTGAGGTTGGAAGACACCTCTGGAGGTCATCCTGTCCAACCCTTCTGCTCAAGCAGAGCCACCTCAAGCCAGTTGCCCAGGACCATATTCAGAAGGCTTTTTAATATCTCAAAGGATGGAGACTCCACAGCCTCTCTGGGCAACCTGTGCCAGGGCTCAGGTTTGGTGAAAAAAAAAAAAAAAAAAAGCGTTTCCTGATGTTCAGAGGGAACCTCCTGTGTTTCAGTTGGTGCCCATTGCCTCTGGTCCTGTCACTGGGCACCACTGGAAAAAGCTTGGCTCTGTCTTCTATGTACCCTCCCTTCAGGTATTTATATCTATTGAAAAGATCCTCCCTGAGCCTTCTCTTCTCCAGACTGAACAGTCCCAGCTCTCTCAGCCTTTCCTCATGGGAGAGATGCTTCAGTCTCTTCATCATCTTAGTGGCCCTTTACTGGACACTCTCCAGTATGTCCATGTCCCTCTTGCAATGGACAACCCAGAACTGGACACAGCACTCCAGGTATGGCCTCACCAGTGCTGAGCAGAGGGGAACGATCACCTCCCTCGACCTGCTGATGTCACTGTAACTTTTTCCTGTTTTCAGGAAATTAAATAGTAGAGGAAAGAGGTCATGTTTCCCTGTCTCTAACTATGTCTTCTCTTTTTAAATCTTTATTCCTCTGCCTGTTTCCATTTCAATTCTTGTTAGAGTGATCTTAGTGCCTTTTATACTGCTGTCTTGATGGAGCAGGTAGAGTCGGTTATTGTCTTTTCACTGATGACAAAAGTAATCCTGTTGACCATGTTCTAATTGTTTTATCTTTGATATAAATCTAGGGGTTTTTCCTAGCTTCTGTCTCAAATGACAGTCGATGTTGGATTCTAGACATGAATCAGACGTATGTGGTTTGGCAAATATTTTCCTGACAGTCTATTCGAAGTATAGTTTTTCTGAATTCTTGTAAATAGATTGAAACTTTTCAGTAGGAAAAGTTGACTTGATGAAAGGCTTGGTTTTAAGATGTAACATTATCTTTGTTCAGTTAGAAACAAAAAATTTTCAGTCTGACTGATATCTACATGAGAAGGGAGAAAGAGGAAGCATGTGGGCCAATTTTTACTGTTTAATGATACTCCTGTTTGACCAATTAGGTCATAGTAGAATGCTCTGCAAGTACTTAAAAAATCTTTTCAGTGGGAGCAGGTAACTGTGACCATCACATCTCTTCAGTCATGTCTTTATTCAAATTTACACTTTTAATTTCAGAAATATGGTGAAAAAGATGTATTCGTTTATTTTTCCTTTGGCAGAGAATAGGTTTATTACTTTTAGCACAACATGAAGAATGTTTTCTATCAAAATCACAGAATAACTACTTTATCAGAAAGCAGGGGATCTGCACCAATATGCTAAAAGCTTATTGCAAAGCCAAGAGAAATAATGTATTGAATAACCTGAGGAGGTATCTGAGACCTTGCAATTTTCATGAAAGTTAGTGTTAACTTGTGTAATAATTTCCTGTTGTTCTCTGACATGTGAACTTCTCTATTTATAATGACTTGACAAAAAATTCTGGACTGATCCTTATTCTTTCACTTACTGTAAATCTGCTAAATAGAGTTCTAGCAATTGCTGCACCTGAGAAGAGACACATCCTGTTTTCAGAAGATATTGTTAGTTAATCATACAACTTTCATGTGTTTTATCATTTTGTCTGTCCTGCAGAGTAGCTGGGTTTTGCAGATGCTCTTCAGCACATAACACTTAGATTCTGCTTGTCATTGGACATGATTACAAGACACACAGAATGTTTTGGTTTTGTCAAAGTCCCATGCATATGGGATTCAATTACATAATGCTTTATGAAAAAACTTATTTTTGAAGTCTTTTAACTTGGCATTTCCTTCCTTTTCAATGGTTAAGTTTGGAATCTTAATTATTTTTAAAAGCAAGTGTTGGTAGAGCACCTCGTACTTTCAGCATAGTAAATGGCATTTGGGAAACAAGATAGGACTGTTTTCTTCTTGGTAATTCTCCTGTGTGAATGTGTAAGAGTGAGAATCACAAAGTAAAACTCAGGACAAGTAACTGATGGGTTTGATGCAACCTGTCATGCTCTCCTTTTGATGCCTATCCATATTCTTCATGCAGTGGAGTATTTTCAGCCTCTGTTATGCTGGGTTTAGAAGACTATGTGACTGAGATCTGCTTAAGTTTTCTTTGTAACTGGAAAAATGGAACTGTAGCTTTGGTTTCTCTTTGTTTGAAGTCCTGGTTGATGTTTCCCCAGGTGACCAAGTGCTAACGCTATAGTGTTACTCATGATTTTCAGCTATTTTTCTCTTGGAAATTGCAGAATATAACTATTTTTCCAGAGGCCATATTTGTATTAATTAATTTGAAAGTTATAGATAGTGGTCAGCTTTACAAGGAACACAAGTAAAGTGTTCCACTTTACAAGTGGAACAGATTAAACTAATTTGAAAGAGGGGAGGAGAGCTATTCAGAACTAGAATAAGTAGTAAGTATGCGGCTGTCTTTACTAATGTCAACAATTCAGGAATACTTCTGAGTTAAAATTGATGGGAAATGTTACTGACATAAAGTAGGCATGTTGAACAAAGAAGCTAGAAAAAAAAAGCTGGTGTTCAAGATGATTTTTATTGTAATTGACTTTTAACTTAGAAATAGCAAGAATATGAAAGGTTTGAAAAACTCCATCTCATGTGTGTCATGCTGTTAACTTTGAAAATAACTTTTTCTCTGCCACAAACAATCACTTCATTCAGTTTTGTTCTCTGTGTAATATTGGGATTGTCCTGTATTTTGTTTTGTCTTTTAAGACTATTAAAGTCCCAGAAAGATTATTTTGGTTTATTAGCAACAAATAATAAAAATAAAAATCAATAAATTACAAAGCCAAAAAGGACTATTATAAACAACTGAGCTGCATAAATATCATCAGTATGTTCTGCATTAACTTAATTTTCAAATATCTCTTAATCTTATAATTTCCATTGATATAACGGCTGTACTTTTGAATTTCTTCCTTCATTTCTAACAGAGAACTGTACCTTCTTGGTTTTATTTTACAACTGACTCTTTCAGAATTGCACAAATAACTGTGTGCTCTGTATTCCAACCCTGCTTTCTTCCTGTTTTTCTGTTGCAGATCTAAATATTTGACAAGAGCTAATTAGTTAACTTCAGCAATACAAATTTTATTTCAAAATAAGTATATTATAAATTTGTCATTGCTCATAAGGGGAAGGGATTTAAGTGAGGTAATTGCTTTGTTACCTTCTATGTGGTTTATGTATACAGCTTCAAATAGAAACTCTAATGGCTTGAATCTGAGTTATTTCGTGGTGAAATTTTGTTACAACACTTCACTGTTTTGATATGCCCCTGAATATTTTTTTTGTAGATCATCCTAGGCTTTCTTTTTGTAGTGACTTAAAAAACCTTGGATCAGATTGTATGTGTGACATTTGGCACTTTTTTGTACTGATCTACAGGCAGCAGTTAAATCAAAAAAGGCTACAGATACCTATAAACTATATGTGGAGAAATATGCTGCATTTAAATGTGATTTTGAACACAAAATGACAGAAACGGCACAGGTAAGTGTTATAAATAATAGTGTTTAAAATAGATTAATATATGCTATTTCATTTCTGAAGACGTGAAATCAAAGCTTTCGAAAATTTGATTCAAGATAGAATGATCTCCTTTGGAAATTGACATGAACAATAGTGTCAGAAGTAGTATGTTTGAAGGGCAAACACTGACCATGTACGTCATGAAGGCACTGTAGCTGAATTAACACAGTTGAGCACTAGCACTCTAGAAAAACTTTTTGCAGAAATTTTTAGGAAGAAAACAAAGTGAACTTCTGGAAGTATTGTAGAGGCACTGTGATTATGTGGGACATCCTGTGAATTGCTGGGCACCCGGAACTCATTCGTAGGAGTTTTATTATTGGGATCCATCATGTTTTTTTCATTATCATTCTAGCAAAACACTTTAGTTACAGCTTGTTAAAGTGTCTTCCCAGGTTTTACCTGAGGTTGAGAAAAGCTCTTACATTTGTTCAAGTTTCTGGGTTTTTTAAAAGACTTCTAATCTGTATTCCAGAGGATATCAAGTTCTCTGTATCATTGGATATGCTGCTTCTCGTACATTTTAAAGTTTCTTTTTCAAATCTGTTGATAGCAGACTTTTTTCCACTGCCCCAGATTTCAAAGAGCAAACTTCATCGTTTCTGCTTTTAGTAGTTAGTTGATAACTGGTTGGCATATTTATTTGTATATGTTTCTTGGTCTAGTAAAGCTTTTATAAGACAGGAATTTTCTTTTTGGTAGAAAATTCTTTGGTCTTTTCATTAGTTTCAAAGATTAATTTTTTGGCATAGATGGAATTATTAGGTAGATTCAGTTGTAATTATATCTTTAAGATATAAGCAGGAAAGTGTTAGGGTTTTCCTTAACTCCTTGGAAATTAAGATTTCACAGCATGGGAATTGTGTAGGCTGACACGCAAAAAGCTGCCCTATACTGAACTGTAAACTGCTTTCCGACTTTGAGAACTTCATTAGAATTTGATCTAGTTCATCTATCTCTGAATAGATGCTCAAGACAGCTGTTAGAGAAAGGACACCACATATATCACATACCAGAAGTCTTCCCTCCCGCCCCCCATTCCAGGCATTTGCAACAAAGAAGTGCAGGCATGCTATTGCAAAATTCTGCTTTTAGCAGGACTGTTACATTAGGAGTCCTGACAACCTTTCCTTGAAGAGGTTACAGAAGGCATCTTGTTGTGCAGTAACCTGACTTGATTCTGGTTGAAGGTGCTGTACTCCTTGTGCTTTTATTTTCAGTTTGAGTTAAAATTGGTTATGTACATAGTTTTTCTCTCCTTTTAAAAAATCTGTGACTTTTAATTGCNATTGCTTTTTTTTTTTTTTATTGTGAAGTGTAAAACATTGATGATTGCAGTTACTCTAGGGGTATAAGAAGGCTTTATTAAAAATAAAAGTTCAACAAGAAAGTTCATGGGTACCATGGTCTAAGGCATAAGGACTGTTGTACTTTCTCCCTCATCTCTGATGTGTGAAGCTGTGTTTTCAATACGTTTTAAGTTAGTACTGCTGTCAAAAGTAGGAATAGCCCTATTTCCATGCTTCTTCCTTTGTCAAGTATTTTTGCGAGGAACTACCTTGTAGTGCTAATCCAGCTAAAACTAATGTATGAAGGGAGGTTGGCTTTAACCCAGCAGAGACCTGCGGTCTTGTTTATTAAGAGATCACACAAGCATTCGTGATGGCACAAAAGCAGAGGGAAAGTGGTACCAAGAGCAGAGAATGGCATCTTTAAGCTGGTTTAATGGGTGACACTGACCTGGACTCACTTGCATATGTGTCCAGCTTACACGTTTGCATCTGTTGCCTTAGCATTGTGTGTTTCTTGCTGTAACTTAAAATATTTGCATATCAGTTATCCCTAGGCAATTTGACTGGGATTAGGATTGGAACTGGCGCCTGGGATAACAATCACTTGAGAATTTTGGGACTAGGTAACCTTTTTAAACTTAACTAATATGTATCTTGAAACAATTCTTGGAAACAAGTATAATATAATAGCAACAAAAGAATCATTGAGGTGTAACATTCCTCCTGGAGAGTTTCCAGAAATAAAAGTAGGTGGAATCAAACTGACATGTGAACACATACTGCTGCTACCCAAAATGGTAACTTTTCTGCAGTGTTCCTGTTAATGTAACTATTGTATTTGCTCAGTAAGTGTTCCAGTAACTCCATCATTGTGAGGCTTGTATAAATTGTAGTGCAGCCTGACTTCTGCTGTAGACCCCGCCTTTTGCTACAAAGAGATCGAGTAATACCAGAAAAAATACTGACCTGTTCCATTTATTTGTCTCAAGTCATGTACAAGTATGGCTCTTCTGGATCAAGAAATTCCTGCCCTGTTTGTTATTTACCTTGATCTGGAAGTTACTGAACCCCCACTGAAATAGATCCTGTGAATGCTTCTAATCCACTGCAGAGCAAGTTCAGTCAGGTTGCTTTAAATCTTTATTTAGTCTCACAAAAGCTGTCTGCTGTCTGTTCCTTACCTTACCAGAAAGAGATACTGTTTATAGCAGTTTATTGCTCTCTGAAACAATAAGAAAAAAGGGTGAGGGCAGTTAGGATCTTTTTGGTTTGGGTTTGGTTTTTTCCCAATACGAAAAGGCTACAAAGTTACCTCTCACTACAAACCACACTTGCCTAAATGCCCTTAGTTCCTTAACTGCAACAACTCTTTAACTTGAAATTTACATTTTCACTTAACATGATAATGGACACCTGGAAACTTTCCACACTGGAAATGAAAATTGCCGTTTTGCCTGTATAAGTAGTATCTGTGGAATTTGTTTTAAGTATAGCAGTGTAGGAAGGCTACTTTAAAGATGATGCAATAGGAAAAATAACAACACCCATGACTGTGTGGAAACCCACTTCTATATGAAGCACACCCTAGATTATCTTAGTTTAGAGTACATTTCACTTGAAATATACTAGTTCTGAAACCAAAATCAATGAGGAGTGTGCTCTCAGTTGTTTCAGTGCAAAATCAGTTGGCTTAGCTCAAATCTGTTTTATTGTGTTCACATACTAGTCTTCTGAGGACAAACATCCTGAATTACTGTGGCATTATTCTAGGTAATCATATAGTCATGTTCTCACTTAGTTGTCCTCTTTTCTTCGTTAAACTCTACTGATCTTGTTGCATAGATTTTTTGTATTTTTCCTCTTTCATCATTTACTATCTAACCTGAAGTTTTCAAAGTGAAGTGACTCATGATACATGACTTTGAGAGGCTGAATTTTGAAATATGCGATCTTCCTAGTCCTGAATTGCAAGTTACGTTTTTTGCTGTGATAAATATGGAAGGTTTTATTGTGATTACAGAAGTAGGAAAATATAGTTCACTGTTGTTTAGAAATTGGATTTGACAGAAATTCCTCATGTTGCAAGATTCTTCTGAGTAAAGCTATAGTTGTATTATGCAATTTCTATGCTTTTGCAAAGAAAACATGATGTCTTATTTGTCAGATTTTCCACCTTGCTAGAAGCTTTTTTTAAAATCACATAGCACAGTCAATTATTGGAAAGGATCAAATAGCTGAAAGTGCTAAATTATCCTTTACAAGTCTTCTGTCTTATCTAGAACTCAGTAGAACTGAGTTGGGATGATTTTGGTGTTGAGCAGTCTGCATATAAATAAAGTTCAAGAATAAGTAATAATTCGTTTTTAAAACGCATTGTAAAATTTACAGGAAAACATACATGTTTATAAAAAGGAGTAACGCTTAAACTGTGTATACTGAGTTGGACAGCTAAAGATCTTGTTGATGATTTTTATTTGTATTGTAGCTTAAAACACTAAGAACTGGCTTGCATTTGTTGGGTCAATAACATTACAGATTCATTTCAGTACATTTTTTTTAAATGGACCGATCTTTCAAAAGTGAAAGTAAACAATTTGGTTAATGATTATATCTGTGATATGAATGATGTGGTTGTATTATTGTACCTAGCCTTATTCTTTGATCAGAACCTCTTTATATTATGGCCTCTACAAGGTCAAGATGGCTCTACTTCAAAGTCTTTAAATCTTCAGTATAAAACAATAAATAAGAAATAAGGAAACAATTGAAGGAGAGGGATGCTTTCCACTGACATAAGAGACAAAAAAAAAAAAAAAAAA
>RSEF01000031.1:25899610-25938939 GCA_003993805.1 Himantopus leucocephalus | reverse complement strand
GTGGCCTTTCAGTACTTAAAGGGGGCTTATAAGAGAGATGGGGGCAAGAAATTAGGGCCTGTAGTGATAGGACAAGGGGTAATGGTTTGAAACTAAACGGGAGTAGATTCAGACTAGGTATAAGGAAAAAAAATTTTACGACGAGGGTGGTGAAACACTGGAACAGGTTTCCCAGAGAAGCTGTGAATGCCCCATCCCTGGAATTGTTCAAGACCAGGTTGGATGGGGCCTGAGCAACCTGATCTAGTTGAAGATGTCCCTGCTCATTGCAGGTTTGTGTCGGACTAGATAACCTTTGAAGGTCCTTTCCAACACACACTATTCTATGTTATGTTCCTGTTGTTAGTTATAATAGGAGGTTTGATACCATTGGTTGGAAGATGCTTTTGTCACTGCCATGGTCCTGCAGTGTTCTTCAAAACTTGTTGGCCACTTCTGATGAATCATTTTTCTGTTTGTGGTAGGCCGTTGCTCCCTGTTCTTTGGAAATTGATTTATTGCATGGCAGAAAATGTCTGCTTTTCTTCCACCCAAAGTAAATGTTAAGTCAATAACAGAGATGATGTCTTTGCAGATTAATGAATGTCCAACACATCAATGAGTTCTAGCTTTATTTACTCAATCTTCTAATAATCTATTAAAAAATTGGTTTGTTCCAGTATGGAAAGTTGATGCTGCATGAAATAAAAACTGCTAGGAAGTACGATGTCACATTCTTCCTAGATGTTATGTCTGAAATTGGCAGGATGATATCTAATGTTTTTGAAGGCACTAGTGAATGCCTATATAACTATAGTTGGTCATGAATGATTTTTAAATTTTAGCTACTCAACTACTGCACCCTCTTTTCATATGTGGCGAACTGTGTGTGTTTGTCCCTCTGTTAGTTTTTGCCCACTACACAGTTTACCCAGAAGGTACCTTGAAGGCCAAATAAGAAGACTCAGCTGTGCTGCATTGTCCAAAAAAATGGGGACAAAAGCCAAATCTGGATGATTTGTTTCCATTAATTTGTTCTGGTGTCAGTGTTAGTGGCTGTTGCTAATCCATTAAGTTGTTCCTCTTACTTTTGCATTTTTTCTTAAAAATTTTAATAAAGACGAAATAAAATTTTTTTTGGTAATACAGACAAAAATGGAAAGCCATAATCTTTGCTGGCTCCTTAGCCCTCCAATAAAACAATGATATGCAGATGGCAATTATTACATATGCTGTGCCATTATTCAGTGTGAGAGAGGTGCTGGGTCATCTTTTAATGAAAATTAAAAAAAATTCATTGGTTTTGTGCTAGCTTGATCCATTTTTCACAATCTGAATAAATCAGAACATGATTTGCAGCTGCAACACACAAGTAGGCAAAGAAGATCTGGCAAAGAGGAATAGTGACATGCAAGGTGTCTTCTAATTGTACCAGTAAAAGCATCTAGAATTTGCCCTTAAAACACAAGCCCTTAAAAATACTTATCTCCTTTCATTATGCATCCAATGAATTTGAACTTTATGGAGGGGCTGGAAGTTGTTTGTATTTTTTAAAACATGGTAAAATTAGTGCCTGCAATCCATCAGCTCTTTGGATTAAATGCTAAAAAAAGCTGTTGATCAGCCATCATTGGCTCTTGCATGTATAGTAAAGCATTTCACTTTTGTTCCCCTTGTCCATTTAGGTATGAGGAATAATAGTAAGTAAGTCCCTTTAATCAAATGGCATTTCCACAGATAACAAGAAAGGACAGATGTAAAATTCCTGCTCCATTTCCTCCCTCCACAAAATCCAGAAACTGGCAATTTGGTCAGTAATTGATCAGTAATTCTGGTTAAAAAAATGTTTGGTCTGTTGCTTTTTGGAGCTGCTGAAATCTATTTTGCTTTATTTGTCCATGCAGAAAAAAAAGTCTCAAGACTCCTGGTAACTCCAGTCATGGGAAAGTTTAAGGTCATGGATGTCAAATGGAGACATTAATTCAGGATTATTCTTTTTTATCCTTCTGAAATTATTTCTGGGAAGGCTATCGAGTAGTCCAGAGTCCACAAATTATTTGTGAATTAGGACATCTATGTCAAGATCTCCATTGCTTCACAAGGTAGCTCATATCAGAAAAAAATATCCTGGCGTTCTTGTCAATGTGCTGGTGATCCTTGTCTGTTCTGAGGGAACACATTTGGGAGCTCTCTTTCCGGAGAGCTAACACATTTTGTATTTTGAAGTCTTAAAGAAATAATGGTTTATTTAGGTATGGCATTCCTGCTGAAAGCAATGTGGACTTTTCACAGGCTACAAAACTGTTGATAAACCATAATGTTTACTATTTGGATGGCAAGCAAAGCAGTTTTATCTGGGTTCCTCGCAAGTTCATTAATGCTGACAGCACTGCCTGTTACCAGAATCATAAAGCATTAAAGCTTCGATTTAGTAAATCTTTAAAAAAGAAATTTTACCTAGGCTTTAATTCAAATGATTTCTGATTCAGTGAACTCAGTTGAGCTCTTTATTATTTGATTAGAATAATATTTCATGTGGCTGTCCGTTGGTGGTGATGGGGGGGTTAGTGCAAAGTTTGGTGTGACTTTACGATGTTTTATCAGGTCTTTTCTATTTGCTTATGTGGGCATTTTAGTCCTAAATGCCTATGGAGCATACTGCTTATGTGTTTTTTCCAAAGTGAATGCAAGAGCATTAAAGTGAGCTGCACCACAGCTGGGAGGCTAGTGCAAATACTGTAAATGCATTGTGCTCACCCATATTAATATTCATATTTAGTTAGTGTGTTGTGTTAAACTACATGTTTTATGTCTAATGAAGAAATGTACAAGATGAACAGGACAAAGCAGGAAAAAAAGAGTTAAGAATAACTGTATTACTCCTAAGAAGTTTTAGGAACAAGTTAGTCTTTTCCCAGAGATTGAGAGGAAAAACAAGGTTCATGGAGTATTGAAGCTTGCTTTGATTAAAGCTACTAGCTTTTTATGTGCTTGAATAATGAACTCTGCTTTGAAAGAAAGACTTGAAACAGTGCTGGGTGTGGCATTTATTTTTTCCATGGGTTTGTTTGATAACATAATAGTTCATAGCATTTATAAAAATGCTTTTCTAGGACACTAAACAGCAACAAAGTAGATGGAAATAAACACTGAAAATGGTTAACACTAATTTTTGAACAGCTCTGCATGACATCTTTGACCTTCTTTTCCACAAGGAAGTGTAACAAAGCAAGTATTTATTTTATGTTCTTACAAATGATTTTCTTTATATTTTCTGTAAATATTATGAATATTTTAATGCTGCCAACACTTACGATTAGGTGCATAAATAGCCTGAAGTGTCACAGTTTCTCAAAGCCTGTGCCCATGCATAATTCTACACAGAGACTAAGGAATGAGTTTATCAACACTGACAGTATCCAAGGGATTCAGAAAAATATTCTTTGTAAAGGAAGGCAGCCCATTACTATATTTCAGAAGCTAATGGAAGGAATTAAGTGTGCATGTCTTTGAGGATTTTTGTGAGAAGCTGGGCTTGAGGCAGTTAAAAAAGTATTTAAGGGTCATGTGCTGTAGAGCTCGTTTTTTGATGAGGAGCTGCAAGCTCAAGGGCTGTACCAACAAATGAGTCTTAATTCCTGTCCTAGATGTCTGTTTTATTTTACCTGCAAAAATTCGGTCTCTGCATAAACAACAAACCTGCCAAAGCTGATGTGGACTTTAGGAAGTCTTATTGGCCCACATAGATTTTTAATAATTATATATGCCTTTATATGTTCTGGAGACTTGTAACTGTACAAGTTTGTTTCAAAAATTCTCTTAATGCAAGTGGAAGACTAGTAGCATTGATGAAAATACCTTAGACAACATCTGTAGATGCAACAGGACAAAAGCTGCGTTTTGAATGAGCTTGGACACTCAGTAAGATGAAGTACTGTTGGGTCCTCTTGAATTTTCTTGCTACAAACAAACAAAAACAGTTGCAGCGTGAGGCAAGTAATTTTTCAGGGCTGTGGGAGCAAAGCAATGTCCATTTCAGTAACTTAAGTAGGAAAAAGATATTAATTAGGTGATAGTCATCAAAAAATGCAGTATTATGCAGGATAGGTGCTACTATGATAATAACAAAAATCATTGAAGACCTTTTAAACACATGAGAACAGAAATAACATTGAGATGTGTTTTATGCTAATAAAATCTGTACTTTAGTTACATGAAGTAGCGTAACCTTATATGGAATTAATATTGAGGGAGAGGTTTAGGGCGTTTAATTTATTTTTCTTTTAAAATAGGAAATGTTCATTGGACAGAATTAACTAGGCCATTAAGTAAAGGGTCTTTTCAGACATGAAATTTTCACCAGAAGCATACTTAGCAAAATTAGAAGGAAGAAGTCCATTCTTTTCTTTCTTTTTTATCTATCAGAAGATAAAGCTTACAAGAAATGAAACTTTCTGAAATCTGGAAAGACTTGGAAACCTATTTGTAAACATCTGTACATGTAGTTCTTTCCTAGTAGACTGCAATGTTAGAGAAGAGCAATGGCTTAAGTCTTGTAACACAAGCTTTTTGAGAAAAAATGTGGTTTTAAATGAGGGAAGCAAACACAGAAAGCTAAAGTTGGACTTAAAAACAAACCCAAAACCACCTATCTTGTCTAATAGTCTACCTTTCTAATAAAAATGAAATAAATCCTAAACTGTGCATATAATAGCCTATCTAGTATTAGTGGTCACTAAGTTGTGTTGCACAGGGTCCCGCTTATCATTATCTCAGAATTTAATTGACAATAATACTGCAACATGATAGTACATTATTCCAGGACAAACTACCATTGGACAACTTCTGCATTGAATTGACTGTCGGGTCAACTAGGTCTCTATGTCATACTCTTTCTTGAACACAAATATTTATTCTGACATTTAAAAATGAATTCTCACTTGACTTGTTTTTGACCTTGTGTGTCCATGGTGGTTCTCAGGAAGTGCAGGATCTTTTCTGTTTTGTCTTAATTATCTTTTTATTGTTGTCTTAATTGTTATAGATCACCTGGGTGGCCTTCTGTGTCAGTAATTCCATTTTGCATGATGGATATTGATTTGTCTGCATTTTGGCAATGTAAGGTACAGTAGGGCACCCCTTGACCTGTTGCCTGAATAGTATGAGGGTAGGAAAAAGGAAAATGTCTAAGCAGTAACTCAGAGAGCTAGCTGCACAGACCTAAGCCCAGGTTTAACCATAACAATAAAATTTCAAATTCCTGTATTTTATTAATAGTGTTCATAATTTAAATTCTTTATTTAATGTTGAAATGAATTTGTTTTGAAAAGTTTTCTCTATTTGTTGCTCTTTTCAGGAGAAGGGAATATCTAGAAAAACAGTATAAGAAATGCTGTTACTATCATTAAACTTCTTCCTAAGCCTTGGGAATTTAGTTTCAGAAAGTCCCTCTCTGTTATACTGTCATAGTTGATACAATCCTTCAGAGGATTGTGTAGTTCTGTGTCATATATGATGGCCTGGTTCAAGAAGAACACACAGGAGTGGAAAATCAGGGTCTTGTTACATACATTTGTCCTCTTTGCAACCACTGACTTGGATACTATTATGGATACTATTGGATAATAGTATGCATGTTTTGTGTTTTTAAATGCTGAGACATATTTCAAGGTCAAACCTATACTGTCTCGGGCTCCAAGGAACTCTTTGGGCATAAATGTGGGAACGGGAGATTTTGTGGTAATCCTTAATAACACGTCTCTCAATGTTACTCCTGTGGTTTCAACTTTCTTCCCCCACAAAGAAGTGTCTCGTACTTGCCATAAGCTGCAGAAAAAGCACACTAGGAAGAATTCCTCGTTGGCTTTCTTTGCTTATTGATGGTGCATATGTGGAAATTGTCGTACACTAATTAATACTTCCCATTTTACAGTTGGGGTAAAGAGGTGGTTAAGCATGTATACTTTTCTTCTTTTCCCACAAAATGAATCTTCTGTAAAGTAAGTAGGAAAACACTTTCAAAGCACAACAAAGCAGGAAAACATTCCCATGGAGAGGATTTTGTCTAACTGAAAATAGATTTTTCTGTCTCAAAAAATCTGGATACTATAAAATGTATTATCCTTTGTTTGCTTTTTAGGACACAGGTCCCATTAAATGTACTAAACTCTGATGATTTCATGGGTTTAAGTTCAGAACTTCAGTGAGAAACCATACCCCTCTTGGTGCACAGGAACAACGTGTGACTGTTACAGAGACATGATTCTTTGAAGCAGTCTTTAAAGATGAGGGCTTCATTTGCAATGTCTGGTGTTCCAAAATCTTAGCTGACTCTTCTTTAAGAAGAAAACTACTTGAATGTGTCTGTGCATTTCTTTCATCGCTGCATACTTGCATGGTCTGCCTTCAGCAGGTGAATCACACACCATGCAGTCAGCCAGAGCCATTTGTTACAGATAATTGTATTTATAGACTAGGCTTATGCAGTTCTGCTGCTTCTTTAGTATCTTTGCCCACACACCCATATAACTTCCACAAGACTTTCAACCCAATTTGATGGAAAATCGGAGGTTTCAAAGACTTCATAAAAATGAAAAGTTGTAGAGAAGAAGGACCCAAACTAGTCGTGCCATGTAATGGAAGGGCAGTTGTAATGATGTAAGTTACTCATTTGGAGAGTCAGCGGACAGCTGAGTGTGTGTTTGTATGTGTGTGAGTATGTTGGCCAGCCACTTAGCCTGTGGATAGTTCAAAACCAGCCACATCGCACATCCTGGTTTTTATTCAGCCAGAAAGGAAATATGGGGTGAAATTGAAACATAAAGCAGGAGAAGCGTAGAAGCGGATGAGAAAAGGGGCTAGGAGTGGTGTGGAGAATGGGACTTGGGGAACATAGCATTCTGCAGATTGGTGTCGTAGGTGACATTAGTTTTGCTGCTCACGGACCTCATGCTTTCATAAATTGTGGCTAAAACTTGCCGTGTTGTCATACTCAGGTGTTGCAGGCTAGTTGGGTCTCTAAATTGAAATGTTGGCTTGGGTCTGTGTTTAATGTCTCTTGTTGAAAGTTTTTGTGTTATCTAAGCAATAAAAAATATTTTCTTTGTAACTGAAGATGTTTGCCATCTTTTTAGTTTAGAGAAAAAAAAAATCTCTCCTTGCTGCTGATGAGTATTTTATTTGATAATTATTTTAAAGCTACTCAGATTATGATCCTTTTCTGCTTTGTTTTTGCTCCGCAAGCCGCATGGAAATACTGCCCCTTGAGAGTAGTGTGCTTGCTGTATTCACAGAGCTTGTACCCACAGTACCAGAAGGGCCTGAATAATGTTTTCTTTGATCCGGTGAACTGAGTGCAGGGCTGGAAGCCTGGTAACAGAATCAGGGTTAGAATTGATTGCTTTTTTAGTAGATGCTCTCATTGTATATTAAGTTTTTAATCTATAAAAAGACTTTCCTTGGAAGTGCTACATATGTTGCTGCTGATAATTGTAGTTATTTACACTGCCACTATCAACTCTTTCTTTTCTTTTTCAAAAGGAGTGCTATCATCATGTTATAGTTTTCTTTTTTCAACATGAATTTTTTTAAAAAGGAGGATTTGGTCAAGTCTTAAGCATCTCTAGAGCTAGGCTGATATACAATCCTGAGGATTTAACAAAGAGTAGTCAGAAATTCAGTGATTCTTGTGGTGGAACTGTGTATTTGTAGAATTAGATTAAAGGAAACAGTATTATTTCAATATTTTCCCTCAGATTGGCCTGTTAACGGGCCCGTTGTAAAACACAACTGTCCCTTCTCCTCTTTTTGGAAAAGTAGAGCTGACCAAATCCACAAACTAATGTTTGCTTGTGGCATTTTGGTACTAGCATGATAAATATATCACAAATATGTCATTTACCTCAAAGATGGTGACAGCCATTCGTCTTTAGTCTCCATTCCTACAAATAAGCTATACTTTAATTTGGTTTTACTTATTCTTCTTTTAAAGCTACAATAAGAAGTCCTTTTCCAGGGAAAAAATAAGATTCTCCTTATATTTTTATAAAATCACTTCTCTTTTTTGGATAGGCAATAAAAACGAGAAGTTAGTGTTAGAAACAGTAATGTTGAGAAAATATGTTTTGGCTTCCTGGCTTCTAAATTTGAAAGCTTGAAAGTTTTTTTATAAACATGTCACAGGATCAGATGATAGCAAGAAAAAGATTGCTTGTATGTTTGTGTACATACAAAATTGACCTTTGTGATGCAGCTTAACATCTAAACACTAAAAGCAGTCATTTGTTTTGACAGCAGAATTAATTGAGGCTAAAACAGTCGAAATTCCACTTGTATCAAGCTGTTCATTAGGAATTGCTGTCTGGCTTTAGTGCTGTCAGAAAAATAACCTGTTCTGCTATGATTAAATAGCAGAATGATGGTCGGTCCACTGAATTTGAGAGAGAGGTTGAATAAACTTTCTACTGCGGAAACAATTCAGAAGTGACACGCTGCAAGGGGGGTCAGAATGTGCATTGATATCCAGCTGAGCTGTCAACTGGCACTGAGCCAGGCACGCAAAGCTTTACCATTTGAAGCAGCATGTGAAGCATATGCAGTTTAAAAAAAATTGTCCTCCTTTCATGCATGATTTACACTCAAAGAGACAAACTTTTGTTTTTATCAAAAACAAGAATGTGGTTTGTTATTGTATTTGTAACTACAAGTACAGATTTAGGTAGTTTTTTTAAAAGCTTTTGTTTGAAACAGATATGTTAATGTTTATATGTGTGCATGCGTGTGTGTAAACTGATTCCTCGGGATGGGGGAAGGGCAGATTTTATTTTTTTGAGTGTCTGAGTGTTTCCAGTTTTTGAAAATTAAATGTCATTAATAAAAATGTATGCTTGGGTGGAATAATGTTTCTTTCTGTCATGCATACCTCCCTTAAACTAGAAAGGAGACAGTTTCCAAAAGCAGATGTAAACATAAAGCAGTTTTTAGTTGATTTGTTGACTTCTTGATTTGTTTACCTTTTTAGCTCTGCAGGATTTTCCAGTTCATTGATACACTTACTGGGGGCTCTTTTTCAGGGTATGACATAATATTATGTTTTCTTTCCTAGTAATAGTGGTTGCCTTGTTTGTTTAAGAACCCATACAGTAAAACTACCCCCTCCCCCCCTTCTATTGAGGAAAGTGTAAATTATTGTATTGTTGTGACCATAGAAAAACATCTTCCCAATGTCTCCCTCACAGAGGTTTTGTGTAAGAGGTATACAGATAGGTGAGAAAACCTGTCTCTAGGGTTTTGTGGAGATAGGTTTTGTAACTCTTTTCAAGGCAGTTGACAACAAACTTGACCATCTTCAAGATAATTAGTGTCACTTTGTAGATAAATTAAGTAGCAGGTGTAAGGTTGTTATTTATAAACTCTCTTCTGTAGTTGCCCTGTGTATACTCTGAAAATACTGTTCCCATAGACATGGGCTAAATATGTAGTAGATACTGGAATATAATTTATAGTGCAGTTACATTTTCTTCATTCATCTTTGAATAAGATCAGTATGTCGTTATTGCTAGCCATCCACTTTGCCTCTTAGTGTCATGAAAGCCCACATATTCGCATGCATCTTGAAACAAGAAAAACAGTACATGTATTTTCTGAGCAGTCTAGGAGATACATCGCAAGCTGCAGAGTCACTGGTGCTTAATTTATGCCAATATCACTTACTGTAAATTATTAGATTAATTAAAATTAAAACCTTCCATTTATTCAAATTACCTTTTGCCTTTTCTGTTCTAGCAAGCCAAAACTTCCTCATTTTCAAGAGCCTAAGAACTGATCTATTCCTGATTTATTTGCATCAGTCTCACGTCAAATAGTGGCTGCTTCCTTGTGTCTGTAAAACCATTTCCTTTTTCTTCATGTCCGTATCTGTCCTGGCTGGTAGAATGCTGTGAGCTGCAGCAGCTTGCCTTGGAAAATGCTTTAGGATGACGCTTGGTGGGAATGTTTACACACAGTTAGAGGAGCTTACTGATTTTTGATGCCTGCACCCTTTGCAGAATACTAAATTCTCATTAGCATCCTGATAGCTAGGTATGTATCCTTAAGTGACTGAAATCCCACTAGATACTCATACCTCTTTCTGTTATAAAGGCTAACCTTCATTTATGCACTGTATTATTTCTTTCCATTCTGTGTGTGTACAGTAACAAATACTTTCAAGTCTACATACAGGTATTTGAGATGTTTAAACTATAGTTACCATTCTATGGATCAAGGTAACAACAGGCAGACCAGACTGTAAAAGTGTTATGTTGCGCCTGAAACTACCCATCCTTAACCCAACAGAACATTAATTCAGAGACTTTTGCAAGGGTTGGACTAGATCTCAGCTATAAGTTTTTACTTACTCCGGTAAGTATCTTAAGATGTATTTTTGATTTTTACAGTGCTGCTTTAGTTCTAGTATTTGCTTTTATTTTGTTCATATTAAAGCTTGAGAATAGGCTTTCTTCTCAATTCACATTGTTGTCTTGTCTTGCTATGAGAAAAAGAAGGAAGGAAATCTCAATGCTTTGACTGTAGTACAGCAGAATATCATTGCTATCATCATTCTTATCATCATTATTGCAGTATGGCAACATCTAGATAGTCCTTTTCAGTGCTTTGGTCTACCATGTGGCAGGGACTCTAGAGACTGCTTCAGGGAATGACTTCAGTCCCAATATCAGCAATACTCCTTAAATGTGAAACAACTGCTTTTCTTTCTTTGGATGTTGCAACAGACAGTGAATCTGTATACTTGCTTCAGAAATTTAGGCCATTATTATCTTCCAGATTTTGAGCTGAAATCCTTGTTGCTGTTAAGCCTTTGTCTATACTTCAATCATTGGGCACAAGTCTGTTAAAACTTTTCTTCCTCATAGAGAAGAGGTAGTGCATCCACCTTAAAATCTTCGTGTAGCTGTTACAGAAGTTATTGTGATACCAGCACGAGTTTGCATGCTTTGACTTACATCTATATATTACACCTGTCTGGCAATCTCCATTAACGCCAGCCCACTGGGAATTTTTGACTATACCGTTGAATCATTAGGGAATCAGGAATCAGAAAGACAGATGTTATGGTGGTTCAGAGAAGAAAGATTTTTGAGAGTTTTTTGCAGTGATAGTGTGAATGCTTTTGTTTACATATAAACAAGTACAGTGGTCAGTGCAGGGGAACTTCTTAATAAAGCATGTGAATTCCTTATTGATGCTATGCTCCCGTAGCAATATGTGTGCCTAAAGCCTTTTGGCTGGCTAGGAGACTGCAGCTGGTTCTAACAGGGGACGATGTGGTCACAGTACACGCTTCTGGCTGGTGTATAGTCTTATTACAACTTTGGGCACAAAGACATCTGCCCACAGGAGATTCAGCTGTTATGTGGGCTACCAAAAGCTCATCACAGCTATCCTGTTTTCTAAATTGGTTCACCATAGAGTGCCACAGAACATGTCTATTTCTGTAATGTTATTTTGGTTTAAAAATACTCCCCAGGCAAAACATGGTACTCTTTACAGCGGGCATATAGGAAGCAGAACTGTTGGGAGGTCTGAAGTTACAGAACTACACTCAAAGAAAATTAAAAACTGCTACAAATTTCACTCTACTCCACACAAAAGGGCAAAATGTATGAATTTGCCTTTGCTGCAAGCAAATAATGCAGCATGTGTTATATTGGTGGGGACAGGTTAAATACAAATTTTACAAAACCAGCAAACATCTTTGGGCATTGGAGGAAAATGCTGAACATAATTTTGTAATGTTTGTGGATTCATTAGGGATAGCCACTGGTGTCTTGAACTTCTGAGATTCCAAAGGATGAAGCACCCTATAGAAATGTGAGTTAAGAAGGAAAAGTAAGTTAGGATCAAAAGATGGTTTCAAATTGTAACTGATTCACACAATTTGTCGTAAGAAAATGCTGTTTTCATGATTGTTATTTATCTTCACTGCATTAAAGTGGATAGTAGATGCTGGAGTAGGACAAAGAGTACGTGGGGAGAGAAGGGACTCCTATGATAACTCTGCCCATTTTGGTCTTCCCTATGAAAAAAGAATACATTGTTGCAAGAGTGAAGAGAATTTTTGATGGGTAAACCAGCTTTTGTTAAATCTAATTGAAAGTGCTAATCTGGTCTTCGTATCTGTGCGTTTCTGTACTAAGCATGAATGTTTGTCTCTTGAAATAAAAAGTTTACCAAGCTGCAAAAAAACGCACCTTCAAAGGCAAGCGTTAGGTAAGTGTAATGGACAAAATACAGAAACGTAGATGTGTTGTTAAAGAAAATGTTTGCTTTCTGCTTGTGTTAGAAGTCAAAGTTAAAGGTACTGATCCAAAATAAGGATGAGTTTTACCTGAGCCTTAAATATTTATTTTACTCATTAGTGTAAGTCTTAAAAGTCTGGGGATTAATCTTAGTAACTGGAAAGGGTAAAGAAAAAGATGGTGTTCTGAAAAAGCCTGAGTATTGTTTTTCTCTAAAAATATGTTTAAGTCTCTGTTGTTTACAGTTTTTTCCTTCTGTTTTTGTTTTGGGAATGAATGTTTGTGGTTTGTTTGACTTTTGGGTCTTTTCCTGGTCAAATGGGAATATGTATAGAAGGAAGAAACAGAAGTAGTTGAATCCAAAGCAAAGTGATGAAAAATGTATTGTCTGGAGTGTAGTGCTGAAGAAGTAATGAATTTGTTCTTCAGCTTCTATGTTTTATGGTATTTTTCTCAATTTCTTGCTCAATATATTTTGAACAATGGAGTTTAAATTCCTAAAAAAAAATGTTGATTAAATCAGTGTGGGGATGTAGACATCTACAGTTCTCTAAATCTGTTCTTCTGGATTTTTTTGCTGGTTTTTGTTTTGTGACATACCTAGATTTGCCAATTTGTGGAGCACACTGACTTTGGTTTACTGTGCGTTTAGTGGAAAGCAAAGGAGAAGGGATTGGAAGACCATCTTTAAATGCCCATGTATTTAGTAAAATGAGAGCGCTGTTAGGAATTTGTATTTTGTCCTGTTGTATTGAGTCATTAGACTTGCGTTTGAAATTATTTAATAATTGAAATATAAAGGGTAGTTAACTGGCTGTCATTTGAGATTGGTCTTTTGATATTTTGCTTTCAAGAGCTTCATTTGGAGGCCAAACAATTATACTATGATAAACAGGATAATTGATGGGGTTTAGTCCCTGGTTCTCATCCTGCTGCTAGTTTTACAAAGCACTCAGATCTTTTTTTACTGGCAGGGAGAATTTTGCAAACTTGGACTTAATTACAATAAATAGAAGTCATTACTTTGAGCACACCTTTTTTTTTTAAAAAAAAAAAAACCCTAACATTAGAAGTCTGCAANCTTTTTTTTAAAAAAAAAAAAACCCTAACATTAGAAGTCTGCAAAATCTCAAAGAAAATATCTGGTAGATTTTATGCAATATGTCTAAAATGATTCAATTTTCTTAACATTGGTGAGTATTGAGTTACATCATCAGCTTTTCAATTGTCTTCCTATTTGTTTGACATAACCATGAATTTTTCCATTTGCAGTTTTGAGAAATGGTATCAAAATGTAGTGTTTATATTGAGTTGAACACAATTTTGTGCTGCAAGAGTTAAATATACATAGTGGGGTTTACATTACAAATAGAACCATTTGAGGTACTTAACTGCATGAATCAAATACAAATTAATCCCAGTTGTGTAATTTACAATGCCAATTCACAGCTAAATTATTTTTTACTTTCATTGTGACATCTGTAATTGCAGCACAATGATTTGCTATGGTGTACTATTTAAAATCAAACTGAAGCTTGTAGTCTCCATGTTTCTTGTATGTGAGATCTGTTTATATCAGCTCTTTATTTTAAGACGAAGAGTATGACATAGTCATTTTGAAAAGAGTACAAGTGAAAATCCTGGAAAATGCTTTCAAGTACACCCTTTATTTCATATGAAAACACCCTGAAAATTGCACAGCTCTTGGTTTTATGGTGGATGCTCGTGAATAATCATAACTTCATAATAAAGATAAATAAATCAGGGCACTTACTAGCAGGTGTGTTTTGGGGCAGGAGTGAAAGTAGTTTCTGTGTGTGAGGTTTCCACAATCGCTTTACTTCCAGGTGGTTTTAATTGTAATTTTCAAGATTTTAAACTCACTTGAAGTAGTTGCATAAGTGTGAGGGGGCTGGGAGTTGTTTTAGGATTTTGGCTACCTACAAGTACAGAATTGGGAACAGGTGTTTTTCCCCTCTACCTTATGTGTAAGGTGCCTATAAACTTGCATGTGCTCCCTCAAAATGGTTACAGAAAGATAAGTAATAACCCTTGTTTCAGAGTGCTAGCATACTAAACTTTGTTTTTTCTGTGGATACAGTTGTAACCTACTGCTTCAAACAGGGGCCAAAGGGCTCATTCTTAGTATGGGCTGAAAGTGAGAGTGCCTGCCTGCATGTGCTCTCTGTTTTCTTTGCACTTCCACAAGCGTTGATGTGATTCTGCCATTCCCTGAACAAGGTCTTATGGAAAATCACTGTTTTTTCTGCATGTTCGCTCCCTAAAATGGCTCATTGTGGGGTTAAATAAATTCTAGGCCTGGCCAGATGAAAGAATGAGGGTTAGGACTTCATTTTGCAATGACAATGCTCTGTTGCCTTGTTTCAGCTGTAACGAAAAGCCATAATAATGAATTTATTTAGATACAGCACTAGTGTTCTCTGCTTTTTTTTGTCCTGTTTAGTCTCAATGATGTTTGAAAAAGTTTTTTATGTTCCTTATTGCTATGTTTAAGATTCTACATGGCACTTTTAACTGTCTAGGTAATTGGCTATGAAGAGGAAACAGAAGAACTAACAATACAGAGTTAGCAAAAGTGTGAATCTCAAAATTCAGGCTATAGCTGTGCATTGTTTCCTGTTTGATTTTTCCTTATATAGCTCTTGTTCATTAAAAGAAGATAAATTGAAAACTTTACACTGATACTATATTATAGATGCAATTTTGAATGAGAAGAGGACAAGAATTAGAGATGTTTCATGTGGTTGTAATAACATAGGTGATTAAATTGTATTTGGACAGTGTGCACTAATATTTTAATTTTTCAGTATGAAAGAGTGAAAACAGTTAATGATTTGCTGTACATGTATGATTTTGCAGTCTGTTTGACCATTGGCAGGGTAATTGTGCTTTTCTGTTACCACCTTAATTTATAATTAGGTTACCTAGTATTTTCAGGAAATATTAATAGTCATTAAAATACCGTAGATTAAATTTGACCTAATGTTTATCTTTATTGTCATTTCTTCAAGGCCCTATTGAATTTGAAGAATGTAACACATCCAGTGCAGTTGAAGGTGAGTTGTTGTAGCATAGTTATTTACATAAGAATGCTGTGGATAAGGACCTGAAACTGTGGAGTGAAGGGTATTCAGTATGTAAATCTGTATAACTTTAAAGTACTCCAGTAGACTAAAAAGCAGTTTTTCTTTTGAGAAACAAACTTCCATAAAAATAAGACCTGTAATACTTCATAAGCCTACAGCAGAAAGGTCAGAAAAATTTATTGTTTGTTATAAATATATTTTGGCTAAGACGCTGCTTTTGCAGAGGTTTGGATTTGGTCCACTTATGACTGTTGTAACTCAATTTACAAGTGTCAAAACATGGCACAGGCTCTTTCCATTGTTACCACATTAGTTACACCAAGTCTAATGCAGTGTTATGGTCGCAAAGCCTTTCTTTGTTGGCATAGCTTATTTTGCTTAGGGGATTGTTTTAAGTGGTTAAGAACAGCTTTATTTGCATAAGCTATGTATTTACTTTTGGGACAGAGGAGTTGACAGTATAGCTATAGCACCCGACAACTTTTAAGTTGCCAAGACTGCAGCTGAGACTTAAAATCTTTTTTGAGCAAAGCAGAGAGGATCTGTGTTCACAAACTACTCTCATACTCCATTTGTCATTGTTTTGGGCTGCATAAAGCACAGAAAGAAAATAAACCCCAGTCTAGCATTTAAAAATAATTTTGGAGCAAATTCTGTCTCTATTAAAATGTAAGAAATGGCTGAGTTTACAGCTATCTGATTTGAGAAGTTTTGAGTTATTAACCCTGAGAATTTCTAAAAGTGGAGAGATTCCTTGTGTGCTATGTAATGTATTTCTCTAAAGGGGAATATAATGATTTTTTTTAAATTATGTGCTTGAATTGTAAGTTGTTAAATTTTGGAAACCAAATTATTTCCACCATTTTGCTCAAAAGCATGCTGTCAGTAGTATCATACATCAAAACAAAATTGTAGGCTAGTTGGATCAGATGCTTGCACTTAGTCATTTTGTTTGGCAGTCTACTTTGCTTCAGCAAAAATTGGGAAGAGAAGCAGATGTGACAGTAAGCCTAATGGAATATTTAAATGTATTTTAATTTTAGTGCATTAAACAGGTATGAAAACAAACTATTTTTCTGTACTATAGGTGTATGTAGCTGATGCTAAAAACAGAGAAGAAAAAACAGAGGAGAGTCATGGTTCCAGACTCAGTGAGAGCCAGCCTTAGGGCTGGCTACAGCACTGGGAAATCATGAACTCAGCCTCATCTGGAAAGCCAAGAGATGTTCTCTTTTTTTTACATGACCAAGATCCTGCTTTTTAGGAGAGACAGGGGCTTGTAGCTACCAGGAACATACAGGGAAATAACAACATGTTGTTGAACTGCAGTAGCTGGGAGAGGCAGAGTTCAGTTTCTGATCCAAGTGCATTGGCTATTCAGGATCAGCCAGAGCAATAGCTCCTGTTGAGTTTCTGTGAGTGGAGTCCCTTTCCTCAAAACAGGCAGTGCACCCATTTTCTATTAAAAAAAAAAAAGTGGCAGTCTGCATATCCAGCTTGGAGAGTTGGATGTACAATGCAAATCAGTTTTATAGGGACTTATGTTACTAATGTGTTGAACCGTATTTTAATATAATTTTTTGATTGGTGTGTTACTTAACAACAATTTGGAATAATGTTCCCTTAATTTGGCTCCATACCTATCTCCACTGTTAGATTTTTGTATCATTTTGGGCAGCATTTAAAATGTGTTGGCATCGGTATGCACCTGTGTTTGACATTGCTAAATACATACATATCTCTTTGATCTTTAAATGAAAAGTGTTTGTTCCATAGGGATAAAACCACGGAAGAGGAAGCCTTTTGGTTTATCAGGAATAATGAAAAAAGAAAAAGATACTGAATCTGTGTAAGTATATTTCTGTCTTGAAGCCTTGTCTTGTATGAAAACTAGCAAAAGTATGGGGATAAACATTAGCTGATGTTTAACAAAAAAAACGGGTTTATAACAGAAGTTTAGAGGCATGCTATGAATATGAAAACATCACAGCTTTTTAAGGTTTTTTTGTAACTAAGGATTTTAAGGAAGTAACATAAATGTATTTGTAATAGTCTACTAGTTTCATTCTTTCCTGTGCTTAGGTAGGTAGTTCTCCCTTGTTCTACATTTGAACATTGTAGATAATATGATTCTCATGTGTACTCCTAATGAAATAATAGCTCTGTACATGGAAAAAGTACTGTATGTTTGTGTTTGCAGAATTAAAGCTTCAGTTATTTTTTTATTAGAAAAACTTTTGTATACAGTACTGAAGGGCAGAAAAATCTTTAAATGTTTTTTTGGTACATCATGTGCACACACATTTCTGAAAGACTGTCATTCTAACTCATGACTGATTTTGCAACCACGTGGGTTATTACTCAAGCTAATCTCATGTCATGTATGTTATAAGCCTCCTTGCAATCCAGGCATCTCCTTCCATTCATTCTTTGGCAGATGATGAAATGTAATCTGGACCCAGCAAAGATTTAGGGCACTTAATAGTAGTTTTCTGGAGCCAGTAAAGGCCCGGAAGTTCCAAATTAACTCTTCCCAGGTATATGACTCAATGTATCCTTACTCAGAGATCATGTTTTGCTTTGACCTGTAACAGAAAGAAAATTTTCTTAGGCACTGAGGGCTGAAAACTGGCTTCTACACTATGTGAAACACATTCTACCATTGTATGCTCATCCATTGTAATGTCTGAATACTTTTCTAAAAGCCGCTTATCCCCATTTTTTTTAATGTTGAAAGATAACATAGGTGTCTCTTTCTAGAAAACAATTTTGTTTTTCATGACATAATGATGTCATCAGAAAATATAAACTCAGAAATAGGAAAAGGATTTGCCTTCATTTCAACAAGTTGGACTGAAAGTTGATTGATATTATTTTATTTGTTTCTATATTTACATGCTATACAAAAATGAATAGATTTTGAGGTCAGAAAGAAAGAAGTACAACAGCGTGATATTGACCTCCTATGTAACACATGCCATAGGCTTTTACAGAAATTCTTGCATTAATCCATAACTTCTAAATGAACAAGAATATCACAAATAAATAACATAGGGTTAATTATGTGCTTAAGTAAAATACTCTAGTAGTAGTTATTTATGATCTCTTCAAAAAATGTTATTGCTAGTCTAAATTTTGTTTGATTTCATCTTCAGCTGATGATCTTGTAGGCTGTACATGATAAAACTGTATATCATCAGAAACTTCTCTGCACATAAATGTCAAGTCCTTTCTTAATCTTGTAATTTAGGCTGTAAGCTTGTTTAGTTTGTGTAGGGCAGGCTTTCCACATCTAGAAAAACTCTAGTGGGCTTTTCAGTTTATCAATACAGTTTTTAAACCTAAACTGGATGTTGTGTCTAGTAATGGTTTTACACAGGGAATTGCCATACACAGTGTATTCTATTACGTGTTACTATACAGGTTAGTTAAGGATTTCACTTCTTTTTCTAACCGTGGCTTTGCATGATTTGGTTGCTTTAGTTTTTATCTGCAATCCTTAAATTCCCTTACAGAATCCCCATTTACTGAAATGTTACATTATACTAGAAGCATGACCTAGTTCTTTAATCTTAAAAGAAAGATCATGCATCTAGTGATGTAAAAGCACGTGTCTAAAACCTGATGTCCTCATTTTTCACTTCACCAGCATTTGCAAACTATTGAGTTTTCCTTTGTATCTCAAGAACGGATCCTGGGAGTTGCTGTTGGAGCTCCTCTGAATGATACTAGGTCTGCTGTTACTTTTTGAGACCTATTAGTGCGCT
This sequence comes from Himantopus leucocephalus, assembly GCA_003993805.1. Classification (NCBI taxonomy): domain Eukaryota; kingdom Metazoa; phylum Chordata; class Aves; order Charadriiformes; family Recurvirostridae; genus Himantopus; species Himantopus leucocephalus. The sequence goes on along the minus strand of RSEF01000031.1, from coordinate 25,919,787 downwards.
AATTTTGAAAATCTTCATTATGGGCTGAATTACTTTCATTGTAGTTTGCCTCACATCTTTCACATTTCTTAACTCTTATGGACTTCAGGCTGTCTTGTTTGAGTACAGTCACCTTTTAAAACCACGTGTCAGAAAGCCTGTTTGTTGTATCTTTTGTAAGTAGTCTAATTAATACGTTGTCTCTTCGACCTGTAAAATAACTTTTTAAATAGCTCTTTGTATTGCTATGAATTCAGGTTAGCCAGCAGAGGGAGATAAGACTAAGTCAATTAGAAACTTGCTTACATATGTTTTCTTTTGTGTGAGGCCTTTCAGAGGAGATGGGATCCTTCATCTCATTGTCAATTCCTTAACACGCTGTACTGAATTTCATATTAATGTTTCCCTGTTAGCAAGTTTTCATACCTGTTTTTAAAGACACTATGGTTTTTACATTTTTAACCCATTTAGCATTTCAGAGAAGATGATTTAGATTGCAATAAATTTGACTTTTTTTCTTCTTTTTTCTATAAGTGCATGTTTAGTATGTTCAGTTTGGTTATATAAAAACACTGTTGTTCAGTGGCACTTACAGGTTTATTTGTCAGGATGCAAATTAGAGAGGACTTGTACGCTACTCAAGTATTCCCACATTCTGTAAATGTAATTGCTTCTGCTTTTTGCAGACATTAGAGAGAATCAGTGTCATTCATTTTTTAAATAGTATTGCTTAAATTGAAGTTATAGTAAAAAAATATAACACTTGTGAATAATGTGCTTGCAATCACTGCCTTTCTGCTGATGACTTTTTTTTTGTTGTTGTTAAAAAAGTACTTTTTAGGAGGTATTTTTTTCCAACATCTTCTAGTGCTTGACTCAACCGTGCTTGACAAATATGAACTAAGAGTGAAATTCCAAAAGAGGGACGCATGAATTCCTCTGATAATCTTAATTTCTTTGGGAACTGGTTGTTGTCCAAAATGTTTTGCAATTGCATGTGGACTATTTCATTAGGATTGGTGACTTCTACTTATTGTGCACATCAGCCACAGAGACCTGACTCTTAAAAGCATATTCATGCAGAACACAGCATGGTACTCCTGGCTTCCCTTGATTTTTTTCATTTTTTTATTTTTTTACTACGATGCAAGTTTGCTTTTTCAGCATTTCTTTTGAATTTTTCTTCTGTGGTGTTTTGAACATAAACTTTCAGCTTTTATTTAAATTTCATTCAGTTGAATGTGGATTATTTATAGCAAAAATTATACCAGAGTCTGAAAGGCAAAAGGGTCAAATGCAGTGTTTCAAATTAATTGAAAATATTGAAGGAAGTACCAGAACTGCATGAATATAATAATTTGTGCATTTTATAATTATATATTTTCTTTATTTTTTTTAATAGGGAGTGTCCAGATGCAGACTCAGTTGTAAGTAGACTTATTTAAAAAAAAATTCATATGATAATATTGTTAAGCACTACAATCTGATGAAACTTACATACAGTCCCTGCAATACATTATTTATCTGGTAGAGGATTTAGTATTTTGATAACATAGTTGAAGTGTTCATTTTGCTCAGTACACAATCTTTAGCAGTATATGCAAATATGTGTCAGTAACACATTTATAGTTCCTAACAATTTTAGATTTTAAACAAGGTGTTTTTACTGCAAGTATTTGCTACTTTATTTTTCAAGTTAATAGTTTAAATTGCTTGGCTAATAGATTCTAAGTAAGAAAAAGATTCAGTTTATTGTGGATTCAACTTTTCATCAACATATTTCTCTGATTACTACTGTTTCCTTTGAGAAATCATTCTAATATCAATGGGGTTCTGCTTTATCACTGTCAATAGAGTGTAGGGATATACTTTTTAAAATACAGTTTTAAATGCAGTATGTCTAGATGGACTTTATTAATAGCATGTTTTTCCTTGCTGTCCTTTTGATTTGTGGTACCTCTTACAGTTTCATTTATTAAATTCAAATAAGCGACAGTTGCAAATTAAATTAGTAAGTTAATGCTTTTTATTTCCTGAATTGAGCCTTTTCTTTTTATTTAAACATGTGTGTTGTCTTGAATTGTATGTAACAGAGATTGCAGCTCCCTATAGCTATAGTAGAGAATAATATACAGAATGAGAGATTTTTCCATAGACTGATTTGGTTTTCAGTTCATTTATTTAGATACCAATTATGTTAAACTACTTAAGTATCCAAGTTCACCTATTTTGTGGATTTTCTTCTTTGCATTTAATATCTGGGAGTTTTAGTACCTAATATTAAAACTACTTTTGAGAAACTTGGTTTAAAAAATCTAGTAGAACCATTCTTCTAAATAAGGAAGAGTAAGTTTTGCCCCATAATAGAACTGTATGTGTAAGAACAGCCTTGTAAGCATCATTAAGACTGTTATTTTATCCTGTGCAAAGTCATCTTGTTTAGACCAAATTTCTTTTCTTGGGTACATTTAAAGTAAAGTAACTTTAGAATTATCCCTATAATTATCAGGCTTTTCATAGAAATAATAACTTTTGACAGTTCAGGTTGAATCACTGGAGTGAACCACAACTGAGTTTGACTTTCAATTTTTATTTTCTTCTTAGCTTATTTTGGTCTTTCTAATTATTTTAAAAAATAACTAGTTCAAAATATGCAACGGCAAATGTGTCTGTCATTCTTTCTGGCTACATGAGGCACACCGTATGATCATCTAAGTCAATTGTTCTGTCTAGATGTAATTTATATTTGGTTAAAAAAAAAAAGACCTAATTTTCATAGTGTCTAACAACAAAACTGATACTTTTGTTGCATTCTCATTTTTTATGCCCAATATTTTATGACTGCATTTGGGATTTTAAATTTTGTCTCTTCTTTCTTCTTGCTTTCTACAAGCAGCAGTACTATTCTGAATGGCAGAATGCTTTAATAGCAGAAACCATTACTGTCATTCTCATGAAAAAGGATGCAGCATACCATAGATAAGATTCATTTCACCCTTTGCAAAAAAGCACCCCAAACTGCCTGTACATTTTAAGGTTGATGTCCTCTTCTGGAAGGTCCCATTTCAAATGTTTTTCGTTTTTCTTGTCTTTTACTTTAAGGTTTCCTTTCTGTTTAATTTTTCAAACTTGATATAAATAGTTATAGCTACTTATATTCTTATCTCTGTGAGGATTTGTTTTGTGTGGATCTTTGCAATATATTACACATTTCAAGAAATTTAACTTGCAAAAGTATTATTGCAAAAAAAAATTAAAATCGAAAGCAACTACTGTGTTTGATTGCTAGAAAATACTGAAGACCAGCCCTCAGAAAATTTGACTTATTTAAGGTGTCTGAGTAATTATTTTGGTCACTCACAGAAAATCTCTGTCTGGCTTTTATATTATTAACATGATCTTTTTTTTAAAAGGTGGCTTTTGTTTATTTGTCAAGAACTTTAATTGTGTGAAAGGAATGTAAGAGATAACCACTCTACAATTATTTATAACTATAAGCACTGAGGTAAATACACTGAAATTTTAGAAGTTAAGGATCCAGTAAGAATTGACTTCAATACTTTATTTACCAGTTCTACATGATATTGTGGATCTCTGAATATACAGAGTGTAGTCAATACCTTTAGGGCCTTCTCACTACTCCAAAATGTATAATGCAGTGTGTTTGAACTTGTGTTCTCCGTTTCCAGAAAACAAAACAATGAGTTGATCCTAAAACATGTCTTTTGTACCAAAAATGGAAGTTCTCAAATTTTTCTGTCGCAAGCCATCCGCTTATGCGTATTCTTTTTATAGCTGCCAGATTATATATATTGGAAAATGTGATGCATTTGAATAAATTGTTACTTCCTATCAATAATTTTTTGTAACTGCTGTAAGAGGTTTTTATGCACTCATGAAGAGGATGGCAGCTGTGAACTGAGAACTGCTATTTGTTAAAAAGGTTGACCACTTCAATAAGCAGTTTCTGTTTAAATATAGGTGACAGTATGTCATGAGATTTGAAATTCCTGTGGTGTTATATGTCAATGTACACATGTAACTTCCATTAAGCTAAGCCTTCATAATTAAGAAAAGTAGAAAGTTATATGGGTGTACACTAGAAAGAGATAGCAACTAAAGTCTGGCTCTGTATGTGTTTATTACCTAGAAAGTTTTTCTAAAGGCAGAACTAATTGTCTTGTTTCCAATGGGTTTGCCATGTCTCTAGTGGTGATCTATAGGAAGATACAAGCTGTAGTAAAATTTTTTCTTTTGGGGAAGCATTTACAAGGTTCCACTTTTGGCCAGTAAGATCTGAATTTGGATTGCAACCCTTCCCCTGGCTGGGATACTTGCAGATCTCCTTCTTCTACTTGACTGCCTATTTCATGAAGTCTGTAGTAATGTAATTATCTTTGAGTCCTCTGTTCTGTCTGTCAAAACCATTTGAAATTGTCCAGTAAGTTCAAAAGTAATTAAGAAGGGCGCCACAGATGCAAAGAACATAATGCTGAAACTTTTTCATAGGAAACTGGAATGCAAAGAAATATATCAAGGCATCCAAAACTTCTCATTAACCTCTTTACATATGAGTGAAGCACAGTTATGGTGTATAGAATTATACACCATTTTTATTGCCGGGGTCTGATTGAATTTGGAACCATGAAACTCTAATTCGTGGAACACCAGTGTAAACCTACAGTTAGTGAAATTCAAATCCTTTTCTTTATTTGCATTTTGTAATGTTTAGTTCTGGCATATTTTGAATAGCTGCTATTGATACAGGGTACGAGGCTTTGTAGTCATAGCACAAGACAATACCTGAGGTTTTTTTCCTTTGTGCATCCCTGGCAATGGAAGAAACTGACAGGCTACTCTCTTTTTCCATGTCTTTTGGGTTAATAGGCATCCTAAGGAGAGGAAGCTGATAATACCTAATAACTCTGTCTGAACCTAAGGGTATACCTGAGTCAAATTTTCATCTCAAATATGTCAAACATAGAGAGGCTCTTTTATTCTAGGCTATGAGCTCCAGCTGCTTACTTTTGAGTTCACTTCGGTCCTCATCTGGATTACAGGAAGTGAGTCCAGTTCAGTAAAATGGGAGAAAGTTCATCTGGCAGAAAAAGAAACAGTGAGCTGTTCATCTGTGCTGTATCTTGAAGGACTCCCTGAGAAAAACTTCATAAGGAGCTCTCATAACCGCTGTAGATATCCCAGGAGAAGAGAAAATAGACAGAAATCGAACTGAAGTGAATGTTCTTTGCTTCTTGAACGATGACCAACCTGGGCTAATGTTGCTGAGGAAGGGCCAAATGAAGTAGCTAGACTGCAATATGCTCCATGTGCTCCTCTCTTGTCCTTTGTATGTAGCCCAGAGGAACTAATGACATGGTAATGGCATGGCTTCTTCCATTGCTTTTGGATGACAACAGGACAGAGCAAGGAAACTGAGACAAAGTATTCACCAAAACTCAAAAAACAAGTTTTGGCAATAGAATGCTTAGTCCTCATGCTTTTTGTATAGGCAATTTTACTTTGTTATTTGTTATGTCTTTATGTTATATTTCTTTAAGAAGTTATTCACCCCAGAAAGTTCATAGAACATACTAATGCAAAGACAGAGTTATAAGCCTTACATTTTTAATGTATATTTAAAACTATATAATACCTTAATTAGTAATGTGTTGTATTACATCTGCAAACACAGGAAAGACTGTGGGTTTTCTAGCTATATGTTTAATTGCTTAACAGAACCTCTGAGAATGTGAAACCTTCTTCCAAGGAAGTCCACCTTTCTGGTTACTTCTGCAGAGTTCCATTCACATCCATATTGAGCTTATTTTTGTTGTGAAGACTACAAATAACATGTTTGGGTAGGGCGCTAGATCAGACTTACATCCCCATCGTATTAATAACTACTTCTTACAGAAACCCAGAGTTTGCAAAGAACTTCTTCCACTGTGTTGAAGTTCAAAAATGACACATGTATGCATGACAGGTTGTAGTTTTTTCCTCTGAGCAACACGGTAGGCAAATCAGGTCTTGTCTGTATTGTGTGACTGATACTTAAAAGACACACTGTTTTCCACAACATAACATATAGTTCTGTAACTGTAGCAAAGTGGAGAAGGGAGTAAGAATTAGTCAAGTAAATGTAAATGCCTTCATTAACATCAGATTCATGATATGCATCTCTCTCAACATGCTGTATCCTCTACCACTGTTACAGAATTCAGATTAGTAAATAAAATTCTGATGTTTCAGAGAGTAGAATCGTTCACCTGTTCAACCATTGAAAATATTGAAAACAATATTTTGAAATTACTACTTAACTTAAAAGTAAGATTTTGAGGTACCATTTTGTTGTATGTGACACAATTTGTCTTTGTCAATATAAAAGTACATTAGGTATCTATTCCACCCTTTTCTTCTGTTGGTTTACACAAAAATATAAACTCAGTATTTCATTAATAAAAGCAAAGGTGTTTTAAGAATGATCATAAATTTGTTCAGGATCAATCTGAATCATTGACAAAGATGAAAATACAAAGTGGGTGATTTCTGACTCTGTATACACTGTGTAGAGTCAGATGTTTTAAAATACATATACTTAAATTTTAGAAATAGGAAACAGAGAAATACAAATTAAGTTTTCTGCAGTGTTAGAAAAAAGTGGTAATGTAGGCCTGCTGAAAAAGAAGCAAGGAATTTTTCAGTTCCTGTGTTCAGAACTGAAGCTATAAAGCATCCATCTCTGTTATGCATGCGTTAACTTTGACTTTTTATCTGAAGTTATGAATACACACTACATGGTAAAGTGCCATTGCTGAGGAATAAATGATTCAAATATCTTTGCAAGATCAGAAATAATTAACATGAAAATACTAAGAAAGAAATTTAATACTTTAAGAACTTTAAGATTTTAGTGCTTTCTAAGGATTTACTTTATCCTAGAGATTATTCAGTAAATTAAAAATTATGTAATGAAAATAACTTCTGCAAACTAAATTCTTTCACAATTTTATATCAAAATAGTCAGGTTTGCCAGCTATGTTGTGCATGCTGTCTGTGCCAAGTAATAATATCCTTTACATATATGGCCCAGGTGGAAGAAAAACTAAATGTTGTATATTTAAAGATTTTTGTTGCTTTTCAATTCATCTTAACCATGAATGATCCTGATCTATTGAAAATTGGCTACTATGACAACTTAAATAATTTCAGAATGCAAAAGTTGTAGTATTGTAGGAAAATGTACCTACCCTCTAGCTATATGTTTTTGTTCTGTTTACTTTGATGTCAAGTTTCATTAGTGTTTTTTGGTATATAAACAAGGTCGGCCTGAGGTCAAGCGTAGCTAAGAACCCTGATTTGAGCAAGTAGAGCTAAGGTACTGGACCGTATGATCCTACTCTTATTACTTTTTTTTTTTCCGCTCAGTTCTTTTTCTTCTCTCTTTTTTATTTTTTAATCAAATAGTGGTGAAGTCTAGATCTTACAAGTATTTCAAGAAATTGCATTTATATCTTGCATATTTTAAGATTTGAGCTTAAAGATTATTTTGAGGCCTTAATTTGATGAGCTTTTTAATTTGGTACAGTATTACGTCTGCTATACAGGATTGTATTTCTTACTCTTTTTAGCAGCAAGTTTGATCTGTGTTTAAGTTCATTCCATTTAATTCAGAAGTGCTAGATCTAGAGAGCTGTACAGAAGAGCATCTTTCTTTGTAAAATATCAGACATCCCATTCGTACTATCTGTAAAAGGAATAGAGGGACAACTGCATTTTTATGTTTATCTTCCTCTGTAATTCAAAAGCTTTTCAAAGTGAATATCTCTTTAAATTTGGCTTCAAATTTTAGGTGAAGTCAAGTGGTTCCTTGCTAGTCCACTTGAAGTCTCCAGTGTAAGTCATTTTGCTATATCTCGTGACTTATAACAGCAAGGTATATTTTGGCCATACTCTATATATAATCTCTACTAGTCAAACTGCCTTCCAGTACCTGCTTTCTGGTAGAATAAACTGATTGATACACTGGAATAAATAACTTTTGAATATGAATCTTGTCATTTTTGTAAGACATTTATAACTCGTGAAATCACTACATTTTGAAGGCACTTGGTTGTGAGTTTTTGTAATAAACTTACTGAGGCATTTAAGCAGTGCACATAGACTAACTATGCATACAACGTCATGAGCGGGATCTTCTGAATGATGGAAGTATCTGTGTATCAAAGTTTATCCCTTTATATATAATATACACGAGTGTGGTTTTTTGCGCATTTTTAAATTTAGATTATTATGTTAGAGATGTTTCTGCCTCAAAGCTTTTTTATGAAACTAAGTGCTTAGCTAAGCATTCTAATATGATTTTAATATAATTCTTTTCAATTTATATTTAATTGCCTGCAAGAACTGAAAAACAGAACACGTCCGAAGTTCCCAGATGCTTATTAGCTTCAAAAATCCAGGATGGTGCTGGAGATGTGTAAAGGAAAAATTTGGAACCCAATTTTGAGCACTTGTATTTAAGTTTTATCCATGCCTTTTAATTAATGTGGATATTCTTTGCTAAAGCAACAGTGCAGGCTTGCTGCCTATTCAGGGAGGGAGAAGAAGTTGCAACCTGCGTAACCTGGAATGCTTTTCCTCACATATTAAAGTATTGGCTATGACTTAAGAAAGGTTTTGCTCGTGCGCCATCAGAGCCTCCTGTGACTTAGCTGAGAGAATTAGAAGTAGAAATTAGGAAAATATTTGGGGCTGAGAGAATTGTAGGCTTATTTAACACTCAATAGTAAAGCTAAAATGCTTCTGTTGGTTTCTGACCTTTTTGATAGCATACCAGTAAAAGCAGATGCATTCAAATTTGCCAGTTTTCATAGGAAATTTGGAGGTTGTTTTGTTGTATTCTGTACCTGAGGTATCTTATCACGCTACTTCTGAACTACAGATCATAACCTGATATAATTGTAATAATTAATGATGAATAACAATGACTTTCATGAGCTGTCATAATCAAATTTTAATTTTTCAATCATGTAAAATTCGGTCTGATGTAAGAACAATATGGATTTTTAGTTATTTGTCAATATCGTAATTTTTGTTGTTGTTTTTAGAACATTCCTGATGTAGATGATGAAGGATACAGCATTAAACCAGAAACAACACGGGATATCCTTTTCACTATTATTGTGCCAAGTTATTTGATGTTACTACAATTCTTTGGAGAGAGGAAGTACTGACCTAAGTTTTAACTAAAGGAAGATGAATGACATTCATGCTTTGTTGCAACCCTGTATTCTTATGTTCATAGCTTTTGCAAAATGTGCACAGTTTTGTCTATCTTAGATTTTGTGTCTGCGCAAATGTTAAAGATTAGATCTTGTGTCTTGGGAACTTTAAGAGGATGGTTTTTGTCTGACAGTAAACAATATAAAAGAAAAAAAGCCTGAACAAAAGCTTTAAGGTGGCCACACAGATCTTTCTCCTTGTAAAGATCTCAGAGAATTTGTAAAGTAAAGTTTGTAAACTTTTTTAAGCATACAGAGTGGTTATCTGTTCTATACCTGCACCCTCCCACTTTTTTACTACACCATTAAAAAGATTGGGAGCTCCAGCAGTCTAGAAATTGAATTTCTGTTACGTAATGAAGTCATTACACCACATGCTCTTTCTAATTGGTGCTTCTAGTTTTATTGTCTTTTTAATAATAACTTTGATAAGCAGAATAGATTTTTGTTATGAGTCATTTTTTATGGACCCTTGTGATTTTTCTCTGCTCTTCCTTTGAAGGAAAAAATTCTTGTCTTCATTTTTCCTCCCATCAGAAACAGAGGGATGCAGTACTTAAGAGCTGGGAATAATTGCTGTAGATCTAAGCAACCCTAATATGCTAGCAAGAATGGTCATTTTTGGAAATGTATTCACTGAATTCGCTAGGTACTGCAGGTAAAAGGTAAACTTACACTTTGCAATTATCTTAAATTGTGCAAACTTTTAAGCAGTTAACAGCACCTTAAAGTGGGCCATTCCATCATCACACCTTCTCTGTTTTCATCGGCTTAGAATAGTATTCCTCTGTTGCCCCCAGTGAGAATTCCTTGTTCTCTCCTATTTACAAAATTGATATAAAAGTGAAAGACTTTTATTCAGTTCTGAGAGGGGCATTATGTCATGCTTTGCATACATTTATGAAAGGGAGAGAAGAGCGAACAACATTCATGCTTTGTAAGTGATTCATCTGGGCATCCTTTTCTGCATTATACTTTTATTGTGAAACAATAGAAAAGGCCATACATTCAGTGAAAAACTCAGTGATTTGCTGTCCCGGTCAGCTAGGTAGTACTTCAGCTTTCGAAAATCTTGACCAGATTCAGGAAGTCATCAGTTCCCTTCCTCTTTTTCTCCCTTAGCCTCCAAGAGTGGATATTTATTCTGTTGATGGGAACTCTTGAGATGATTTGTTGGAGGACGTTATTTTACCACAGTGGCAGTCAGTCTTAATAAGGCCAGTCTTAAGTGTTGGAAAAGGACTTTAGAAGAGCTACCTGACTCTTAGGAAATGAATCTTGAAACTCAGTGATAGCTTTCAAGACAAGAGATCTTTTGTTGAAATGAAAAACAACTTATCTTTGAAACTTTCTTTTCTAGATATGATCCATTTTGAGGGACAGATAGGCTAAGATGAAGACATTTGACTTTTTCCTCACCGTGACTCAGGGATTCTTTCAGTTGAAACAGATTTGGAATGTCTTTAGGGTTCAGGTTTTAATCTTTGTTAGGGAAGAGTTTGAAGAGATTTAATTCAAATGGCTGGCATATTTCCAAGTGAAAATAATAGAAGTGAGGTATAGAATATGTACGCTATTGGCACAAAACTTATGTTTAAGTAGAGGAAAAATTTCAAATTCTTCCTTGTCAAAAATGCATCTTTTAAGGTTTAGCAGAGGCCTTTCAGAGCTTTTGTTCAGTGCAGCTCCTGTGCATATAAAGAACCAAGGCTAAATTCACCTGTATATTTTGCTTATTTTGGGAGCGTAGTTGTCATTGTGATTCCTTTTTTGCGAAGGGTGACAGTGCTTTAAGCAGCTGACATTGGTTTACTGTGCAGCCTTCTGTGTAATTGGCATCCCTTGCGAAATTTTCAGTGCCACTGCAAAAGGAGTAAGTAACAGTGGCTGCCACTGCTGGCGTTTCCTCTGCTATTAATGCTTGGGCATGGGCATTTCACTGCTAATAAAGAAGGCTAGGGCTTTCCTTCACTTGGTTTAAAAGGATTTGTGCATTTTTCATGCGTGTGTTAGAATCCGTGGTTGAGTCTTACAAAACATATATTGAACATGCAGAAGTGTTGCTACTGTAGAATCTTTAATTTATCCTGATGCCTCCAAATACGCAGTTGTTCAGTTAAATGACAGGTATTGTAGTTGTTCAGTTATATGACATAGTGCCTTTCAGGACAGAATACCTTTATGAAGATGAATGGAATATAAAAACTAAATTTTAACTCTGAGTTGTGCATTTTGGACAGTGGATATATTTAAAGTGTATGTATAAGAGCACAAAGAGGTTAGGCAGCATTGTTTATCTGTGTTGTTCACTTAATATGAGCATTTTGTAGAGCATAATTATGAAATGGATTAAGCAGATGAATTTGAAGTATTTCCACCTTAACTGAAAAAAACATACCAAAGAGAACGATTTCAGTTCGTCCAGTGATTCTGACTCTGAAGATGATGAACCCAGGAGATTCCATATAGAAATAAAACCTGTCCAGCCAAATAACAGCTCCATGCCTTCATTGGATGAATTAAAAGTATCTATAGGGAACATCACTCTTTCTCCAGCAATATCTGTAAGTTATTTTGTTCCTTGTATTTTTAACGCATGGAAGAGAAAAGCAGTAAAGAATCGTTACTGTAAACATATATTTTACTGTTCAGAATTTATTCTAGGTTCAAGCTCAATGATTCTTTTTATCTTGTGCACTAGGTCATCTTTAATACACTTTATTGCAGTGTAACATTAAGTAATTCTCCCTTCTCAGATTTAAACTTTCCTTTGAGTCTTGGGGAGTGCTCAGTCCTTATCTTTCTGCTGTTGCCACTACGAGACATTTGAATACATTATGTGTAAAAGCTGAGCATGGCTTTTAACATAGTTTACTAATTATTATTCGATGATAATGTGGATACATATAACATTTACACTGCAACTTTATTGATGTATTCTGCTAATCCACAGAATGATCCTTTTTACCATGAGATGATATTACAAATAAATAGTATTAAAATTTGCTAGTACAATATTCAGATCTGAATAACAACAGCTCTGATTTTAAGGAAAATATTTGGCATAACATATTAAAATGTTATATAATTTTTCTCTCTTTTCCCCTCACATTTTGAAAGCAGAGACACAGTCCTGTAAGTACAGAATGGCTTTTTATTCACATTTTTAGATTAAAACCAAGTAAGTGTAGTATGTGAGGGGAGAACCTTAGGAATGTTTCTTTTCATATATACCATGTGATATATAAGCTGTTTAATTTTACTGCCCCAGCCTGTAAAGGGATTTAGTAATACTGCTGCCTTTGTCAGCTCTACAGTGTTTGTTCCTGCCTTTTCTTACTGGTGTGGCGGGTGTACACTGGTCTCTCTGTCCTGGCTCGTGTTCTGGTATTCTGCAAGCTCAGGCTGTTTTGCATGGCATTGAAAGCAAAGTATCTCATCAAAAGTTGAGTGGAAATAAGAACCCTGGGCCTAATAAGTGTTTTATTTGACAGTTGGTGAAAGAATTTATTCCTGATATTTTTTTTTTTCTCTTTCAGGCACAAATGAATCGAAATTTATCCAGTAAGTGTGGATCTTTAACTTTTAGTCTGTTTATGGTAGTTTTTTTAACGTAGCATGAAAATACATTCTTTTTTTTTAATTGTTGAAAAAATAGATTTCCTAAGTATCTGTATTTTAAATAGAAAAAAAGATTTCTCTTGTCAGTTCTAGATACTGCTTCTTTTTCAATATACTTGGCTGTTCCCTGTTCTGGGAAACAGATGAGGCTGTCTGTGACAGTGATGAGAAACACACCCAAGAGCCAAAGGGGGGACCCCATGGAAAAGACTCCGATGCAAGTTCTTAAAAGCCTTCCACCCTCTCAAGTTTAGGATGATCCACAAATCGGCAAAGCACACTCTCTCTGTTTTATAGTCAAACACATACAATGTGGCCATGGAGATAGAGGACCGAGCATTAGTCTCTATCCTGTAGGGTTTTTTTCAATGGGAAACCAAGCCAGATTTGCTGAAATTGGTGTGAACGGTATATTGGTGTAAACAGTATAATTTGAGGAAGAAATTTCAAGTGAACAACACTTCCTCCCAAAATGCACTGCTCTGTGTAGTCTTCTCCTATTAGAAGGTATTTCAGGAGTATCTGAATTTATATTATCAGAAACAATGCATTTTCTCTTTTCCATTTTAAGAATTCATTATTAGCTTCCACTGCAACCATTAATATTTACTGTCTTTTTATAATGAAGCTGAAATTTTTATTTTAGAGTGTCACAGCTTTGGTGATAATACTGTGTCTTTTGCTTAGGTGAAGAGTTAACAAAATCAAAGCTTTCTGCTCCAACTAATGAGTAAGTTCAAGTTTAAAATCCTATCAAATGCACCTTTGTGGCAATTTGGTCTTATTTTCATCTAATACTTGGAAACCCTTTGGAAATATCAGCTGACTGCTATTTTAAGTTGGGCATCTATTGGATCATAAGAGTTAAGGAGTAATCATGTAACAATGGAGATTTCTATTTGTTTGTTTTCCCCTTCTAATGCATTTGCTTCATTGTGATCTGTCTCGATATTTATAATTACATGATCACAAAACTTTGGTTTTTATTAAAATCTCACATTTTTAAATAAGGCAGGTTTAGTTTCCATCCTGTAGTGTTCTGTGGTAACATGTTTAAGATTACAGGCCCCAAATTTGGACACGTTTGTATACATTGCTTGTATATGTATATTCTGAAATAAATGAATTTGAAGACGTATGTCTCCTTGAAAATGACATTCATTTAGCTGACATTATGAAGTACGTCCACACACAAACTTGCACCAAGGTGTCAGTTAAGATAGTCTCCTTACATGTAAATCAGTTTCTTGACCTGCAATTCGTAAGTATTTTTTATTTTTCGATGCAAAGACTAACTAATAAAGAAGATTTTAGCAAATTTATTTATCATTATATTTGCTATATTATCAAACTACTACTGAAGTTGTCATTTGATTTTTATGACTGTATACACCTGTTGTTTATATTCCAATTGTAACTCTCAATATAGAAAAGGGAACAGTGACCTCCTGGCATGGGATCCACTCTTCAGCAGTTCTCTTGAATCATCTTCTTCAGCTTCCTTGGCATCCTCATCCTCCTCGGGTAAAATATTTGATAGTAGAAAATGTTTTCTTTATATACTTCAGGATGTTCTGTTGTTGCTTTTTTAGTTATTGCAAGGGGACATGCTTTGACTATCAAAAGGAAAGAATTTTGTTCTGCAGTACACTGTCTTACAAGTAATACAGAACTGAGGGTGCAGTATATCAGGCTTTCAAGTCAGGGAGCAAGGGGGAAGAGGAAACACTAGAAACCTTAGGAAAATTCTGTCTTGCTTCTGCCTTTTTTTATTACTTTCTCTCACTTTCCAAAAAAGTCATCACCATCTAGAATATAATCCTATTTTTTCAGCTGGTAGGCCTGGCAGGTTAAATGGAGGCTATCACAGCAACTGTGAGATAAGCTGAGCTTGCACTGTGAATATGGGTGGGTTTCTTCTTTCCAGGAAAGTTTGTTGCACTACATAGTACAAAGGCACCACTGACCTTTGCTGTGAGGAACTTGTTTCCTGCATGAAACTATGATTCTGTTAGGACATGTGTGTGCCTAATTCAAGGGGAGCCAGATAAAAATGGCAGGACTGACACTAGAATTAAGGGGAAGTTCCTGGCACCACCTGGCAGCAGCGGTATCGGGAGGAAGAGCGTGGGCTGAGGAGTATGGGAGGAGGAGGGGGAGGGCAGATGTTGCATGGGAGTTTTGGGGTGCAGGATTCTGGAGGATATTAGTATGGGCAGGAGCCTGGTCTTTGGGGGGAAAAAAATAAATCACAAAAATAGTCAATATTGATTGTTACATTGAAAAGGCAGAGAAAGAGACAGAGGCAAAATAGCACCAGTGGGTATGTGTGTTGAAGAGGCCGAGAGCAGAAGATGTTGAGAAACTAAGTCAGAAAAAGGAAGGAGAGACTGAAACAAAACCAGATATTATGTCTATATTAGGACCTGATTACTAAAAGTATTTGTATAAATTATTTATTATTTATGTTGATTATCTCAGGAGATTTAAAGCAGACTCTACTCTTTACTAACAGTAGCAGATATGCTGTCTCCATAGTTCTTTTCAGTCTACCTATTGTGTATCCAACCCCTTCTGTCTTAATACAGAGACTCTTCTACTCCCACATGCCTGAGAAAGGAGGCGTTCTCTGTTTCTTTTAACTAGGTATTCATATACCGAAAACGATAGTAGACCTAACTTCTTTGTTCACAATCATGGCTTTCTAGCTGTTTTCCTCTGTGCTTGATCATACAGATTGAAGAACAGTAAGGAAGAGTACAGGTATCAATAGGGGAACCCTGCATGAGTAGAGTTAATTTTTCTTGGCCCTAGTAATGTCCTTTTAGCAGCAACCAGCATTGCTATGTAACCCTTTGGGATTTAAGTAGAACTTATTTTTTCACTACAAATTCATGTTCCTTAAAACTTACTTTTTTAAACAAATCTAGCTTACGGAAATCATTAGATTGTCTCTTCCTCACTTAGCTAACTAGTCAAGATTATTGGGTAGTCTATCCAAATTTGTAACATATTTAAGGATAAATTGTATAGAGAGATTTATTACTGGAATATGCTGAAAAGAAGCGGTGCTTTCCCACAATAACCTGTTTTGCTAGGTTTGGTCTGGTGTTGGAGTCTGTAGAAGATGACAGAGGATACTTAATTTGTTGTGCTGGTTGTTGTTACTGTATCCAGTTTTTTATTGCTATGCCTGGATGGGAATTCAAAGCAGGTTAGGAAATGTTCATACAGTCCCTCCTGGCAGCAGAATTGTGGAGAAAGCAGTCCCTGTCTGATGAGTAGCAACAGGTAACTGGGATCTGTAACATCCTTTGTAGCCACATGTAGGGGACAATCATCTACGTGAGCCCTCATACCTGAAAGAGGCTTAGGCACAGAGCGCTGCATTTCATCAAAATTGGTGGCATATAGCGTCCTGTGGTCCTAAGTCAATTTTAGATATATCCCATCTGTGCCTTGGCAAATTTTAACTGCTAAGTAATTATTTAAAGGATTGTTGTTTCAGGAGCTAACTAAGATATTTACACTTGTGAAATGATGTAGAAAGTGAGAGTTCTGAAGTATAATGAATTACTAATACATTTGGGAAAAAAAAGTACTGGATCAATGTAGGTCATATTGTTGTTTAAGTCAAGTTCTGATGCTCACTAACCTGCAGCTTAGTTCTAAAGACTTTAAAAAATACGCAGCTTTGATCTGATGGTATTTTCCTTGAAATCAGTGTTTTATCTTCAACTTGAAGGTCAATATAGGTAAGCTGATGCTTAAAGCTTTTGAAACACTCAATCCAAAACTTTAATTACATAAATTAGTTGTTTTCTATACAGCATATCTGCATATCATGGTGTAGCGTGTCCCACAGACTACTTTTTACTGTTAAAACATTTCTTTAGATACTGTTTCATAACTCTGTGTTAATCATTGAACACTTAAACTACCATGGTATTTGAGCAGACAGTGGTTTATGCAGCACAGAAGTAAACTTTGGTTATCCATGAATAATCCTGCTTTATTAGAAGTTTAAGCTAACTTTGTTATCTTGAACAAACACAACAGACATTTTTTAGCCAGCTATTGATATTATAAAAATGCTTCTGTTTATTTGTCTTCCTCATTTTCATCGGTAAGTATTTTTAAAAGAGTTTTGAAAATTTCCACATTGCTTTTTGAATAGGTTTTATAGTAGTATTTTGAAGCCTTTGAATATATCTGTTAGAAAGGGAAAGCTGTGTTAAAACTCTGTTTATGTGTGCTTAGAGAATGTACTTGTTCATTGTAAAAGGACCACTGTAGAGAGGACACCTGTACTTTTGATCTGAACTTTTAAATGTGTTGATCTCTTTTTTTTTTTTTTTTNTTGGGAATTGACTAACCTTGCATTTTCTGCTTCTGTTGTCATCTACTGCAACAGGCAACAGCCAAGTGCAGGAACTTGTGGAAAACTCATGTTTTCCAGCAGCCTGAAGACTATAGGATGGGAGAGGAAATAAAATGGGGTAGATTGTGCCTCATACATGTAGTTAGTTACTCACTAGGTATGGGCTAATACAGACAGAAGAATATCAAACAGGATCTCATGACTGCATTGTCTTCATTCATTCACAAGACAGCCATTTATGTTGGGCCTTCCCATTACAAATGTTAAGGATAAGAGGATAAAAATGTGTGGAAGGAACAGGATAGGATAGGTTTGATTAAATAACTTTGAAAGAAATGAAGAAGCAGAAAGCAATGGAGAGAAAACAAAAATGGAGTAGAACACAAGAAGGAGAAGACAAAGATGAGAGGAAGTTAAACCATGACAGGGAGGAAGTTAGAGGAATAAGGGAAGTAATGAGAAGTAGGGCCTTAAGTGGAGAGAAACACAATGAATTACTTTTTGGCTTGCTTACCTAGAAAATGGAAAGTGGCATGGTTGGCACTATGAAGGAAGTACATGTGATATGTTGCTGTGGTTTTTTTTCTTTTATTTGTAAGTGGTGGGATTTTTAGCCTAGTAGAGCAGTTATTTTTCATGCCAGCTAGTAATCCTCATGCAGTGGATAATGAATACTTTTTTGAATATTGAAATTTTTATCTTTTCAGTGTTGGTCCTAGTTTCAATTCTTCCCTTTTCCTTCAGCTACACTAAAAGAGCACAATAGGAGCTCCTCCTCATCTACCACTGATTTGCCTGGGTGTAGAGTATCTCAGTCTTTGCTTGGACACCAGACAGATTCTGGGTCTGCAAGCCCATCCTCACCAGACTTTACCATTAGCACTGTGTGCAAATCTGGTGTTACAGCAGCGCCATCAGAGAGCACCAGTACTTTATCCTGTGTTTCATGGTCTCAGAGTCAGTGGATTTCCTTTGCTGATGAACTTACAATCAGACACACAAGCCCAAACAAGGACCCCCAGAGATTGCATTTTAAAACTGGAAATGCCTGCCTTGCCTCTTCTGCTTTGCTTGGGAATTCTTCCAACAGCTGTGCTTCTGAGGATCAAAGTGACCTTTTCAATAATACTGTATGCCATGAACAATTATTCATTGAAGAAACTGGCACTGCTGCTGAAATTTCTTCCGCATCATCTTCAGCACTACTGGACTATAGTTTAGTGTCTTCTTGTGCTCATACAAATAAGGGTATGGCAAGCATGCATTGTGTACTGCTCTTTGCTAATAACTGACTCCAAAAAGCAAGCTTTGGACTCATTTTTCTTTTTGTTATTATCCCTCACCTGATGTTAAAATTAACTCATCTTCTTACTTAGAATGTACTAAACTGCTTGTTAGCACCAACTTCCTTGAAAGTTAGGACAATGAAGTAAGTATTCAGCTTGAAATAAGAAGAAAAATTCACATCATTCAGTTAGAGGCATTCCCTTAATTATGCAGAGCTTTGCGTTTCTAGAAATAGGAATGTATTTTTGTGGGATGTCAGACAGTGGTGAGATCTCAAAGATTAAGAATTTGCAAAAACAATTCCATTCCTAAATGGCTTTGCATAGATATTTGCAGATTAAATAAAGTTAAATAAATTGGATTTAAAACAGTTCCTTTTTAACACCAAGTATTTTGAAGCATGGATGATAATGCAGTAATGCTACATACTAAGAGGGCAAAGGAAAAGTGCATTTGAGCAAGTCTGCCATGACTTACTGAATACCTGTGGTACTGCAGCAGAACTACTCAGTGCTTTGCGTGCATTGTCGTCTTGGGGCATAATAAGAATTTTAAAGGAAGGACTGATATTTTAGAAGTTAATTTATCTGGGGACATTTCAGTTTGCAACTCTTAAGGTGGGTGTGGTCAGTGTTAGGCTAATGTCTTTCTTCTCAAGTCAGTGTTGAAACTCCCATACTTAAACACCAGCAGAGTTACACTGAATGCCTGGGAAAACTCCATACTTTAAAGTTGCATTTTAAATAGCATCAACTGATTTAATTAAAAAAGAATGAATCTAGAATAATTTGAGGGAGATAGTATGATGTGCTGCAATGACATAGTTATATATTGGATTTCAATCTATTTTGTAGTTAATTTTAGATCTGGCATACTCATTGGATGGCAGCTAACATTTATTTTGAAATCCAGCTCTATTAGTTCTATTCAGAAAAGTGACTTTGTGAAAATGGCATCTTTCTACTGCTGCCACCATGTGTTAGTTGTTTCTGGTAAGTTTAGAAGGTCGTGGGGGCAGTATTTATTTTTTTTACTGCTTTTTATTTCTGATAGCTCGGCTAAGAGATAATAAGGAGTTAGTGTGTTCTTTCAATCAACAGAGTAATTTATCTGTTACACTGGTATATACTTATTGAAGTCAATGGGATTTCAGTGGACAAAATTTAGTGTAAACAAATTTATGCTATTGTCAGCCAGGACCAAATATGAATTTCCACTGAATTTTCTGTTTGTGGTGGGACAAGAAAACTGTCCGATATTCTGAATCCATGTAGACTATACACAAAGGAAACTTGGGTAAAACCATCTTTTTGCATACAAACCTCTACGAACAGTTGGTATATACTTATTTGAGAGTAATGAGAAAGCACATGATGCCATTTTTAGAGTCACTTTTCATGGTATCACATGACCCAATTTTAAAAGCATTTATGATTAGTGGTAAATCTTACAAAATGGAGCTTGTAAAATAGGAATTTTTAATTGAGACATAACTTCCAGTTATTCTCTTCAAGTGAGTACATATTTATGTTCAGTGTGACCTTTCTAATATTTATTTCCTTAAATTTGCTTTCTTTCAGCAAGACCCACAACTCCTCTTTCTGTAGGCACCATTGTACCCCCTCCAA
>RSEF01000031.1:25870725-25883531 GCA_003993805.1 Himantopus leucocephalus | reverse complement strand
GGGGTGTGTGGTGGGGGTAGGAGGTGCAGGTTGGTGGTGGAGGGTGCAGGAGTTGGGTGGGGGTGCAGGTGTGTGGTGAGGGGTGGCTGTGGAGCCCCTTGCACCCACGTGCCGTGCTGCCTGGCTTGCTGCTGTGCACTGCCTGACCTGCCTTCCATGGGTGCTCGTGTTGTTTCCACAGATGAAAGAAACAATCATGAACCAAGAAAAGCTCGCCAAGCTGCAGGCCCAAGTGCGCATTGGTGGCAAGGTAGGAGCCACCTCCTTACTCTGCCCTCTGGCCTGCGTGTCCCTGCATGCACACCAGGCCTAGCACAAGGGGCCCTGAAAACTGGGGTGGGGAGCAGCCCTAAGTGCTCTCAGCGTGGCTTGGCTGTCCTCAGGAGAAGCTGTGCTGCTTCAGGGATCTCTAGAGTCAGTTCCATAGAAACAGTATGTAGTAGCTGAACTGCCAGCCTTTTCTCTTTGGTTTTGTTATAGTATGTTACAGGAGACTTGCAGCCTATATTCCTGCGTGGGGTCTTTTAGATGGCATGTAGGATTTGAAGTGTGTAGACCTTACAGCAAGTGAGCTTGGGTATAGTTTTCATAGCAGCTTGTAGAGAGTTACGTTCCAAATTCTCATCAGAAGTCTTAAAGATGCCCATGGCTGTTTTTTTGCCTTTTAGGACAAAGTTGGAAATTCTGCTTTTGTCATGCTCTTGTAATTGTAAAGGAACATGCGCAGATGGCTTTTTTTATTCTGTTATGACAGCTGAATATATGTAGCTGTGTGATTATTTATAATCTGAAAATAAAAAAGTATGTTTAATATAGTCATATGGTAGTAAAGTTTCTAATTGCAGTCAGTTTTAAGGCAAGAATTGGTAGTAATATTTTTTATACCCGAGGAAGTGTACAGAAAATATTTTAGAATACAAGCTATTCAACAGAACTCTTGCTGACAGAGTTTCTAGGAACCTTAATTCGTGTGTTGATTTTTTTTTGCCTTTAGCTGCAGATTTAGACAGCCTTAAGTCAGGGTTAATGTAGTAATTAACTGGCTTGGTGATTTTGTGTTTTCTTTGTATGGGTTACTGGTTAAGTAGAGAACTGCTGTATTATATTGATGATTGTGTGCATGTTACCAGCGTATGTTTATTGACTATAGAGGCTTTTAATGTTTGTCATGTAAGAGTATGCATTCAGATTACAGCTCTTACAGCTGTCTGGTCAATGTAGGTCTTTTAGTGACATTAAGCAAAGCTTAGAATATGCTGGTGGTGCTGTCATTCAGTTTTAAAATTGGCCTGTGAAAGTGCTTTGAATGCTTGAACTTCTTTTTTGTTTTATAACTGGAAATTATTATTGGGATTTTTCATGGCATTGTCACTATATAAGTTGAGATGAGTGTGGAGGCGGCAAAGGAGCAAGAGTCACTTCTCCTTGGGGGAAGAGGTTGCACATTGCATCTGCTGGAAGATTTTCATGATGTTGCAAGGCTTCAGATCTTAGAAATAAGCTAAAAATTATGTTTAGGTGCAGGGCTATTGTAGTACTTTGTTATGTGAAAGTTAAGATTTTTGTGTAGAATACAGCTACAGGTAAGTGTCATGGTGCTTCTTCAAAATGTTTTTAGGGGAGTGGCAGATGAGTCTGTAGTATTCCATTGGTGGCTTGCTGTACCCACTCCTCTTTATTATAGAGGTAGAGGGGTGTGAACAGCATGTCTCAGCATGATCAGGATAGAATTTGCTTAGTAAAAACCTGTAATTTTTAGAAGCTTAAATCTGCGGAGATGAAAGCAGCTGCCATTCATTTAAATTAAACTCAGATTGTCTGAAGTTTGATATCTATGTTTAATACGGGTAAAAAGGAGGTACATGTTCCTACATAGCGTTTGATTCAAGACATCATTTTTTGAAATTGAGAGGTCTTTTGTCCAGAGAGACTTGATGTATGCCTTATGTGGCTCAATTCCTGGGTAGTCAAGGTACTAAAGTAAACCCATTTCTATTATTTTAGTAGTTTTCAAACGGCTGTATGTGCTAACCTGACATTAGCAGGGAATGAATACTAAGCTTTCTAGACAAATGACTAAACTTTTCAGCTGTAGTCTTCCAAGTGTTAGTTTCATATCATTCCTCATTGTTTGTAACTGGATTACATTAGAGGGGTTAGTGTCCAGCCAGTTCTAACTTCTACCAGTTAACTTGAAAGGTATTGCAGCTATTCATACACGTAGGTGGCAACACATTCCCTTCTTGCTAGCATGTGGCAAATGGGCAACTGGAGTAGGAGGACTTAGATAGTAGTTACAGTGTGTCAAAAAGGAGCTTAGTTTTACGTATATGGAGACATTTTGTGTCAGATTTTACTGAAGCATTATGGTTGTGCAAGGAAGTATAGAATGACACTTTCTGCTTTTTTGTAGGTTTAGGTTTATGTATCTTCTAATATGGGACAGTTATTTTATTTCCCTGGAGAAATCTAATGCTCTGGGTCTGTAGGGTAACAACCTTTGCTTGATTTGCCTTTTAAACAGAGGTGGTCTGGAATACTATGTGGAAATATTTTTTTTAAAAACACGTTTATAAAATATTTTGGGAAAATAAATGTTCTTCAAATATGTAAGTCCATCAGATGGGAGACATCTGTTTGGAATAAAAACTCAGTATTTTGAGTTTTCTCATATTCATTTGGTAATGATGTGTTAACTTTATGGCCTCTCACTATTATCAAAATTTGGCTACAATTTAAGAATGGTGGTCTAAGGAAAAATTCATAAGCTTCAGAAATTACCTAAAACTGTGCTTATTCTTCAGTTTTTATGCCTGTGATAATAGACAAAGGTAAACCTGTAATTTTTCTTTTCTTATAGGGATTCTCCAGCATCTCAGAATCGTGGAATAAACATTCTCTGATGCATTGCTTCCTAAAACCTCATGCTTCTCACAGGCATGCAAAGCTTGCCTTATGGCAAGGGAAAGACTGCTGCAGTGCAGCTGGAGGGGTGGGGTTGTGTGCACTGCAACACACAAGTAGAACTTTGTATGTTGAGTTGATTTGTAGATGGCTGCAGAGTAGTTACGCAGTCCTGAGGATTAGAATTTGAAGAACTACTTAATTTTTAATTTGTCACTTTTCTTTTTGCAAAGGGTACTGCTCGCAGAAAGAAGAAGGTTGTTCACAGAACAGCTACAGCAGATGACAAGAAACTTCAGTTTTCTTTGAAGAAACTGGGAGTCAACAATATTTCTGGAATTGAAGAGGTAATTGCTTCAAAGGAAAACATAGTTTGTATATAGAAATAGCGAATGTATCAAAATCGGTTTCCTGGTAAGTAACGTCCTAAACTTGTTTGTAAATTATCAGTAGGTCTATGTTGAGCTTTAAGAACTTCAGCTTCCTGTTAAATTGAAAAATCTTGTTAAACTGCTTCTAATACTGGATTTTTTTCTTGCAGGTAAACATGTTTACCAACCAAGGAACAGTCATTCACTTCAATAACCCTAAAGTTCAGGCATCTCTGGCTGCTAACACTTTCACTATCACTGGCCATGCTGAGACAAAGCAGCTGACGGAAATGCTTCCTAGCATCTTAAACCAGCTCGGAGCTGACAGTCTGACCAGCCTGAGGAGATTGGCAGAAGCCCTGCCCAAGCAACGTAAGTTGAAACTTGAATGCGTTTCATGCTGACAACTGACATGAAGCTTATTTGTCTAGCAGCAGTGAAATTCAGTGCACTCTTGCAGTCTGCAAGCATGTTATGAAATGCTTATGAAGTAAATGAAATTCTTAGATCTTATTTATAGTTCAAATCCAATGACGAGTATAAGTGAGGCACCTGTTAGCATAGCAGCTGGTCGAAGACTGGAAAGCTGTAGTCACACTTGATTTTGTGGTAGTTTACTTCTTGATGTGACTACCATATTTTGACATGCCTCTTTCATTAAAGCTAGGTAGATGAGTTACTTTGGAAGAGTTACGTTTTAAAAAAAAGATAAACTTTGAGTATGTCTGTTTTGACACTTTAAATGGCAACAAAAGTAATGGGGAAAAGGACTTGAGGACAGACATCTTGCAACTGCTTTGCTGCCTCACAGGTGTGGTGAAGGTATTCCTTGCATGGGTTTTTTGATAACTAGGAGGGAAATACACAGTACTTTAAGGAAGCATGTTACAATTTCTTTATGTGTAGAACAGTGTAGAGAACAGGACTGGCTTGAGCATGAAGGTAGATTCACGAACTTCCCATTCCATCGTCGCATTACTAAAAGAACATGAACACTTGTTCTTTCTAAAACTGTGTGGGAAAAGTAGAGGAGGGACTTAAGCATGTGGTATTTGGCAAAGGTGCTGCTGCTACAGGGTGAGAATTAGGAGTGAAAGACAGGCTTGTTGACACTGGAAACATTCCTTGTGTCCTGCACGTACGGTCTTCCTACTTTTCTGAAATACTTAATTCCATTCCTTCCAAGGTATGGAACATCCTAAGCACAGAGAAAATGGGAGAAGCCTATAACTGTGTCCAGTTTCTGGTAGTACTGAACTTGATTGCTACATTTTTTTGTCTTCCTGTGCTTTGCTGCCAACAGGACCACCTCTGTTTCTAAAGTTGATGATACTTCCTTTCTGTCAACTTCCCCCTGAAAAAGTCCTGCTAGAAGTAGTCTTCAAGAAGTGGGGTAGACTGCTTCTTTCCCCATGGAGCTTAGGTCGTTCCTTCCTACCTGTGTAGCTTCCTTGTGGTAGTAGTAGGGCTTGGGGAAAAAAAGCAAACAAAAAAACTCAAAGGATTTAAAATAGTCCCCTGAGATCTCTCTTCTCATAACAAGGTAAGTATATTCTGGATAAGCTAAATTTTGCAGTTTTAATTTTAGGGAAGCTTGTTCAAAGTTCTTGCTCTGTATGACCTAGTAAATTCCTTTTCACTCTTCCTTTCCACTTTGGGTGGATGCCAGAGTAGCACAAAACTTTCCATTTGGTATTGTCTGCTAGATTTGTGTTGTGGTTTAGGCCAAATTGGCCACTGGGGATGTGGGGCACCCCATATGGGACCAACAGATGCTCCCCCCCAGCTCTCTTTGAAGAGAGAGGTAGAGGAGGGAAAATATCAAGCTCCCAGGATGACAGTCACATCACTGGCTGGCACTGGGGAAGTCCCAGACTGGACTCAGTGACAGACAGGATATGGATTTAGGATTGGGATTAAAGGCAGACGAACAGACAGAGTCCTTCTTGGATGCCGGCCATCNAGGAAAAGGAGGAAAAAGAGGGCTGTCCCTTTGATCCCTCAGCTTTTATACTGAGCATGAGGCAGATGGGATGGAATACCCCGTTGGTCAGTTTTGGGTTACCTGTCCTGTCCGCTCCTCCCCACAGGTGGGACCCATCTACGCTTTTCCACTTCTGACCCTCCAACGGGGCAAATAATGCAGTTACCTGCCCTTGGGGTGTTATAGCAATAAGTATAATAAGCAAGAGCCTCTGCATACTGTTCCTTGGCATCAACTATAAACATTGGTCTTACCACTCTGAGAGTGAACATTGTCTGCAAAATATGCTGTTAATTTCAGTAGTTAGAAAGGGCCCAGCTAAGAAGCAAAGTTACTGGACAAAATTGGTCCTGTTTTACCGCAAACCGAAAAGTGTATGTGGTGGTAGCATTTGCAGGTGCTGAAGTAAACTTAGTCTGGTCTTGAGGATGAGAGAGAATGCAGAAAATTTAGGGAGAAATAATGTGGTTTGCTTTTAAAATGTTGTATTTGAC
Organism: Himantopus leucocephalus; assembly: GCA_003993805.1. NCBI lineage: Eukaryota > Metazoa > Chordata > Aves > Charadriiformes > Recurvirostridae > Himantopus > Himantopus leucocephalus. Next base: position 25,877,778 of record RSEF01000031.1, on the reverse strand, counting down.
ACTAAGATGCACTTAAGCTGTAACAATTTTCTGCTGTTAAAAAACAAAAACAAAACAGGAGGAGAATTAGTGGTGACGTTGTCCCAAGCCCTTTCAGACCAAAGTTTATGCATTCATCTATTTTCGTTCTCTAGAAATCAGGGTACAGGTCTAGTATGAACCCATCTCTTTTCTGATGCTTTTCTTGAAAGCTGAGAAGGATTAATTAGGATAAAGCTGAGGTGATAGAGAGTATGAGACAGCTTACCCTTGGTAGTACAGCTAAGAATAGCAGTAAAAGTAGTGGCACAGGCACCCAGGGACCCAGGATACCTATTCTTAGCATTATACTGCTGCAGTTCAGCAGATGCTCATCGGTCTGCTACAGTGGGCATGGTTAAGTCTCACTAGTTCTACCAAGTACAAGGGGAATGGTTAAGAATTTACTGAGTCAGCAGTGATGTGGCCAGAACATGTGGTTACCTCAACCACCTAAGTGTAAAATTGTGCATCCAGTTCCATATTCCTCTGACTTTGCCAGGAAACAGTAGTATCTTTAAGTACCTTTAGTCATGTGTATCTGGCTGCAGCTTCACAATTTATACCTCAGTTTTCCTTGAAGGCCTAGGATGGTAAGGTACTTTCTTTTCCTTAAAACTTGATGATGTCAAATACATAAACCTTGAGAAACATGGAGTAGTCAATAAACCAAGCTGCTTTTAAGAGAAATTGGTAAAAATCAGTCTCTGAAAATTATTACCACGCAAGGTGCTCAGTATACCTAGATGCAAGATGGTGACTAGTAAGTTCATTTACCATGCATCTTCTGATTCCCTTGCTGGGTTGTTTGAGCATTATCAAAACAAAATAACAAAGGGAATGTGAACTTCCTAGGTTAGCTGAATATTTTTATTCAGCCGGGGAGCTGGATAAAGCATTGCAGTTTAGCTCAATCTTTGATAATTTTTCAAAAAACACAAAGCAAAACCAACTAATTAAGATGCCTATGGTGAGCTTGACTGATGCTCTTGAACTACTTGCTGTTGCAGCTGTGGATGGAAAAGCACCACTTGCTACTGGTGAAGATGATGATGATGAAGTTCCAGGTAAGAGCAAACATGCAGTGGAGGAGAAGTGAATTTTGCTGAGAAATAACGTGTAGCATAAGATTGGGCCAAGGATGGTAAGAGTATTGACTGGTCACTCGCTGTCACGTAATTTCTGTGGGAAGATTATGTTATTGTTTTCAGACACCGTGAGAGACTTATTCGTTCGAGCTAGCATTTTTGTCCTGTGTAGAAGTAATAGCTATGGCTAAGATAATTATTTAATACTTGATAAGAAGGTTGGGAAGAAACTGCCTTCTTGGTATCACTTTGCCCAGTTGTGGGTATAGTGAAGTTAAATGCTCGTAGAATTGTGCCTTATAATGAACCATCCAAAACTTGGTCGAGCAAGAAGAATGAACCATGAAGCTCTTAAGTTACTTCGTCTGTATTTATAAGCTGAAACTTTATGTTGTAAGCACTTGAAGTATATGAAGTGTATATATATACTTGAAGTATATGAAGTGGAAATTTGGGAAAAAAAATCCAAACCAAAGCGTTTGGCAAAGCAGAAGTGAGTCAAAATTTAATTTCAACATTCTTCTTTTTCTAGATCTTGTTGAAAACTTCGATGAAGCTTCAAAGAATGAGGCAAACTGAACTAAGTGTCACTTTCTGAATAAAGTTAAAACTTGAAAATGCGACATGGAGCTGCTATTTTATATTGTGACTGCTTTGATTTGATTTCTATTTCCTGATGAGATCTCAAGATCTGTGATATTTGGAAACTCGTTGAACCCGCAGCTCTGCAGTTACTGCTTGTACACAATATTATTTTTGTGGCCTGATTGAACAAACCTATGCTTTGAAATAAGTCAGATTGCTAACAAATCTCTGCCTAGACACCATTTTTGAGTAACTTGTATACAAGCAAAACCCTATCTTTAATGAACTTTGGCATACAATAAAAATATAAAAGAAACTTTATGGTGTGGCGTCTTGTGAGAAAAGAAGGAAAAAATGGCCATAAATATTAAACAATTGTAAAAGGTCGTGCTTTTCTAGAGAGCATCTTCCTTTTGCTGTGTTAGAAAACTGGCTTCTAAAACTTTGTGTACATACTGGAGCATTTTAGACTTAATTTGTGAATTCCCAGTGTTTGCAGGTCAGAGCTACCTATTAAGAAATAGATCTGTGTTCTAGAAATAGTTGTTGGTGGTTTAATACAACATAAAACATGCAAGCTGAGAGAGAACTTTGCCTGGCCTTGAAGAACAGTGGCAATGTATTGGCATCTTGGGGGAACTAGATAGTAATGTTAAATTTTTTTCTTCGGGGAATGTTTAATAGGTATTTCCAGGGTGTAACTATTTAATGAGTGAAATGGTACTTTCCTGGTATTTTAATTTTACTTAAACCATCAATTGTGGGGGGGAATGAACTATAGAAGGGGAAAAAGCCTTAATAAAATTGATAATGGCTGATAATTTCTATATTTGGCATCTTCTGATCTATTAGCTAATAATTATATTTGGATGTTTCAGGAGTATGTTCTTTCTATTGCTTTTCTGTGTTCCAGAGAAAAAGAACTTGTTTTTTGGGTTCAAGGAATACTTTTCAAATTCCAGTCTGACCTTTGCATAGCTGGAGCTTTCAGGGGTGAGAGCTGAACTTCACGTCTGGGAGTCTTTGGTGTGAATGATAGTTCAGAACGCTTCCAGAACAGAAGCTAAGCTAGGACAGAAGAGCACTCGACTAATAGCCTTCTAAGGTTGTCTCTAGAGCAAATAATTCCAGAAGTGGAATTCATCCTGACTTGTGCAGGATAAAATTCAGGGTAAAACTTTGCTATAGCCATAACAAAGTTCTCCTTGTGGCTGGGAAAGGGTGGGGCTGTGCCTGACTTGCCAAGCATGTTTGTCATGGTGTAAGTCATTGCTCTTGGGAAACAGTGGAGGAACTCGTTCAAGCCATGCAACTCCTGTGGTTTGAGGTAAGACAGCAGTCTGATGTGAGCATGACATGGCTGAAGTCTGGTACAAGAACTTACAGTCAGAATTTCAGTTTACTTGTCAGGGTTTATGAATACTTTATCAGTAAATTACACTTTTAGCATTGAATCAATGAAAATAAAGAAGTGCGTTCATTGAATTGTGGCAATAAGGCAAAAAAACTAAACCATGCAAATTTTGAGTTTTGAAATGAGGATGGTGACTTTAAGCTAATTGCCCTGTAAAAGGTAAAAACCAAATTCTACAGGGTTGTTTACCACACTTCCTGTTACCTGTTGAGTCAATAAATGCGCACAGATTTTTTTTTTGAGAAACCAATAAATGTATTGCCCATTCTGTGACTCAAATATGTAAGTCCTCAGAATTACATCCTTTAAGCCGCTGTAGACTTGCTTATGAAATGTTTCATGCTAGTTTGTCTCATGAAGCGACTTTGTGTCTTGCTTAGGTGATCTAGACAGTGTTAGCCTTTTCCCCACTCACATACTTAGTGCTTAAAAAATAAGGTCCTTGCTAAAACAGTATCTTTGAAATGCAAAATAATGCTAATCCACTGATAAGCAGCCATGTGGCACGTCTGTGGATGTGCTAGGTGCACTCCCAGTGAGGAAATACTGGCATGCATATCTCCACATCCTCAAACTGTGACTGAGGATCAGGGTTTGATCAAAAAATGATTATAGCAGTTTCTAAATGGAAGGAGTTCGCTTGTTGGAAGCTTATAGTCTAACAAATGCTCAGACCTGGACTCAATGCTGTGATTATTTTCTCTTAGTAAGGAGTTTGGTTATGGTCTTCCTAGTCTGTCATTAACTGCTGGAAACTCAAAATAGTTGTGTTGGTGTTTTTCATTAGCTTGAACTTCTATGTAACCATACTGTAATTATGCCATTACTGGTTCACGTCTGTAGCCTTGCTCAAGGAAAATGGCTTCATGTCTCCATTCCAAATATTTTGGACAATGGAGAAACAAAAATAGATGCCTGCATTTCTATTGAAACAAAGGTTTGTTTAAGCTTTTTATTTTTAAAAAGCTAAGGGAATGTTCTGGTTCTGTCACATCAAGCTTTGTAACAGCTTGACTCCAATGCAGTAGTAGGTAGTAGTGAGATTTTTTGCATCATTTTTGCAACAGATTTTTAGAAGTAGCTTCATAATTGTTAATCTCATGCTTCAAAGGCTTTGGTCTAGGTTAAAATTAGTATATTCTAATAGAAAACCCCACAATTAAAATCCTTTTGGAAGATGGTGAAACTGTATTTTATTAAGCTAGTGTGGTGCATATATAAAAAGAAAAAGCTCTCTGCTGTGGTTTTAAAATAACATTGTTTTTAAATCTCTTGAAGGTTTTTTTTAAAAGTCTTGTGAGTTTGAGGTCATGTCTCTTAAGAAATGTCCCCAGTGAGAATTTCACATAATTAGTAGTGCATGTTTAACATACGTGACCAAGGAAGATCACTTGACTTGGTTTAAAATGTTCACAGCTCGATACCTCAAATAACAAATCAATACTTGGAGTATCTTACTATGTTGATTTGCTGGGGGTCCGGGGGAAGTTCATGCAGTTCCCACTTCTGTGAAATTTTGTGCTAATAACTGATTAAGAAGCCAGAACATGGAAGCTGGTTGATCATCCTGTTTGTGAGAATGGATTCAAACGAGTTATGAAACTACAGAATTAATATTCAGCACTGGTAGGAAAGCCTACAGGGAAGTCTGTGGTGATGACTAGATTACAGCCTTAGGTGACGGGCAAGATGGTGGTATACATAAAGAAGAGATATTTTTAAGCTAGGTACTTTAAATATTAGTAAGTACTCAAGATGTCTTGGACTTAAACATATGCAGTGTGGCTCCTGATTTTTCTAAGTTGCTCTTGTTCCATTCCCGATCTATAATTTCAGCCGCATCCAGCAATTTGTGAGAGTTATTGAAGAACATCCAGTGTTTTCCACTGGATGTGACAGCTGAAAGATCCTGACCTGTAGCAGGGATTGGACTCTGGGAGGAAGTCTTTTTTATGCGAAAAGGAGCTGATAGGTGAACAATCTAGTACAAGGGAGTATCATGATTAGTTTGACTGTGAGTTGGACTCAATAACTTTAAAGATGCATAAAGTGGATGTATCTACAAGCTCTGAGAATCAGGAGTGTAACTACTTCTGTGTATTCTAATAAACTTCAAACTGGGTTTTTTGGTAGCATAAGCTACTTGTAGTCTCATCATGAAAGTCTTTCAGTGCTCTGTTAATATTCTGCCTTCATGCATGGATTATCAGAGAATAACGTTACTGAATAGAAGGAAGACCTCTTAAGTGATACTGTTACCGTATTGTCTTGCTATAATCTGTATGGTTTTGTTTGTTTGTTTGTTTGGGGTTTTTTGTGAGAAATAAATTTAACAGATGCAACTTAGGTATTGCCTTTATTTTACAGTGAAGGCATCCTGGCAATGAAGAAGCCATTCTAACAATGTGTCTGTAGTGCAGGGATTAATAGTACTTTTACAGATGAGTTACAACGCAACCTTTTGCATTACTAATGAATCTGAACAAGTCATGGGTTAATTAGCGTTGTAATGATATAAGCACTAATTATTTTTATAGCATATGTCTATTATTTCTTATGTAGATGGAAGGCAGAATTCTAGGACATCTGCTACTCAGATCCTGGGCTGGTTGAAGGTCAGTTTGATCATGCAACACAGTGCTCTTGCTTTTGATATCCAATAACCAACACTTGCAACACTTTACTCGCAGTCAGAGATTTGATGTGCCATGCGGGATATTGGCAGATAGTGGTGCAACTCATTGCTGCACTTGAAATCCCTATTCTACATTTCTGTTGAGTAGTGGTTTTAGGGTGTTTTTTTGGGTACCAGAAAAATGTAGATATGGGTTATGCCCTACTCTCCCAGTTTTTGGAAGACACCTGAAGTTGAGTTGTACAGGTCTTACTTTCTTCAGTTGGAGGCTTTTATAAGTGCTTAGGGAGCTGCAACTGAGTTAATGATGTCTAGTGGTTCTGATGTGCTGGGTTCTGCTCCACAAGCAACATGTAACCTGTAGCAAATGTTTGCACCTGCTTATTATCACTGGGTTTAAAATGTTGCAATAAGATTAAGCAAGATTTGAAGGTGTTAGAAGTATCTACTGAAACAGGAGGAACTCTGGGTTTAAGCCACAGCTCCAGGAACTGTGGCTAGTCCTGCTGTGCTTTCCTGTTATTTCCAGCAACTGCATCGGGCAATTGCAGAGGTAACCAAGTATGGCTTGAGGGTCAGATCTTCTCTCAGCAGTAGCATTTTGTGGGCTGCTGTTGTGCAGTGAGTTCCTAATAACCTTGCCGTAAGTAAGACTGCCATCACCTTTAAGGACCCAACTGAGGTCCAGGAGGGCTTCTTGCACTCTTAACTTGTGACTATGCAGGACAAAGATAATGCAAAGATGGTTGTGTGGGCCAAAATCTATGACATTACTTGACATTAGTGTTTTGACACTTGACATCTGTGGCATTACACACGTGTCGGGTGTAACTGGTAGTCGCAGTAGAATGGTGTTGATAATGCGTGTGGTGATGAAGATCTTCCTCACCTCCTCAGTATTGTTGCCTCTGCAGGAATAGCACGAGTTAAAAGTGGTTATGCCTCAGTAGAGCCACTTACATGAGCAACATGGCTCTGATAAATAGTGAGCAGACTTGAGTGGGTAGGCACCATATTTACAATATTTATTATGATCAACTACCTTTTAAGGACTGCTGCATTTGTGCTGATTTCTAACATGGTTTGGCTTCATGTATACAGGTCAGTCAACTCACACTTTGTTGTGTTATAGTTGGGGGATTCATCTGCCCCCACCGGGCATGAGTCTTGTGTAAACATACGGTGAGAGACAGCTACTGCCTCATTACCTATAAAGGTAATGTGAACATGAGTGTTTGTAGGCTTCGTACCTGAACTGAAAATGAGATGAACAAATCATAGAATCATAGAATTGTTGAGGTTGGAAGGGACCT
>RSEF01000031.1:25801686-25843705 GCA_003993805.1 Himantopus leucocephalus | reverse complement strand
AAGCCATCAGCCCTCACAAATCCCAAATTCTTAGCAATGCAATGAATGTGTTTTCTAGCCTTTTTTTTTTTAATACAAGAAATCTTAGCAGTAAAAGAGAAGCCACACAGAAGATAACAAAAGTTTTGTCTCATACGCTTTATAGAAAATGCTTGATTAGTTTTAGAAATGCTTAAAGTTCACTTGAATATGTTTACAAACAATCATGAAAGCTCTGGTACATTTATCAGTCATGGGGCTCATAAGGAGTACCTGTATCTACATTGACAGGAAGTTATAGCTACGTGCAATAGCTCAAGAAACCCAGATTTAACTCAGTAATCCCATGCACCCTGAATCTGAAGTTTAGGTAATACACATTTCTTAACAACTGCCTTTTTTTTTTGCTTGTAAACTGCTCTTAACGGATTAAAAAGGAGCATGGTACTTCATCAGCCGAAAGAAATAGTACAAATGGATCCCATACAGTTAAAATATAGATACAGTTAAACAGCGAAAGCATAAAATCCCAAACAAGATTTTTACATTAGCTTCATAGAGGAATAAAAGACAGCATTGCAACCATCTAAGAAAACCTTGTACTCAGAAGTCCTGAACAGCGATTTCTAGATACCTCTGGTTTTGAGACACCATGGGAGACTAGTTCACTCATCTTAGAGAAGGCATAGAGCAGGACAAATAGGGGTGTGATTTCCTGTTCTTAGAACCATTGTTCTTTCCTGTTCCCGAGTTTTTTACCCATTATGAGAGAAGCTTAATTTATGGAAAGAAACACATAGCAAACTGAGGAGTAACTTACTTTACATGTGACAAATTAAATAAAATACATGGTTTGCCAGGAGAACCACTGAAGGGAAAAAATAGATGAAAAGCCTGTTTTTATTTCTGTTTGCATACAGCAAAGTTTGGTTGCTGCTTTTAATAAAAGCTATGAACTGGGAAGCTATCATCCCAGGGATTACACCCAAGTTAGAAAAAGAAAGTGGGAATCAGAAGTATTTGCAAGCAATCACCTGCTAACTCCTGAAGCCAGAGAAGTTTGGCAAACAAGCATTTGCTGAAACACCCACTAATACTCACACTAATGAATGTCACAACCACCTGAAATGCCATCACTCACAGGAGTCACACACCTGGCAGACAACATTTTAACAGTTACCCTACAGCACCAGCCAAGTATTTGGAAAACACAAAGCACCACTTCCATTCAGACCAAAAACAAGATAAAAAGTTGTCATATTGTTTTCCTGTAATGTAACAAGTAATCAAGTATCCACTCAACACATGCAAGTAGTTAGGAAGGCAATTCAAACAGTTCTGTATATGCACTGGAGTCTACATTCCATACACTCTGGAAAAACAGGCTTACCAAGATGGTCACTTTGGAATCTACAAACAGTTTACTGTACAGACATCTCAATCTTCGTGTAAAGAACTTCATTATCAGAGTGCACGATGGCAGGTACTGCACTGACCATGCTTCTACTGACTGGGCTGTTTCAACTGATTCTATGAAAGACAGTTGCTGCTTATGTTGTTTTGATCTACTGAGTTATACCTTCTTGTATATTTTGAGAATCCTACATTCTTTTAATCTCATCTGGGAAAATCTATGGGGAGGGAACAAGAAGTGAGGAAGGATTTTTTTTCTTGTTCTGCTTCTCTCCACAGTAGAGAACAAGTTACTAAAAAAAGTGCTAAAGTGATGTCCGGCCTCGTGGAAGTCTATGGGAATTTAAGAGACCTTCATAGGGCCAGGATTTCATGCTGCATTTTTCTTCCACAACTGCCACCTCAAATATGCAAACTGTTCCCTTTGCTAGCACAACTGTATTTATTCAGCATGTATCATTTATAAAAGCTGTTTACTTTCATACTCTGATAAAGCTCAATGTCTAGTGGTTAAAAATTCAAGAAAACTTGAGGAAAGGTGATGGATCCCAAGAGGAAGTCTAACCCAGCATTTTAAGCCCATGTGTCCCGTGTTCCATGTCCCAGATGGTTTAGTTACACCCTAGTGTTTTACGTAAGATAACTTTCTTATAAATAAATGAATTAACAATCAGTATTTCATTTTTAAGCTGGCTTTCCTTTTTTCTTGGGTGGACTTTTGTAGCCTTTGGCCTTTCTTCGCAGGTTTCTCCGGTCTACAATGGGTACCTCAATTTCTGCTTCCTCAGAGCTGCTGTCAGCAGCCCGCTCCATTGATGTCTGCATGTACTTATCTATTTGCTCAGCAGACTCTTCTGAGTGCTCTTCCAACTGGTTCTTCTGTCCTTCCTGTCCAGAAGGCTGCTGAAAAGAAACACCCTCAAGTTCAACCACTATCAAAGAGCTCTGACTCAAGGCAACAGGGGCCTCCTGTGAGTTGTTCCCCGCTTCCTCATTTTGATCTTCCAATGAGGAAGCCGTTTTGGGCGATACATTTTCAGAAACAGATTCTTCTGCTGCTTCGTTTACCACAGAGTGGGGCAGGCCATTGTCAGAGGGCTCTTCCTTAGATGCTGAAGCAGCTGTGTTTTCAGGGATGGTCTTGTCCAATTCTAGCTGTTCTTCAGTGCCCTCCTTCTCTACTGATGTATTTTCTTCAGTCAGCACTTCCGAATCATTTACATTTAAAACCTGTGAGGGAAGGGGAAGGGTGCCAAAACAACCAAAGGGACAATCAGTTAAAGATACAAGAGGCTTGACAACTACTGCCCCTATGTAGCAACCTTGGAGGATATTTCGGCATTCAGCAGTTTTTAATACTACATGTACAGTCAACAAATCAGTCCTTTCCTCCTTTTTGCACAAGACTATTTTGTGAACTGCATTTGATATCCAGAGTTGCTCTCCTATTTTCAAATTCAAATTATTCAAATGATTATTCAAGTACAGTAAAAACATTCTGAAATTAATCCCAGGGGAAAAAAAGTTTTTTATTTTAGACATACAATTATCATTTTGCTCACATAGAACAATCTGATTTTGCACTATAAACAAAAACCAGTAAAATCTATGTTCTAGAAGGGTATTTTACCAGTAATTAACTGCTTGTACACTTCATCAGGGCAGAATTACTAGACAAAATAGGGATGTGGCTTTTCACTCATATCCAAGTAGTATTTTAGTGAGAAAGAGCTGTTTCATTAACTGAGAAGGCAAACCAGAGCAACATTTTTAATATCACATGAATATATATACACTCCACTTCTGCTAATTAAAACAGAAACATTAGTATATTCTGTTTACGGATGTACATCATCTGGCCTAATAATTGCTTCTCTCGAGAATTTAATATGGTGGTAGGGGCTACTTTCTATCTGTTACTTAACAAAAATTAAAAACAGCAAGATATGTACACTCTGAACGAAAGATGACTTCACATTTTGTTTCAATTCTCTCACCTTCTCTGATATAGTGTCTTCTGAAGGTTTTGCTGGAGGCTCAAACATTAATGGAACAAACAGTGTTAAGGGTTCTTCTCCTTGACTCTCAGACTGCAATTTTAATTCACCACTTAAAACTTCATTTGCTGTTTCCTCTTCAGCCGTAAGTGAGGTCTTACCAGTTTCGTCTGTTACCTCACCATTAAAAGGTTCTGATGGAGTTTCCTAAAAATCACATTTCTAAGTCAAGATTATGCCCAGCGATTGTTCCCCAACACTAGTGGGTGTATCTGTGATCTAAATTTGCAGGTTAATGTGAGAAGATAGCTCGGGTACCCAGAAATGTGTACTAAGAAGGCAGAGTTTAGTGCAGAGTTGCTAACTTAACCAGCGTATTAGCTTGGTGGTGTCACCTGCACTAAATTTCTGACCATAGCTTACACAATTAGAAGCCCAGCCAAGCACTTTTTATGCATCTCACAAGCATACATGCCGCAGTCATTCCTTGAACCCAACATAGTGTAAGATCCACTTTCTCACCAATCAGTAAGAACATAAAACCCTGGAGGCATCACTAGGCACAAAAGGTAATCACAGGCTTAAATTCAAGCTGAAAACAAGTTGTAGATAAAAGCTGGATTTAAAAATTAAAGCAAGCTTTAAGTGGAGAAGTAAGAAGAGCCAACAGTAGTCACTGAAGCATACCTGCTATTGGCTTCTTCAAAGAAACTTTTTTTTCTTTAAATTAGAGATACTGGATCAGATCTTGACCTTACTCCAATTCTCTGGAGCACGTGAGTAGCATAAATCAATTAAGAAAATTAGGTTGGTAGACAAGCTAGAAATTCGCCTTACTGAAGATCCTATGAACTCTATTGTTCACAATAAAGATAATGGAATAGTCCCTGAACTGATTCTATACCAGCCTTAGCCTCTCAGATATACTTCTCAACGAAGCATCAGTACAAAAAAAAATAATCAAAGAGTTGATAATCATATGGATCAAGGCACCAGGGACCATACTTAACAGAAACTGTAGTTGTACTCCAAACTTATCTGCTGTCACTATCACATCCAGCTCACCTCCTTCTCACTCTGTTTCTCAGGGGGTGATACATGTAGCTCTGCTTCCAATACAGACTGGCCCTCATTTTCAACAATCATTTCCTCGTCCTTCTCCACAGTATTCTCCTCAGGTACTTCTACTAAGTCTTCAGAGCTTTCAGATGTGTGGGCAGGAATTTCCAGCCTGCAGCAGGTATTAAGATACATTCTTTGATCTTTTAGATTAATACATAATTTCAGTGATCTCAGAAAGGAAATGCTTTCTGACCAATTATAAAGTGCTGTATCACATGCTTGCCATAAGAAGTAAGAATCCAGAAAACTAAATAAATCTGAAAATGGCTAACTCCTTATCAGGAAAAAAAGAACATCAACTAAGAAAAATTGCTTTGGCAATTATAAAATGAATACATCCATCACACTTTCATTTTATGGGAATAAAAGTTAGAAATGTGTTTGTTATTTTAAATGTAGAAAGCAGTAATCTGTTACATATTTGAAAGCCACAAAGGGGTGAGAAAGGAAGCAACTTCTCCCGCCCCCACTGTAGAAACATTTTAAAATTATGGAATTATAAAAGTATGTTGTTTAATCATTGAATATACATATATTGCAAAGACCACAACTGGAAAAGAATTCAAGGCAATGAATGCATCACAGCTGAAGAAGATTCAATCAGCAAGAGATTAAATTAAGCTCTGATGCACCTGATGGGTAGTAACACTATCTCAAACATTCAGTTCTCATTTTTGAGACAATAAAACTCTGATGAACTGCAAGTATTACATACAAGCAAAGAAAAAAGTACATCCAATAGATTTGCAGGAGACTGCTTCACGATCTCATAGTGAAGGCAGTATTGGAGTGTTTTATCCCAGGTGCTAGTCTTGAAATGAAGACACATCATAGGAGAAAGTCCCTGACAAAAGATCCTGCTGCGTTTGCTAATGTGCACAGAAAGAGAACCCAAGCTGATATCCTCCCCCACCGCCATCAGGATTCCCCTTAGCTCCACTCACAAACACGCATGTTACACATCTTGTTCAAAGTAGCAGTGGCACCTTGTTGACTTCATTTTGCAAGGCCCAAAATACTGACATTCAATAACAGGCCAGTCCTCTCACATATCAACTAGCCAATTATTAGAAGTAACAAGGGCAAAGAAATTCTCAACCTGTGGCAGCATCAAACCATGTGCTTTGGCCTGTCTGGACCAGCTTAGGGCCACACACTGACAGTGCAGGACAGCAGTGCTGTATCTTTGTAGTTCCACAGAGCAATTTAAACACAAAAATTAGGCTGTATCTAGCTGAAGACCTCAGCTTCACGTGAAAAAAAAAAAGACAAACCAAAACCATACAAGTAATTTTGCTTAAAGAAACCTAATGGAACAAGTTTGAGGGATTTCCTAGAAAAATAACCAGGTTACCTTCAGTTCTTCAAAAGAGGATTTTGGGGTTGCAGTGGTTTTTTTTGGAAGAGAATGAGAGAGGGAGAGAGAGACATGGGGTTGTTGGAAAGACTGGGCAGTGTGTGTCTATAAGCACACATATACTCACACACAGTAAGTGGGAGGAAGGAGTCATTTATTTATTTATTTTAAATAGCCACAGTTCTGGTTGCTGAATGGAAGTCAGTGCAAATTAATACTTCAGGCCCTGTCTTGTAAGAATTATGGCACGCAAGTGGTACAATTCTTCACATCCGCATTTGACAATTATTACACAGGATAACATCCTTTAAACTGAAACGACTCTTTTTTCCCCAGGATGTAAGTTTGGATTATGACTGTTTTACATTAGAATTTGTCTAAACAAAGGCCTTTATTTTGAAGACAAGTGGCTCCCTACAACTCTTTTTTTGTTAAGCGACAAGTAGTAACCAGCTCCCAAACTAAACAGCCAGACTTTATTTTACTGCAATATGCCATCATAACAAAAGGTCAGGAAGGGACACTTCCCCAAAGATCACACATAGTATTGTCGATACATGTCCAGTTACAAGAAACCGTGAATACAGATGTTTTTACCTTCATGTAGACTCAGTTATAACAGAACACCCTCAGCCCTCACTGTTTTCTTACAGTTATTTCCAGTATCTGCTGAGGTTTCAGAAATGCTACATTTTAGTGCCACCACTCTTCAGGCAATGTCTCAATTTTCTTTCTCACATCAGGCTTCATTTTTGGTAACTTTAAATATCAAACAAGTAAAGTAGGAAGAAAGGAGAAGAAATTCCCAATAGCACACTGTGAGGCACTGATGTAGTCTGTGACTGCCCAAGCAACAAAATAAACAAAAAAGAAAAATCAGGAAAATATGGGCTCCTCTACCTGCTTTCTGACATATGAACAGCATTTTCCTTAACTCCTTGGGAAGCTTCCGATCGAGATTCCTGGCTATTTCTTCTTATCCTGGGGCGTTTTAAATTACTGCTTTGTGTCCAAAAGGAAACAGCAGTTATGTTACGGTCTTCGGAAAAAAAATCCAAAACAACAAAATAAGTGCAAGTGAACAAATGCAGTCTAAAATTCTCATGCAATTTTTCGCCCTAGTATTTCATTAAAGCAACTGAGTGCAAGTAAAACAACATTTCACTGTAGTACTTTTTTTCTGAACACACATGCATAATATCTTTATCAAGACTCCTAACAATTTTGTCCAAAGTCCTCTACAAGATTTATGAGTTGAGCTTCAGCATCTTAGAGGAAGGCATGTTTTTATACACTTTGCAGGTGAATATGATAAGATTGAAAGCAGTAAAAGAGCCTGCTAACGTATTAATCCACAGTAATTGCAATACTGATAATCAAGGTTATTTTTACCTTTAGATGTGCTTGCACAGACTTCTATTGGTTCTTTACCTTTTTGAGAGTCAGCCTGTAAAGCAAAAAGCAAAGCTAGTGTTATTCGAAAAACTTCTGAAATGATTGAAATACCTTCATCTCCCTATCTATGGCTGCATCTTTCTAAAGCACTCACGATTTCAAAGCAATAAGCCTATGGAAAAGCAGTTACAATCATTCGTAATTTATGATACTTACATGTATGTATCTTATCTTTCAATAGATTTTTAAAATTATTATTATTTTATTACACAGATGAATATTCTTTTCTGCATTTTACTTCTGGCCTCAGAGTACATAAGACTTGCACGTAACCTGTCATTATAAACATCACTACCAAGTTTTTTTTCCTAGCCATTCAGTTTATAACAGGTGTCCACATAAATGAAATCCTAGAAGTCTTTCTTTTCGTTTCCCTTTTCTGCATAAACCCAAGGGACTACACTACAGTAGGTGACAAAATTTAACAGGAAAGTTTTATTTTTAAATTTGTATTCTATTTTCTAGTCTTATTTTTATCGTGATGTGCAATAGAATATGGCAGCCCATGTAAAAAAAAAAAAAAGAAATCAGACAAGAAAAATCAGTACTTAATGATTCAGCAGTAATGCAGGTTACACACAGTGTCAGCACAAGAGGCTGCTTATGTCAGAGTTCCCTCTCCCTAGAGCTCTTTTGCCTCTTGTTCTTCCCCACCATCCCAATATTTCCATTTTTTCTTCAAGTTAGCTAGGGACTGAGTGGTCAAGCACTTGATACTCTGAAATGAGCACATGCTGCACACTTCAAAATAAAGTTATGCACATTTCTCTTTCTTAGCTGTTGGAAGGAATCTAGAACTGGCAATAACCAGCATCCAGGTGTTTTGCCACCTTTCCAGCCTCACTTCCAGTACTACCCAAGAATGCCAGCAAAAACAGGCCATATCTAGATTCTGCTGCTTGAAATAGTTTCAAGTGAGTTTTAAATAAATTAGAATTTGTAGACTAATGACAAGTTATTCTAGCATCAAAACATACAAAATGGGTAGCATTACGTGAAAGGTGAAAACGAAAGTTGGGGAATGTTTTTTCCTGGTTTGGGGGAAGGTAGGGTGGTTTTTTTTGTTTGGTGGTCCAACAGGTTTCAGAGCATTGCAGAACAGCTTATAGATAGTGCAGGTGCCAAGAAGAGAGCTACCAGCAATTCTACCAAGCAACGAGGAGTTGCAGGACTTTGGTATCTACCATCTGTCTCTTCCAGAAAAGGGCAAGAGACAGGGCTTGAGTTCTTAACTCACAGCAACAAAAATCATGAAACGTACCATCCCTCTACTATCTTCTACAAGTATATCCATATAGCTCTACAACCAAAACATACATTTTTTTAGATCATTTTGCTGATATGATCATTATTGGAATCTGAATCTAGAACTCAGTGATGATGCTCAAGACACTGTTACAAATGAAAAACGAGTAGGAATTGTTGCTTCTGTTCATTTGGAGACTAAAAACATCACTGCTGTCAGTTTTGTCTTGGGAAATGATAATTTTCTCAACTGGGAAAGGGATATTTCACTTACATTTCAAATCTGAAGTTTGAATACTAATAGCTGAGTGTATCAACTCAGTCATTATTTCCTATCTTTAATTAAAGCATTGACTTCTATGGAACCATGGTCATGCCAATACTACAGACAGTCCTGAAGCACACAAACCCATGCTCGCTGTATTTGGGGCTGCAAGTTATTCTCAAGCACATTCTGTGGGGGTTCAGAACACAAATGAGATAGAGGAACAGCTTTGTAATATTCAATGACACAAATATATTCACAACCACACACCCTTATGTAGCTGAAATCTCATTGATATTTCAAATACATACAAGGAAATCCGCAGTCCTTCTATATGGACAATGTACAACTCAATGCAAGCTAAACACTTTCCATTGTACTGAACCATGATGTGAATGTGCATTTCTACACTTTTCCTCATTCTCTCCACTCTTACAATGACTCTACTGTTCACCAGCCTTTCTAGACAGTTCAATCTCAGAGCCAGTTGAAATACTCCCCCTTCTCCAAGCTGCTAGCACCAGTTCAAACTATAGACCCTGGCAGCTGTGCCACAGACCCTCCACATTCACCGGGACACCCCACCACCGTGCAAAAAAAATTTAAAAACGTGCTATTTTTAACCCCATCTTAGTCATCGGCGTTACATCAGTGGGAAGAATAACATCCACCCAAAAAAGTAACATATATGAGACAAATGCTTTTGTAAGTGCAGACTTGAGACAATTCAATTACAATGAGAGGGACAAAAAGCATTTATCATACTTTGGTTTTTTTAGTAATAAAGCTATCAAAAAAAGAGGTTATCACTTTCTGGTAAAAGCCATGGGTTCTGTCAGACTGGCTGCAAGAGACAGAGAAAGTCCAAGCTCTCTGCATAATCCAGGACTGTTCTTTGACAACTTGAAATAGAAATATTAAGCAAGCCTAACATACCATTGATCAAACTTACTAATGTGCTGAAATCCCTAACTTCTTAAGATCAGAAATGTATTCTTTGTAGAAATTTATAATATTTACTGAACATAAAGAACAAGTAATTAAAGTCAGAAGAATAGGACAAGACACATTATATGAGTATAGAAAAACTTAAAAGCTCAAGCCTTTTTAATTATAGAATCGTTTAGATTGGAAAAGACCTGTAAGATCAAGTCCAATCATTAACCTAGCACTGCCAAGTCTGCCACTAAACCATGTCCCTAAGCACCACATCTACATCTTTTAAATACCTCCAGGGATGGTGACTCAACCACTTCCCGGGGCAGCCTGTTCCAATGCTTGACAACCCTTTTGGTGAAGACAACATTCCTTACATCCAATCTAAACCTCCCCTGGTGCAACTTGAGACCATTTCCTCTTGTCCTATTGCTTGTTACTTGGGACAAGAGACTGACCCCCACCTCTCTACAACCCTCCTTTCAGGTAGCTGTAGAGAGCTATAAGGTCTCCCCTCAGCCTCCTTTTCTCCACACTAAACAACCCCAGCTCCCTCAGCTGTTCCTGGTAAAACTTGTTCTCCCAGACCCCTCTTTGGACACACTCCAGCACCTCCATGTCTTTCTTGTAGCGAGGGACCCAAGACTGAACACAGTCATGTATGGATGACAAGCTGTGTACCTACACTTGGCTGTTTTTCCAGCTCAGTCCCCTCTTCACTTGCTCCACATACTGCTGTAGACCGTGAAAAATGATCCTCTGCTTCAGAACTCTTTTCTTTCTGCAAGGCCTCTGCTGTTAAGATTTAAGAGGAAACAGGCAAACTAAGAATTTTAGTACCTTTATATAACAATTAACCATTCCAAATATATCTTACAGATCTCAGGACAAATAGTTTCCATGAGCAGTGTTCACACAAGTCACTGTTGAACTTGTAGAGTGTTTGCTCAACTTTTACAAAGTACCAGAAAACAACAAAAAAGCATCCATACCTGGTTTTTTGAGCTTTTCCCTTTGCAACATAGCCATAATATTTGTTCTCTGGAACCAAGATCCTGCTCCCTCCACTTCCCACAAAAGCTTAGGATCCACAGTGTACTTCTCAAGATATTGCTTACAAGCTGAACAAACATAAGAAAAAACACTATATTATATATGCTATATACTTGACTGTACCTCAGTTTTTAAAGTTTATCTGAAATCAAATTATTTTGCAATCTTCTATCATACACAAACCACCACAGAGAGAACTATTCAACAAAACAGTTAAGTCTGAAATAAACAATTTTGCTTTACCCTACTCGTTCTTATCAATAAATCCTTGCTTCGAGTTTAAACAATTTCCATTATTACCTTGAACTGCAAACAAAGATGGATGGGATTTTCTTCTTCTTCCCTAAGCACCCACTTGAGTTTTGCAACTTCACTGGTCACTGTCCCTGCCAATCACAAGACCCAAGCCAGGATGGAAGGGCTCTCAGGCAGAGGATATAGTCAAGTGATTTTTGCCACCCTATGTTATTATACACATTTGTGAAAAGTACTCTGAGAATGCAAACACGTTATCATTGCATGGTTTATGATCCACTTACTGCTCACTTCTGGAGTATTTTCTTCTCTGCTGCCCCTCCACCTCTTTTCTCCCAATACACATATTAAACATCCTTGTTGAGAGGCATGCTTTGACATTATTCTGTAGTAGCTACGAAGAAAACTACCATTTTTCACCTGATTTACTATTGATGCATAATTTCAGTGGACAAGATCCCTTTACCAGGGAAATGGATTAGTCATTAAATTCTGCTCAATTTACTACTTGAAGCCTAATCAACCAGGTCTAGTCAGGTCCAACAACAGACAGTGGTACTTGGCAAAGCAGAAAATTTCCAATGGCTAAGACCACCAGACAAAAATGTTCATAGAAAGAAGCCTGGCAGATGGCCTAAGAGTTAAGACAAGCCTTGAGAAACAGGGCAAAGGAAATGTGCTTCTTGCCTGAACACAGTCCCGAGCAACATTGTTTCCAGAATGCGTGTCATTTCCTAGATGACATAACCCTCTTGGGTCGCTAATGAAAGAGGTGTAAGTGTTTTTCTTGTACGTTAGAACTGTGTGTTCTTATACCCAAGTTAAAACATAGCCTAGTATGTCCATTTGACCAGAAGTTCTGAGAAAACATGAATTAAATGTCCTTGTGAGGCTTAGGAGTGAGCAAGAAAGAGGTGCTACAAAGACGATACACATTAGATCACACACAGAAATACATCAGCCCATTCTGGAGGCTTGGGGGGATACAATCGCAAACTTCACAGTAGCAGAAAGCCAACAGAGATCACGTAATCTAATCTCATGCAGAGGATTAAAAATCTAATCAGGAACTACTTCACCATCTTAAACGAATCAGAATTTTTAACCTTCACTGAAGAGCAGAATGTTTAATACAAAAACTGAGCATGCAGCCACAAACATGGAGCTTGAATGAAAGCACTCATTTGGACATGTAAAGAAAGCACAAAGAAGAACAGAAGAATAAATTAAAGAGCTTG
The DNA here is from genome assembly GCA_003993805.1 of Himantopus leucocephalus. Taxonomy (NCBI): domain Eukaryota; kingdom Metazoa; phylum Chordata; class Aves; order Charadriiformes; family Recurvirostridae; genus Himantopus; species Himantopus leucocephalus. Next base: position 25,831,390 of record RSEF01000031.1, on the reverse strand, counting down.
CCTGTGTTCATGAAGGGTGACAGTGGGTATCGCAGGCCGAGAGCTTCTTCAGTAAATGATTTCACAAAGTCTTCCAATATGATTAGCCCAGAGTCCTTCCCACGATGCTTTTTTCTTACAAACACTGTGTCTAGCACTGGCAGCTTATAACTGTCACCATGATAAGAGTTACAAGCACTTCCTGAAATAATAGGAGGGGAAAAAATTAGCATATTCAAATAAAGACTTTTATCATTTACAAAAATTATACCTAACTATATAATTGTTACTCATATAAAATTGTATTAAAAATTATAAAAATAATTTATAATGTTCATTAAAAATAAGTAATTGCTATCAGCCATTTATTGGTTCTTTGGGCAAGCTTCATAATGTTGCCAAGATACAGCAATAGATTAATATGTTAGAAAAAGTATGTAGTACCAGAAAAGAATAGCAGAGATAGAGAGGAAAGACTCACTTTGAAATCTCACTATCCAATTCCATAGGAAAACTATACTAAAAATGAAGCTGAAAGAGGGAGGAGGGAAAAGGAGACAATAAAATCCTTGAATTGCACTTTTATGTAGGTTACATCACTCCTCAGGACAAATATGAAGATTATAACTCAGCTCTTGCTTAAAAACTGAAATAATAATTCCAATTTTTTATGCGAAACCACAAAAAATTCTAGGATGCTTTACACTGGAATTCCCCCAGAAACAACATATTATCCTGAATTAAACAGAGATGAAACAGTCAGTCACAACACATAGGTACTTCAGTATCAGAGGATTCAAAGGGTAGCTATGGACTCAGTGGTGACAAAGGGATGCCATATAATGGCACTAAGATAGCCCACTAACTATCCAATCCATTTTCAGGCCCTCATTTTGTGAGTCAGTGTGAACTATGCCAAAAAATTTCTTCTAACAAGGCCAAAGAGAAGCACACAGCTGTCTATACAACACAATTAGTCTTTGCAACCTTGTACTTTTAAGACCAATAAATATATTTATCTTCATTTTTCAAGCAAGGAATACATGGGCAGAGAGGTTACATTACTTGGGTACCCTTTGGATTACCAGTCAAGCTCCACCACTCTTTTCCTCAACACCTGTTTCCGCAGCTGTCTTTGTCCACGTAGACTACTCATTCAGAGAATGCAGCACACAATCGAACATGGGTGAAATACTGATAACGCCTAGAAAGAGTAGCCTTCAGTGTTTGCCAACTCAGGACAAGTAAATGAGAGGGCACCATGAGAAATACAACAATTGCATGAGTATAGCAAAACTTAAGTGCCACATAAAGAAGTGTCCCCATTCTAGGCTAAAAATAGAACCACTACTAACGTCCATCTCTATAAGGCTACTACACATACTACTTTGTGACCACCACACTACAGCAGTTTTTACATTAAAAATAATACTGAGACTTATACAAACTATGAAATGCATTTTTTTTTTAAAGAAAAAATAGAAAGATAACAATCAGAACAAATTAGCTGGTTACTTTCCCATCTTGATTGCCAGACCAGAACAGGTCAGTGATCCAGGCAGTTTACTGTTTTAACAGTTTGCAAAGGCATACATGTATGTTAGATGGGGGAAGCCTCCAGCAAGCCTCCAGTACCATCATTAATCCTGAATTTGTTTCCTTTCTAGAGGGGGTTAACTAAAATGCCAGACTGTTTCTCCTTGATCCAAATATTGATATTCTACAAAGTGCTAACAACGTGCTAAATAGCCTACCCAAACACTAAATTTTATTCAGCATTAAATGAAAAACACAATAAATTCCAAAATAACTAAAAGGAAATGATAATGTTTTAGAAAAATAGAAAAACAATAGAGTCTGTAACATTAGTAACAAACTTGCCAGCTCAACTGTAATCTCTGAGGGAATGCATGCATGGGAAGAAAGGATGTATCTTTTTGTTATCATCAGGTGTAGCTGAATCTTATGCCTGTGAACAAAGTTTCAATGCTGTTATGCTATAAAATCATAGAATAGCAGGTTGGAAGGGACCTCAAAGATCATCTGGTCCAACCTTTCTTGGCAAAAGCACAGCACCCTGTCCAGCTGAATCTTAGAAGTGACTGATGTTGGGGAATCCACCATTTCCCTGGGGAGATTAATCCAATGGCTGATTGATCCCACTGTGAAAAATTCTGCTGTTGTGTCCAATCAGAATCTCCCCAGGAGTAACTTGTACCTCTTACCCCTCATCTTTTTCACATGACTCCTTGTAACAAGGGAGTCTCCATCTTCTTTGTAGCCACCTTTTAAACACTGGAACATGGTGATAAGGTTTCCCCTAAGCCTTCTTTTCTGAAGGCTGAACAAATGCAGTTCTCAGCCTTTCCTCATACCGCAAGCTTCCCAGTCCTCTGATCATCTTTGTGGCCCTTCTCTGGACCCCCTCCAGCCTGTCCACGTCTTTTTTGCATAGCGGGGACCCAAACTGAACACAGTATTCCAGGTGTGGCTTGACAAGCACTGAGTAGAGTGGGATAATGACTTCCCTCTGCTGGTGATGCCCTTGTTGATGCAGCCCAGCATCCTCATGGCTTTCTTTGCCACAGCAGCACACTGTTCACTCCTATTGAGCTTGCTGTCCACCAGGAGCCCCACAGTCCCCTTTCCACAGAGCTGCTCCCCAGCCAGGTAGATCCCAGCCTGTGCTGCACTCCTGGATTATGTTTTCCCAGGTGCCAACACTTGTCCTTGTTGAACTTCATAACTTTCATAAGGCTTCATAATGTTTAGGTCATTACCCTGGTTTCAGCTGGGATAGAGTTAACTTTTATCCTAGTAGCTGCTGTGTTTTAGATTTAGCATAATAATAATGTTGGTAACACATACAGTTTTAGTTGTTGCAAAGTAATAGTTATATTAAGTCAAGACTTTTTCAGCTTCCATAGAAGCTGAGAGGGAGCATAAATAAGACAAGCTGGCCAAAGGAATATTCCATACCATAGACATTACATTCAGTGTATAAATGAGGGTTGGCTGGGGGCAGGAATCTGCAATCACTGCGCAAGACAGACTGGGCAATCGATCATCAGGTGGTGAGAGGAATTGTATGGCATCACTTATTTGTATATTAATTTACCATTATTACTATTATTATTATTTTCTCTCCCATTATTGTTCTATTAAACTGCCTTTATTTCAACCCATGAGGTGGGGTTTTTTTTCCCCCTCTTTTCTTCTCCCTCTTCTATCTACCCTGCGAGGGGAGGAAGGGTGAGGAGTGACTGAATGGCTGCGTGTTTCTAGTTGCCAGCTGGGGTTAAACCATGACAGCGATAATGACATCTGATCCTACAATCACTTCAGATAAAGAGGATCTCTGCATGATGGAGCTAGGTCAAAAAAAAAAAAACCCACAACCCCAAAACCCAAACCAGAAATATCAAAAAAACAAGCACAGCCCAATCCAACTGTAAACAACTGTCCTACAGAAAAAAGAAAAAAAACCTTTTGGGTATACCTCAGTTCTACAGTTTTAAATATATTTTGCAGAATATGAAGAAATCTAAGAACTTTCTTAGATTGCTAAAGCACATAAGCATTTAAACTAGAAATTTTAACAGCAATCTGACCTCTTACAATTTCAGGAAAACACCAACTCATTAGGCCTACAAGGCTTTTAAAGTCTACTAAACAAAACATTCTTTAAATAAACTCCCTACCTCACCCCCTCTATCCCCAAATCCCACAATACTCAAGTGTTTTACCTTTAGGTTTAACAGAATAGAACCCAATAGCCTCTCCTTTTTTCCACATGATCTTAGCATAGTCAGTGCTACCATGACAGAGAAATGGGACCTCATTTCTTTCTATTTCTTGCGTCCGATAGATAATTCGATTCAGAACATAAAGAACAATCCTCTCTCCAACAGACTTCACCTAAGGAAACACAGAAGAACATTTAAAAAGAGCAGTCAGATTAGTTAATACTTACACATCAGGAACCTTATTTTTCAAAATCACTGGTTAACACAGCTGCAGATGGAGTCAAGAGAAGCTGTAAGTGCAAAAGCAGGATGAAGCTCCAAGGTTTGTTTGAGGGCAAGGAGATGCTCGGAAGCCGTAGCAATAGGTTAAGTATAAACCACTCCCATAGACAGAAGATATTTCACAACTTCAGTGTCACTCCTAATCCAATGGGTAAAAGCTGAGAGAAGTGCGGGGAGTGGGGTGGTGGGTGGAATTTTATTTTAACTCAAAACTATTTTTGGATTTACGAAACATACACCAAACACAATAGTAGTACGCCAGCCTCAGAATTCCCACGCTAGCAGGTAATTTAAGTCATACAAAGGAGAAATGATGAGCCTCACATGGTAGCAGGACTTGGTGCACTCAGTCACTGCTGATAGAGTGGCAGACAAGAGGACATGATGCAGTGGAAGAACTAGTTACAACAGTTTCCGTGGCATGAAACAAGGAACTCAATATCCTTTTCTCTGTCCTGCAGGGTTCCTTTTACATATGAAATATAAGTCCACCACTATCCTACCCACTGTGAAAGAAGAATGGAGGAACCACGCTCTCTTCCCAATGCCCAGAGTCTCAGCTACTCTACCTGGAAAAGATTCAGCTTTCCTGATTTAATCACCATCCTACCATTAAGAAGGACGTGGAAGACAAGGCTACATACCAAATTCTCTAGAGTAAATTAAAAAATGCAAAAATCAAAGATGAGTGCCCAGATTCCAAAAGCAGCTAGATATAAATTACAGCCCTGGAAAAATACAGATTTCCAGTTTTGGAAAAAAATCCAAACTCCATGTTACAAAGGTGTCAGTAATGGTAACAAAGGTCAATGATGAGCAATAAAGCAGATACCAGGCACCTTACTTTCCCAAACCTCATGTATTGCCACTGCAAGCTACCAGCTCCAAGTCGCCTCTATCAAACAGGTTTCCAACAGTATTTTTACATTACTAGTCTCCTGATAAGACCAATAGGTACTGCTATGGTACAATGCACTACTCTACTAACACATTTCAATACAACCAAACATACAATGCTTTAAAGAGTAAAGAACAAACTCTTAACTTTGTTAAGATCTAAATAGCTTACGTATGAAGCTGCTGTACAAGAGTCACTCTTGCTCTAGATACTATCTTCACAACTAAGTTCCCTTCCCCCTAGTACCTATTCCTCTATTCCCATTGACCTTGCTTTTGACATGAGACAGCCAACTCATTTCTGAATGAAATAAAAAAACATAACATCTCACACACTAGCTATTTGCCATTACTTGCCCTTATACTGAGGGATAAGAATAATTGCTAGGTGAATGTTGGTGAGCTTTACCTGATGAAGCCCCTGTCTAGCAGGGATAGATGTTCTCAAAATGTCATCAATTGACCACCACTGGCCAGCAAGATACAGGGCTACAGCTTGAAAGAAACAAGGGGAAATAAAAAGTTAGTGATTCTTACCATTCCAAAAGAAACATATTCATTAAAGCTGCTACACAATTAGGAATAACACTGTAGAAACCAAGTTAAGTATCTTCTAGTTGGCACTATATTAATGTAGCTCTTAACTACCCTAGCACAACAAGTGTGCTGCTATACATCCTCCCATATGCAAAGCTCCCTAGTCCAACACTTGTTTGAAAACTGAGAACAACAAAACCAAATACAGATTTTGTGCAGTATGACATACAGGAACTGTTTTTCAGGCATAAGCACTATCCTTCAATGTGTTCTAGCACCTTCTTCCACTAAAAACTGGGCCTGCCAAGAGGAGTCTCATTCATACGTATACTTTAGTTTTGAGTTGCTAATGGATATTGATATTGAAACTGTGCAAGTTTTAGGGACATGAATGCAAAAAGGCTGATGGTCTTGTGATTAGCAATCAGGAAGAGTTTGATCTATGGGCATTTGTGGCAAACTTGGCAATCCTATATATGGCATTAAATGGAAAGAGAAGGAATCATGGAAGACTGGATGGGAAGGGAGAAAGGGAGGAAAAAACCCCGCAAGCCAGTGAGATGTCACCTTAGCCAGAGCTATGTTAGGACCTAAAGCTAAAGACAAATTTACACTTGATGCTGATCAATCACTGCTAATAAAGAGCATCTAAATTCATGGGCAAGTAAATGGGTTATATGAATGCTCAATGAATTCCTTTTGGAGAAGTGAGGTGTACATAAAGGGATCAAGACATACATGTGGTACTTGGATTCAGAAGAGCACCTTGTTATTTTGCTACCTGTCTTCTGAATTCAATGGGTCCAGTTCTACTCTGAGTAGCGAACAAAGTTCTATCACTTGTGTACATGAATCCACAACAAAAATAATAGTATGGGAACAAGAATGCAGTGAACCAACAAATGCAAAAGTGGCAAAGTTATGAGCTACACTAGCATGGAATGAGCAAGGGCCTGCTTACATGTATGTGTCACAGAAAAAGAAACAGCAACAGAGATTAAAATCTTAAAATGAAACCTGTAAGCAAGTCCCCTGGTGCAAACAAAGCAAGAAGTTTGTGTGTCTGTTCTTCACCATAAAGAGGAACGAAGCCCACAGTTGACAACCTAATAGGAATCTGAAACAAGAGCGTACAATACCTCAATAGACTCTTGCTAAAACAACATTAGTAAAATATACAGAGAATGTTTAGCAGGGTAAGCAAGACAAATGTTGAAAACAGAGTCCTTAACAGTTAACTGTAAAGGACAAGCATCAGACCCTGGCCCTTACTTTAGACATTTCTTCCTAACTACAGACTACATTACAAACAGCTCTGACTCTCAAGCTCTGGCAGATTTAGCTACAGTAATTCATACTGTTACAGCTCTCTGCTGTCAGCAGTTTCCATTTATGTGCACAACTGAAGTAAGGTGTGCAAACAGCCAGCAGTATGTTCACTGCCCCAGCTATGCAAGCTGTCAAAGCCAACAGAAGAATGAAGCAGGCAGACAAGCACAGAAACAAATTGGCACAGCAAAATTGCTGTTTGTAAACACAAGCCCTAATGTGCTAAGGTGGGAAGGCTGGATTCAGAAGGGTTTTATTCCCTTAAATTGTACACATTTTAGAAATGCCAACATTGTCTGCTTGATTTCCCCTCAGGAACATGAGAAGGGTAAAATCAATCCACCTTTCAGGACTTGAGTATCTTTGTGGAAATGCATTTTGATATTTAAATTCACATATTTTCAATATATAATTAATGCATAAAAACTAGACAGACATTAATGGTGTGGTAAATAGACTTGCTTACCCAATGTAAGAAGATTATATACTATGCCACAAACAAGGACGTTAATACAAATACTTAGGCATATAGCACCTGCTGAAATGCAGGGAAGTACCTAAGACTCTGCTTCTGCCAAGGAATCTGCAGCATTGACCTTTTGTTCCCACAGAGAATCCTCTCGGCTCACTTATTATTCATTAAAGTTATACACCATTGCTTTTACTGCTACTAATTCTAATAGAAACATTCACCTAGACAGAACCAACATTGACCAACTTATCACACAAGGGATAAGTGTTTAAAACACGAAGTGTTACAGCCAACCTCTACTAGAGCTCCCAACAACAGCAGGGAATATTTCAGATAAAAAGAAAAGAATCACCTCTGAAATTAGTAAAACTTCCTGACCAAGAACAGAACCCAACCATGAAGGAGTCAGTTAGCTTCAGTAAATCATGAACCTCTTGGGTACGATGATAGATTTTTTGACTGTGCGAGTTAGTGCTTTTTAAGAAAGCGTTTGACTCACCAGTTGAAATTTTAAGTTTTTTTGAAAATTACTTAATGCATACAGATCCATTGCCTAGAAGCAGCAAACAGTCACTGATGCCCAGATGTAAACGCAATTACAGAATGAAAAAAAGTAGGGCTTAACACACAAACACAAATTTGGAAAATATAAAAGCTTTGCTAAAATAATTATGTAATTCAATAGTTATGGACTGGATATTTTAAGTCTTTTAAATCTACAAGTATATCAAGAAAACTGGGACTAAGGTATGTGCTGGTTCTTACTTTCCTGCGGTCTGGCAGAGAAAAAAATTCATGATGATTTGGATTCCTATACCGAAGGTCAGCGAAGTACTGCTCTGCTGAGGTCTGCAAGTCCTCATGACTGTAGCGGTTCAACATATCCACAGGGAAGGACATTCTTCTGAGAAATAAGCAACATTATTACTGTAGGTATTTTGAGAGATACAATGCACAGTTTATCACATATTCCTACTAAACATGTAACTAAGACTGTTGAACACCCTCCTCCCACTGCTCTCTAGAGCCCTCTATATTCAAGCCAGAAAGGAGAAAGGCTCCAGGCATTTAATTAGGATGGTGCCGATTAATACCCAGTCTGTAAAATAATACATGAACCCAATCTCTGTTTATAAGCAGAAAAGGATGGGTTTAGCCCACAGATCCCCCTAGACCCGAACATGGCAGATTTTCAACATACAAGCCCCCTGTTTGCAAGACATGTACAATAGACCACATGCTGCCTTGAGGTGGCAGGGTCAGTTATGTCCCTCCCAGCTGATGTTTTTGAGGTCACAGATTAAGCAGTAAGTGGCTGGTCAAATAAAAGGTAAGCAGTGTGACAGATAACAACAAGAAAGAGAAGTTCATTTATTTTGGAGACTACATTTAAATCCATCTCTGAAGAAACCAAAGCATTGTTCAGAACTTCTCTCAACAACTGGCCAGTTAGTGTGCCTACCAGCTGGTTGCTTTCAAAAGCATTTCAAGCGTGGACAGGAGATGCTACACACTTGTTAAAAACAAGAGATTAAAGAGATACTTTAAGGAGGTGACAAGACAAAAACTAAAGCACCGAAGACCAACGATAGTGGCAATAGCTTCTTGAAAGCTCTTAGATTCAAATTTTCCTTCTCAAAGTGGTGTCAAATTAAGATGAACAAGAGCTCCTTGAATCCACTGAGTGCTCTTCACCTAAGGCTCTTCCAGGTCTACAACATTATAAACAGAAAGATTCCTCAGCTCCTTTCAAGCTACAGCCCAAACTCTTGCAAGCATGAGCCACCACAATTTCACAAGAACCTGTTCTGGAGGAACACAGGGATCTCTTCATCTGTCTCACTCAGCTCCCAGGAACTCATCACCCAACTCTCAAAAACACAAAGCTTTTCATAGGGCATTTACAATTCCTAGTCTGCCCTATGGAGTCTTTTTTTCAAAAATGTATTTTAAATCCTAGTTTCCAATGATTTTTTTCCCCTTATCTCCAGTCCCCTCCCTTTAATCCACCATTCAGTGTTCTACAGGTAAATCAAATTCAGAAGTTTTTATTTTAACTTATCCAATAGCATAAAAAGTCTGCATTTTAAAAGCTTTAACAGCAATAATATACTACTATTAAGTTGCTTGAATAAATGAGGCTGCTCCTTCTACAAGAGATCTTTTTCTGTTAAAATTGAAGAACAAACTTTATCATGACTTCATTGGCGTTTACAACTGCTAGCTTTAATGCTTTTGCTGATGAAAACACTAATGCTTTCCATGAATGCTATCATTCATATATACACACACATTCCCCACAGCAATTTCCTTTCTAACTCAGCTCATCCCTTCTCCTTATCTGTTAATTGTATTTTCTCTTTCTTGCCTTCTCATCCAGTCTCTTACATTCCTCCTGCTATTGCTCATTGCCCCCTTCAGATCCTTAGCTGCATCTCTTAATTCTCCACCTGTTTCTTTGCACCTTCCAGGTGCTGCCCTTGCTAACAGGGCAGAAGCAGGCAAGAGACACCTGACACCAGCCAACTCCATTTGCTCCACCTGCTCACAAGTGAAGGGACTTCAAGAGCCAAAGGTGAGGCGTGTGTGCCTTCGAATGCAACAGCAATGCACAGCGGCCAGAGGACCTGCTGCCAGGGAAGCAGTTCATCCACTGCTGGTCTCATCTCTAGCAGGTATGGTTTAGCTACCCATACTACAGTTCTGAAACACACCAGCAATGCTGTAGTACACAAACATACTAGCTTGATATAAGTGTGTTGCAAGAGGAACAGGAAGAGAGGTGAAGTGTGAGATTACATGTCACTGCTTCTACAACAGAACAAGGATTTAGGACCCTGTTAGCTGCAACAGGCCAGGAAAATTCTGCTTTAAGGGAATACAGACAGATGAAAACCACAAAATTTAATTTTCTGTATACTGGCAGAAAGGGGAACCCCCCCCTCCACTATTAAAGAAATACCTAAGTGCTTGGATAACTCTGAGAATAACAGACAAATTGAGCTGAGCTTTCGTTATTACATGATAGAGACAAGCGAGCCACAAACTGTATCTGAAAGCCTCTAGGTAGTAATTCCTGACATTTTTTTAGAATAAAATAATGCAGGACCAAAGCAGAAAACATGCGATAAGAAATACAGTAGATTATCTGAGTTCCAACTGCTCCACCACTAGGAAAACAAAAGCAACAACCATATCTTTGCTTATAAGCAAAAAAGACAAAAACTTCTTTTCTGCTAACTAATAAATTAATTTAATTACCCTCAAAATCATTCAAGGACCTCCCTTCTGTTTAGTTGTTTGGGTTACTTAACACTTTCATATAGCATACTTTGATTTTATCCACTCCCAACTCACTTACATTTGTCGCTTTTGACTTTTAATCCTACATCATTTACCAAGAATGGGTTATGCAGAAAAAAAGCAATACAGAACAATCTTCAAGACTGAACCAAAGGAAACCTACTCAGTATCCTTGCTAAATAACCAGCTATCATTTGTACTGTGCAGCAGATAAGATATGTGAGGTGACAAGCTCTCAAACGCCTGTGTGATGTAATTTGTCTCATTGTTGATAAGATCAGAAATATTTCACACTAAGTTCATGAGAACCCAGAAGTAATCAGTAATTATACACAGAAAGTTATCAAATTACATTAAAAGCATTAAACAGATGATGAAAGGAGAATGTCCCATGCCGATCTACAACAGAACATAAGGAAGTAGTTCAACAGCCCAAAATGCAATCATCTTCATTTTGAAAAGCAAAATAACCTACCAAAGACAAACCAAATGGCTTCCAATAGTAATAAGATAATACATTTCCCTCACAAAATCACAATTGGTTTGTCAGCATCTCTAACAAAGTAAAAATACAGATGGCTCCACATCTAGTCAGCCTCAGGTAATGCAGGAGAGAGAAAAAGAGAAAATAGCTTTTCAGTTTTCCTTGAAAAGAGCATTGCACATTTTTCTCTGCAGAGGCAGCAGAACAGCACACGCAGTCACGCAGTCCCTCATGCCCCTTTTTGTTGCTCTAAGCCTCTATGTGCTGCACGACTGCAAAACTGTCAAGTCAAATCCTTGTCATGCATCGCAGGACCGTGCTCTGTTCCTGGGGTACCACTCCAACTGGTCAGCAAACAGTCAGGCTGACCAAGCACATGCAATGGAGCCTTAAGCAACCAAACTCATCACTACCAATTTGTACAAAAGACATATTTGAAGTGGGTGGTTGGGGGGGGGAATAAAATTTATTTTTTTAAATGAGGGAAATTATGCTTTTCATGATTCAAGTGAAAGAAAATAAAGCTTACACTCTTCATGACCATATAATTTCACATTATAGTATTAAAGACTGTATGTAATAAAATCACATGAGCAACATTTGCTTTAATGTGGAATTGTATCACTTTCCGCCTTGTCAACATTATGCAATCCACTACGCGAGAAACCGCACGTCCTTTTTTAGGAACAGCTGCAGCACCAGAGGGTAACAGAGATCAATTCAAGGAACACCAACAAAAAAACACATTTAACAGGATGAGTGAAAACATTCCTGTGCAATTGAGGCAGTTCCTTACAAAATCTTTATTACTATAAGCATTAAGGTTAAAAAAAATATTACATGTAGAATAAGTGGACAATGTTGCAAATTGATATAATTATAAATTAGAGCCACAATCCTTATTTCATCTCAGAAGTGAATGAAGGAAAGATGCACAGTACATGCAGCTTCCACTTGACGCATGTATTTCAGCAGGAATCGAAACATCTGTTCATCCCCTTGCAGACCCTCAATAGAGGGCCATGAAACAGAAGATCACTAAGAAGCCAAAAGCTATATTGTTTCTTACAGCATGTCAGTGGGCTTAAATACAGCTTCAAACTGGTTTTGGGTGCCTTTATCTTAGGGGAACTGAAGTCTAAGTGGTTAGGCTGCCAGCCAAGGATTTACAGGGATCAGGATGAATTTCCAGCTCTAGCACAGACACGTTACGTGATCTGGCTGAACTCCTCATCTACATAATGCAAATAATCACTACCTCAGAGACCAGTATGAGAGGTATTTTACCAAAATCATGAGATACCTGAATACAAATTGTATCAAAACTTGACAAGTATTGGAAGCAAACAACTACTTACACAGCACAACTTAACTGTACAGCTCATTTTCCTTAAAAAAAAAAAATCACAAACAATCCACCAAGGACTTTTCAACATAAAATAACTGGGACAGATAAACATGCCTGGTATTACAAATATGTACAAAACTAAATGAACAGCTACAGAGTAGGTGAACAATCTTTAGACGTAAATTTGTGTTTAATAGTAAATAATTATAATTTATTGGGGGGAGGGATCATTAAAATTTTAAGTTTAGAGAACAGACAGTGGGGTGATCAAGCTGTGACCTGCAGAACTTTTCTGCTAAACCAGGAAAACTAATCCAGCCACAGCCTGCAGGACACACATGAGGTCCGGTCCTGTGCTGAAGTATTGGCCTACTCAGACAAAAAGTAGAGTACAGTAGTGCCTGACCTAAGCTTTAATCTATTTAAAGAAGTGCTGAAGTATTAGATCACAGAACTCCTCAAGCACTGCCATGCATTTCTTATGAAGCATCACACACCTTGAACCAAGTTCTATCTTAAAAATATAATCCTACCATGATGTCTCAGACTAGCAATAAGCTACATCTGGGGCAGCACCATGAGAAAAGACATAAATAACAAACTAAATATATATCTCCATGTATACACTAGCTGATGATGTTCCAGAGAAAACCAAGCCAGGACTGCAGAAGTTCCAAGCTACACTCCAGAACCAGTCATATAAATACTATTTCCTACAGTGTGGCTTTTTTTCATTTTTAGAGGATATAGACACATCAATCTTAAGAAGAAATTCTTGCCAACTCAGATGAATTTGCTCTGGTTTAAGGGTTTTTTTTTTCCTCAAAAGCATTTTTGGAGTGGGTTTGTTTTTTTTTTTTTTAGCAAAAAGGAACATAAAACCCCAAATAATATCTACTCATACCCTATAAAATCCCAAACAGACAGTTCTTAAGGAAACACAGAACAGTGGTCTAGAAATTGTTGTCAACATCCAGGAAGAGCTCTGGATTAATATGCCAACCATATTATCTGTAATCTGCTTAAAGCTGCTTATGCAGCTCTGGTTTTCTACCAGAGGCACAAATCAAAGCTGTTGATTTGAATGCAAATAAACAAACAAAAATAAGCAATCCTTTCTGTTCATTAATTAGCTACCACAACTGAACTTTAATTTTCTTGTATAATACATAATTATGAAACCTACATAAAGGATCTACCTCCCTGGTCCTGTTACAAAACTATTGCAGTGGAGATCGGCAAGAATTATGGTCAAAAGATCTATGCAACTGGGTTCAGTCTCTTCTCAAATGAAACACAAACAAAGAATGAAAAGTCCTTCACATTAAAAAAGTATTTGCACGAGTTCTTTTCAATTAATAAAAATAATTAAAGTTTTAAAAGCATACATTAATTTAATTAAAACAAAATACAGCCTTAAAAAAGTATCTACAAGTTCATTCTACAACTAAATATATGCAGGATGTTCTAACATGTAATAAAAAAACCAACACATTTGGTAATTCCAAAAAACTAAACTGCAACCAAAACGTACCAACATAAAATCAGATGCTCTTAATTAAAGTATAAGCAACAGCATTAAAGAGTACTTTTGGTGGTTAGACTTGCAGAAAACATGAACTCTGCTAACTACTACATAATTATACGGCTTTAATGAAAACAGGACAGAAAACTTACCAGTTATCAAAACTGAAGTGACAGAGTAGTATTAGGGAGAATATATTATGCAACTTCATTCTCAAATCCACCCAAGTTAGGTAAGGTTCTTAAGCATATGCCTGATTAAGCACCTGTGTAACACCACTGGTATTTTGCTCAAGTGATTAAAATCAGGTATATGATTAGGTAGCCTATTTAATCAAAGCCTAACTTCTTTGGTCTACAAACTACTAACCTGTTATTTACATTTTTCTACACAGCCTCTTTCTTGAAGAGCACTTTCTTCAGTAGACAGTTTTGGGAAATTAATATGCACAAGTGTTTCCTATGAGGAAAGCATGCTGAAGAGTCACTAAATTAAATTTTTGTGTTTGAGGCTACTCAAAAGAGCTACAATTAATAAATCTAAAAAATGAGTTTTTCTTAAAGAAACCTTTCATGGCTTCCCTTTCAGCTTCTCAGATTCGAGGTGAATATATTCATAGACAAAATGAAGTAAATTCCAGTTGCATTTGAAAATAATGAACACCTAAAAGACAGAAAGATAGGACTAAGTGGGATTATTACTTCCTAGATCAGCCTTTCTGGCATATATCTGATATCTCCTGTGCTCAGCACTCGGTCTTCTAATATCCCACTTTCCTATATCTCCCATTCACTACACAAGACAAACCTGCTTAGTGTCTTGAAAAATAACTTCAGACCCCACACAGATACCTGTAATGACCCACCTTTCCTCTCTGGTCACTGCTCTTTCTCCCTTCCCTGCCTCAGCAGTTTAGAGCTGCCGTTCTGCAGTTCTCCAGCTGCACACTCAGCTCCCACCAATTTTGCTCCTGCACTTTATACCTGACAGCATCTGCTCTTAAAAGATCCTTAAGGCCTCCCTATAGCTCAGCACTTGTAGCCCACACTCAGCCTCCCTCATCAGGTGGCTGGCCAGCCACCTGGGATACACCCAGCCATGCTGCTCTTGCCTCTGCTCATCTTCCACAGCTCTGCATCCCTAGGTTCACCTCCTGCTTCTCCAGGCACCTTGTCAACAAGACAATAGGATATGCCCCTCTCTGATTTTCTCCAGCTGTATTTGCCACTTGCTATCAGAAGACCACCCCCTGCAGCTCCCATGTTTCTTGTCAACTTGTTCAGTTTTCAAACTTTCATACTTTCCTCTAACATTATCCCTCAGGTTTGGAAGGGCCACCTCAAACACACCTCGTGATTTCAGAGATAACAATAAAGCAAGCCCTTCTCTTGACCATACTTAAAAAAAACCCCAGTGAATCTGGTCAGACAGCTGGTGGACTAACCTAACACCGCAGTGAGATTGGTGTTGCACTAACCCTATGTATGCATTTCGATCTATTTTTAGAGCACTTGGTTGTGCTGTCCCCTCCCTTATCCCCATAACGGGGATAAACTGCACAGATTAGGTCAGCCAATTGCAGACACACATTAGCACAGACTAATGAGTTCCTGCTCATCAGCCAAACAACGCAACTCCCTTTATGGCTGCTTCGAGAATATTCCACATGCAAATTCAAATGTGATGGTGACCATGGTTACTAACGGTGAGCAGCAGGTCATTAAGCTTTGCAATCATACCCTCCGTACCCAAGGAGTTACTAAAACAGTTGCCTGAGCTAAAATGATGCCACCTGAAGTCTGTGGATGTCATGGCTTTCAGCAGAGCAGCTGTAGAAAATTCAAGAGTTCAGTAGTATTCAAGCTCTTTTTACCTTTTTTAAATTATCTGTAGGTGTTTTTGTTGTTTTTGGTTTGTTTTTAAAGTCATTTGGAGCAGGAGCCCTATAACTGAGAAAGCAGCGATTGCCTTGATTTTGCACGTGATTCAAAGGAAAATGCAGAAACTTGGGTAGAAATTAACACGGGACCTTCCCAGGAGTAGGAGCAAGTCACAGAAGTGAAGCAGGGAAAGCAAATAAACAAGACTGTAACAGCAGATCCCTCTCAGTTAACCTTAAAACTTTCTTGCAGACCAGCAAGCATGCAGAATTGAGAAGTTTCAGACTCTGACTACATGGCCCTACAGCCCATTTACAGTAGCTTGAGGATCAGAATCTGGAATTCAGCACTACAGTAAGTATAACATATTTGGAGCAGTAACAATTTAAACCTTACTGTAGATGAAGAGTTGCATTTTCTTACAGAAAGGGAATAGGCAGCTATCTCCAACCATTATTACAATTATCTTCAGAAGATGACAGATGGTTAAAAATATGGTGTTTAAGAAAAGCGAATTCTGAATTTTGCCTGCTATTTGCACTCCATGTTCTACCGCAGCAATTTTTTTCAGGTGCATACAGCTGAAGGCTTGACAATGTACAACAAAATGATGAACTTCACAGGCAATGCAGTTAGCGGACTTAGCAAAACAGGGTGGGATCAGAGAACACCAGAAGAGCTACAGACACAGATAACTAGAAAGAACTTTACCTTGCCTTTCTCAAGAGAAAGGTAGGGTGAAAGTCAGATGACAAGAATACCACAGACATCAAGAACAATGTTCAAAGGAAGTAATCAGGGCTTTCAGACACCATGCTTGGGCCACAGACAAGATGAGGAAGCCATTACTGAGTGTCAGTCTGAGCTCAGTCATTTTGTCAAGAGAGATTTCAAGCTAGCATCCCAGGTGACACACACCATTCTCACAGTGGTAGGTGTAAGCATTTCCATATGCCCATGCAAAACAGCAGCAATACTGCTTCACCTTTACAAAGGCCACACAGACAGACTACCCAAACCTAGCTCACAGCTGGACTCAGCAGTCAGTATGTTTGTCTTCCTCATTCCATCTTCAGAAGGATGAAAAAAAGCACATATGAACTAAAACTATAAAACTAGAAGAAAACTTATTCAAGAAATGCAAATTTAAACCTAGCATCAACAGGACTAAGAAGCTAGGAAAGAGCCAGGCATCTTGTAGGCTGTTGTGGCTAGAAGAAAAAAATAAGTACCAAGGTCTGGTATTTCTTGTTTATGTAGAAGTCCTGTTCCCAAAACAAAGGAAGAATAAAACATCAAAGGAGTATTTCATTGCTCAGGGCCCTCAAGAATCTGTTCAGACATCAAGTGAGTTACATCCCTCTTCTCTAGGCTTTCCAACAGGACCACCAAAATAAGCAGCAGTTCAGGGTACACCATCTTCCCCAAAATTAATCACTTCTCCCACTGTCCACACTTACTGCCATCAGAACCCCTATTTCGCAAACTCCTCAGCAGACAGAGCATACTCCTCACCAGCTCTGTGTTTGTCTCTGCTTTCAGCAGTCTCGTACTTGTAGATGGTTCATGTTTGTTTCCCAGAATTGCCTGGATATAGCCACTGCTGTTTTAGTTCGACCTATCACAGCTGCATTATAAAAAACATCTGTTAACATGCATTCACTAGCTATCAGTAAGCATGTTACCACAGGACTGAAGTTCTATGTCTGTGAAAGTGAGCAAGAATGTCTCTAATAGCAGAAAGGAATTAATACACAACCTCCTCCCTGGTATCATCCTGTCCTTATCTCCATCATCAGCCATCCTGACATCCTTCCAGGAACTTACACGCTTCTGTGAATACACCACACTTCCCCTGCTTCTCGCTGTAATACCCGTTTGTAAGATTCACACCTCTAAGCTACACCTCCTATTACCTAGGCTATCCTGTTATGGATGTACTTGAATTTTTTAAAAAAAAAAAAGCCTTAAAAGCTTCAATAACTGATCTTCTCCAGAAATACAGACATTAATTGTTTGTTAGGGGTGGGTTTAGAACAAAGATAAGCAAGGTTATCATACCTCTGAACATATCACCATACCATACCGTACAAAAAACTGGAACAGTATTAGCACTGCTAACTCATGATATTGACCCTAAAGTAGTGTTCATCTTTAAGTCTGAGTTGCAGGAATAAGGTTGTTACCACCTGCTTCTTCAGAAAACTCCTTTCTGCCGCTTCAGAGTAAAGGTTGACAACATGAACTCTCAATGCTGCAGTATCAAAAGAAATATAATACTCCAACATTGTAAAATAATTTTAAGTTGTCGGTGCTGCACTGGAATAACATTTACATAGTTGGGGATGTTAACAATAACAATTTTATCATTATCAACTCACTAAGCGCTCAAATTCCCCAGAGTTATGCTTATTGCTGGCTAATTCTACAACAGCTGTGAGAAACATTATTCAAGCTCATCAGCCTTTCTATTTGCAGGATTTGCTACCTAGAGCCAGATAAAAGACTGGTCTTCTGGCAATACAATTGCTAACCTAAACACACTGCACATTTTTACACCTGGTACATTACAAGTATACAGTCAGTTAGGGTTAATGCAGCATTCCATACCATTCAAAGTTCATTGATACGCAGTGCTTGGGAAAGGCCGGTGCAGCAGCAAGCCCCCAATTGCTGCTATGCTTGAACTTCTGAACAGGGTGTATTCTTCTAGCACTGCCTCAGGGACTACTGACCGGGCAGAGAACACACCTTTACCAATTATTCCTCCTCTTCAGTGATCCAGAGTTCAGTACGCAACCAGACAAATGGATCTTCCTAGATTTTCAATTCAAAGACTCATTTAGTACATATATATGTATCATTTAAAACACTAGTAGGTTTTCCAGTTAACTTTGAGAACAAAGAAAGAGATACGTTAGTCCTGACAATTCTAATTAATTTTAGTGAGATTTTAGGGAAGATTTGACAGCTCATCACTCTTTTGGGACACGATTCTTTTACATATTTTACGGAGATATTTAAAAGCTTCTTTGAAATCTCAGGCTTACTGAAGAACACCAACTAAATTTATATGGTTAAATAAATATATGCTGTCACATCCCATTGTTAAAAAAAAAAAAAGAGTAAAAGTCAGCAATAGCAGACAAAACTGCAAGAATGCCAGAGAAGAGCTATCAAGGCAGTGCATATGCCATTTCAGTAATTTTTAAAACAATGCAGTAGAGGAGACACATTAAATCAGGGTTTTCTACTCAGGTTTGTTTAATCCATACTGTAACAGCTGGAAGCAAAAGTTTCAGAGGAGGGCTGAATTTTGCTTGCGCGATTTTTTTTTTTTTTTTAAAAAACCCTTTCTATTCTATGAAAAAGTTTTTTTGCTTTTAAACAGTTTACCCAAGAGACATTCATTGACGAAAACAGTTCCAAAGAAAAGCATGCACCTCTACCACAGCCGCCCCAAACTTTACATTTCACAGATCAAAGGACTACTATGGCTTTTTGGAATGTACAGCTGATACAATTTGATGACTAGGTTACACTCTCACAAGTCTGGAGGAGGGTATTTATCTGTGATTAAATAAGAAGCTAGTAACTGTATAGAGAAATATTTAAGGAATAGCAATGCAAAACTAAGCATACACATTACTTCAGATCTAATATTACTATTTGTATTTCAAGTTTACAAACATAATTTCTAATACCTTTAAATGATTACTACTACTTGATATTCATTGATTGGTATGAGACAGAGATTGATACCAGCCCTTATTATACCTAAGAACGTAACCAAGTAAAGGGCCCTTCTACTCTGATGAGTTTCTCTAATATCACCAAATTCCATGTTGTTCTTCTAGTAATTTTCATCTCAAACATTTCCATTTTTCACATTTAAAAATGCAAACAAAAGCATTAATAGGTGTCAGCGTTTACACTGAAGTGAACTTGCTCCATCTTTACTGGCAAAGATTCTGCACTGTAATAGTTATGCAATTACAACTATTTAAACCAACCTGCATAGATAGGATGTTTAGGAAAGGAGAGTTTTAAGTTCATTCTGAGTTGTGTTATCTTTACAATACCAACAGGCATTTAAAAAAAAAACAACACACACACAAAAAGTTTTTAATTATTAAAGTGAAGAGACGTGATCTACCTTAATATGCATACAGAAAAAATTAAGAGTACTTTCCAAGTCATTTCTCAAAGTAATGACTCTTTGTAAAGTAGGTAGTTGTGAAATATTCCAAAAAGACTTGGTACTGTGTGTCTTGATCATGCATTGCTGGAAAGAGTATATTGGAAAAGTATAGTAGAATTCCATTTTAATTACTTATCTTCGACAACAGTAAAGAAAGCCACTGTAAAACATTTGCTTCCATACAGAGCACATGCTAAGTAAGATCAGATTGGGGGAAGGGGAATGGGGAAGCAACTTAAACAATCATCTGCTATATCAAGAGTCCTATGCAGCTTTTCATTCATAAAAGTGTTGAAATTGAGATGATCATGGAGGTTAACACCACCAGAATTTAAACATTTATAGTATAAATCACTCTCTGCCCTGATGTTTTCCCTCTACGAAACAGGTGCTAAAATGTTTTCTTACTAGCCACCGTTAAGACAAGAAGTGAGTTCTTCAGTATCTAAATCAAGCCAAGGTCAATTAAATAAGAAAGGTGCCGGTGTGGTTAAGGACACAGAGAGAAGGTGCACTCAGTTCCCATAGGAAAAATTTCAAGGAGAAGTGAGACCATGATCACTCTGATCTGCAGCAATCTTCTATAGATCCACTGTCGGGCAGCGCTGATTTTATTATACTCATCACTTTGCCAGAATACTTATTCCCCTTAAAAACCCTTGGGCTATATACCAGGCTATGACCAACAGTACAGCCCAACACAAATTATCTGCACTTAGGCAGAAAGAAAAACAAACTCCCTCTTCTCTCCTGCACGCACATACACAAAAAATCAAGTACCAGCTGGACAGTGTTCCCACACCACAGGCTATTTTTCCAAATTTCTCATTATTAATACTGAAAACCCCACAGCCCAGAAGAGCTTAAAGATCACTCTTTAACAGTTTCCTCTAAATAGGACATTCATATATATATAAAATCAGTGAGTGAGTAGATTTTGTTTTCCATTAATGCTAGTAAAACCTTTTGCTCTAGCTCCCAGCGTAACCCACTTTCTCAGGCTGGATTTAATACTCCATAAGCAGGATAGCAATGCTACGTCAACAGATATATTAGGCAAGATGCTTCCCTGTGTTTTAAGAGGGAAGAATCAACCCTACCTCAAAAAAAAAAAAACCCACAAAAAAACCAACCACTTCAGCCATCACATCTAGGAAAACAGAAAAGTGTGTGTGTGACTGTGCGTGTCCACATGTATTTGCACATACACGCACACACAGAGCCATCTTTTGTGGGAGGGACCCGTTGTAGCACTGCAATTATTATTTTCATATATACGTATAAAAGTATATGTATATATAATAGATCTTATATACGCCTGAGGCTATCACACATAAATTGCAAAGCTACCACAGATGCCCCCACAAAAGCTGGCTGGCCCTACCCAACACGGAGTGGCCAGGGCCAAGGCTCACCCCAACCCTGGCATGGCGCACGCCCCGGCCCGCACCCCGCGGAGGCCAGGCCAGGCCAGGCGAGGGGCGGTGGGCCCGACCGAGGGGAGGCCGGGCCGGGCCGCCCCGAGCCGCGGGAGACCCCGACGGGCCCCACCGCCTGACAGAGCCGCCGCCGCCGCCGCCCTCACCGGCCTGCCCGGCGCTGCCATGGCCGCGGGAGGGCGGCGGGGGCCGGGCGCTGCCCCCGGAGAAGGAGCGCGGCGCCCGCGGGGGATGGCGGCGGGCGTGCCCGGCACCGTAGCACCTAGCGCCGGGCCTGCCTGCCTGCCTGCCGCGGACGAGGGGGCCGCGGGGCAGCGGCCGCTCCGGCCCGCCCACCAGCCTCCCGCTGGGCAGCACGCCCCGCGCCCACCGGCGCGGCGGGCCGGGCCGGGCCTGCCGCCCTTCCCCCGGCCTCTGCGGGCCCCCGCCGAGTCCGTCCTCCCTCCCCACCTCCCACCCATCCGCCCGGCCGGCCAGGCCCGGCTGGGCTGCGCGGAGAAGCGGGACGCCCCGGCAGGTTACCCCTCACAGCCCGCCGCCGCCTCACCTCAGCCGGCCGGGCAGCCTCCCGCGGCGGCGGGCGAGGACGCAGGCGGCGGCGCGGGGATGAATGGAGGCAGCGGCGGAGGCGGCGGCCGGGCTCCCTGGCAGCGCTCACAGCGCTCCGCCGCTCACCTCTGCCTTTCCCCGGTCCCGCTGCCCGGTGCCTGATATCATCTCCCCCGGCGGCCTCCCCGCCCCTCGCCGCTGACGCACTCCCGCTGCTACGCCCCGAGCCGCCGCCGCTCGCCCCGCGCCGCCCGCCATGGCGGGTACTGAGGTGATACCTGCGCCATCACCCCCCGCCATCGCGCCCCGGCACGGCACGCACAGGTGGTACCTGTGCCACCACTCACCGTGGCGGCAGCCCTGGTACCGGTTCCCATGGTGGGCCTCGGTGGCTTGTGGTGGTACCCATGCCATCCCTCACCGTGGCGGGGGTGGTGGTACCTTCCCTGCAGCCCTGGCAGACAGAGCCCAGGGCTGCCTTGGAGATCGATGGTACCCACAGGGAGGAAGGAGCAAGGCCACACATAGTACCCTAACACCGGGCATCGCACCGTGACGGTGGGGGTGAAATAACCCCCCGGCAAGAAAGGTGGCCTCGCGGCCCCGGCTGGTATGGACTGCCTCCCCATCTCTGGCAGAGACCCACACCCTGGGTCTGCCTGAGGCCTCTCCACCGCTCCTGCTCGCCAAACTTGGGGGGCAACTAAGCTGAATTCGTGGCGGGATTGTGTTTTCCAAAGGAAAACAGCCAGCCCTGTTCCCCAGCACTGACCAACACTTGGCCATGGCCACCCAAGTGTCCACCCCCAAGAAGAAAATCAAACAAGGATTCATGCAGGAGGACAGCACCTGCCGTTGGCTCAGGCTATGCAAGGTGCCGTTGCTCCTCCAAGCTGGGGGAGTAGGAGGTTACAGCTGTGGTGGCATCGGTGGGCCAGAGGAGGCTGGGCACAAAATGGGGTCACTGCCCAACGTGGGGCACAGCGGTCATTCCATGGGCTTCTCAGTGCTGTCTGCCAAAGGTCGGTTTGTCGCTGCAGGAGCCAGAGGAGCAGGGCATTAATAATGGTTATGTGCGTGTCCAACATAATGTAACTTTGCTGAAACTATCAGGTTACAAGAGGATCTTTTAGGAGACAGCATGAACAGAACTTTTTAAATACAGCGTTTACCTTAAAAATTCATTTATGATCAAGCTTTGACAAAGGTCTGTTGGCTATGGAAAAAGGGATTGATATGGGAATATCCTTTAGGTCATACTAAAACACACTTACTCCATCAAGAAGCCTTGTGAGCTCAAAGATCAACTCATACAGCTCTGTGTAGTAGGACCACGGTTTACGTTACCTTAATTTTTTTCTCCTAATTAGGGTACTACTGATCATATTTTACATTTGCTTTTCAAAGAAAGACAGAAAATTTTATTTACACAGTGTTATATAGTGAAAATTGTTCTGCAATATGTAGTAGTAGAGAACAAGACATTTTAATGGAGTAAGATTAGAATTTAACCGTGCCAGGAAATTCTTAAAATTAGCAACTCCACTTCTGTATTTTTGCTTTCATTACAAATAAGGAAAGAATCTAGAAACTGGTTGTGGGTTTCTATCTTCATTTTTGCTGACAGTTTCATGGAAGGACCAAGAGCCTTTGGGCCTTTTTTGGTGAAAAATTTTTCATCCATTTTTTGTCATCGTTATTTACTAGGCATAGTAAAGGAGATAAGGAGACTTCAACATACACAGTGTAATTTAATAACAATATTTCCTTTCTTCGTTGCTTACAATAAGGATGTGCTATTAAAGTCCTGGTCAAAGTCTTTTAGGAAAAGAAATATATAAAGAAAGATACGATCTTAAGGCAGAAAAATGAATTCAGACAGAAATCCTCCAATAAATTATTGCCTTCACAGGTCACTTCCAATATTGTTTAGAAATAGATGCGCATTTAATTTTCTTTTTTGATTGTTATTACTTCTTTCATGCCATCTTTTATGTCTGGAAGAACCTCCATGCAAAACCCGCAAATGAATGCTCATTTTCTGCTTTCTCTTTAACTTAGGTTGTGAGGTTTACAGAAATCTTGACAGAAGATGCTTGGTCATAGCTAGTGCTTTTTTCTGGTAATCGTATTAATCTCACTGTGAGTTTGTGTGTCCATTCCTTCTCTCCTATATCATGCTTACATGGCAAATTTTTAAAAGCATATTCAACCTTACTAATGTGACTACTCACACCAATAACATTAAATATATGCAGTAGGGGATCTTACAGATTACATTACGTAGAACTGGGATGATCCCCTGAATATATGTGCAATAGATTATACACGCGCGCACGCACACACACACACACAATCCCACCTGCCACAAGGTGCCTTTAGGTCTCCTTCGGCATTTTGGGTTGCCATGATAATTTCTTCAGTAAAGACCATACCCAATCATAGCCGTGGTAGTGTACAGGAAAAGGAGCTGCTCCCACAACTAAATACTTTTGTAAAACCTTTGTATTGAAGAGAAAATGTAGAAGTGGAAGGTCTAGCACCTTGCCCTGTATTTTCATGTCTTCTGTCTCTGGTATCTTAGAGCAATTGATACTTTCCAAGAAATGTCAGATTGGAAGGAACCTCAAAAACTTGTCTGTCCCATCTTGCAGTGAGGCAAGACTAAGACTGGGAGATGTTTGTCTAAGCTGAATTTTTCTCAAATCTCCAGTGAGGGACATGCCCACAGCCTGCCTAGGTGTACTTCTAGATTAAAGGTTTTTCCAAAAAAGGAGGAGTAAAAGGAAAGGTAGCAAGTTCTCATGGTGTCATGGTCGTGAATATCGTATGCTAAATGGCAAGCTCTGGATATCCAGTTATCTAATGGATAATTCTCCATATATATGGAGATCTGCTAACCTCACCCAAGTGGAACTGCATTTTAAACCACCAATATAGACCTCCTCTTGCACCATGTTGACATTGCAGTCATCACACAAATGTGTGATTTCCACGCAGGCAGTCATATTAATGTGCATACAGTGTGCAGATATTTAACCACGTCAGCTCTGCTATTCATAGCAAAAGGGCATTAGTAATGTAGAGACCTGTAAGTGTATTTGAAGAAAATGCCACGTGGAATTGTAGACTTAGAAAGTTCTCTAGGAGGACTTTACCATCCCAGAGCAACTCAAGAGAAGACACTTCACAAAGGCTGAAAAAGAGCTTTACCATTCTAAGACTGCCTAAATTTGCTTGCTCGAACATGTATATTCTTTATTGTTTCACACTCCACGTCTTCCACTATCAGGACTGCCTGCTATCAGTAGTCTGTCCTCTCCAGGATGCCTATCCCTCACCCCCCCATTTCCCCATACAATGCCCTTATTATGTAGTTAATTTGAAACCTGGCCTCGCGGCCTCTGTCCTCTTGCTGGCCCCATGACTTACTGCTCCTGCTGGCCCCAAGGCTTATGGCCCTGCACAGCTTTCCTAGCATGAAATGAAATACCTCAGCAGTCCCATCTGCTCTATGCAGCAAAAAGTTAACCAGGCATTCACTAGTCACAGTCTTCAGGAGTTAGAGAGGCCCTGGGCAGGGCACACATGGGAAGAAAGAGGGACAAGAGATAGATGGAAAAATTTGCAGTTAAGTTGCACTGAAAACGTAAATCAAGTTTACAAGACATTACTTAAATAGTGAAGAGCAGAAAGAGTTAAGGTAATCAAGCTCTGTTTATCGTATCTCAATGTGTCATGACAAGAACAAGTTAGTGTGGTGCAATTCTTGGTGTGGATTTAACTAATCTATAGTAGCCACCCATGGAAATACCTTTACCCAATGGCAAATATAAGGTAATTACAAGGGGGTTACCCCTTTCATTTTTTTAAAACAATACAAATTTCTACTGCACTTTTACCCTAATTTCTGGCAGAAATACATACAGACTTCCCTTGTACTTTAGAGATATTTTCAATAAATACCAAAGGAGCTCTTCATGGCTTCCTTCAGATGCTTTCTTAATAGATTTTTGTCTCTAATAGCTGCAAATGTGATAGCAAATGGGTAGATGCAGACCACCGATGAGCTTGACCCACTCCTTGTCAGGCTGGTCACTATTGTGTCCCTGTTACCTCATGTGGCTCTGTCACCTCACAAAGCCTCATGTTTCCTTTCTTATCATGACTTTCTTATCAGTCTTCTGCACAGGAACCATCTTCCTGTCATAGATAAGACCCTTCCCCGCCTATGTCAGGATTAACATTTTATGGAAGAGGAGAAAATGGAAGGACAGCTTTTGTCCTAAAATACCACACACAAATTGCCACAGACAAATGGTAATCCTGAAGCCAGGATTTCATCCCATAGCTTCAACACATCTGAAAGAACCATAGATTGTTGTGCGTGCGACAGAAATGTTGCCTATACTACGTTTTTGCAGGTAAAAATGACTCACAGCCTTATCCTTTCACTTGTCTAGTACAGTGATTTTTGACATGGTTATGTATCCCTGTGGGTTTGTGACAACTTTTAAAGGATTTCTGAAGGCTAACTAAAAAAACCCACAATTTTGCTGTCCTTAGACTTAATTTTACTGTATAGAAGAGAACACTGCAAAGCAGAATTCTGCAATGTGGGAAAGAACGAAGACAATTGCTCTACCTGAACACATTTTTAATGTCAAAGAGTTAGAAAACAGCAAACTCCTATTTCATCCTTAGAGATATCTGTGTGTATTTATTACTACAAAACACAAATTTGGTAATTGTTCTGATTAGTTCTTAGCACTTTATATGTTCAGGTGTTTTCTCACTTGACAAGCAGTGACCTCACCTACTAGACAGTCACATTTTCAGAAAGAAATTATTTTCTGATTTTTTACTCCCAAGATTCACAGCAAAAATCACTTGCAGCTCTCCCTGTGTACCACTTGTTTCTATACACTGATTCCATGTGGCTGGGGAGGGTGTGTCTGTACATCCTGATGCACAGGACACAGGTGGCATCAGTACTCACCGCTGTGTGACCGTGCCTACGCTCTCCCACTCCAGAGGAAGTGGGAGTGTGAGGAGAGCAGCTGCTGCAGTGGGTTTCTGAAGTGAATGAATACAAATTTGAAGTCTTCATTTCTTGCAGTCACTGTCGAATAGCATTCTGTGTGAGGAAGAAGAGGGAGGACTTGTTGGGGAGATGGCAGGAGGAACTTCTAAAGTTGTGTCTGGAAAACTGTGGAATCTCCCTCAGCAGTAGTCTGAAGAGGAAGCACTTAGATGACAACAGGTAGGGAATACTGTTTTGCAGAAGGGAAGGTCCCAATAAAGGCCAGAAAATCACCAATGGGAATGAAGAAAACCACCACAGTCCTAATAATGGACAGGGGGTGGTAAGGTCACATTTAAGATCTTTGTGGGGGTGTAAGAGGGACAGAGGCTGTCTGACAACCTAGTATTTTTTTTTACATCTTTTTTTTCTTCTCCATCTAATAGCAGCAAGCCTTGTCTCAGAAACATGGGACTAGAAGGAGCCCCAGTCCTTTGTACTGAGAGAGGACTAAGCCTAAGCACAACTCTGGCATATACTTGTCTAAACTTGGTCTTTTAACCTCTAGTGAAGAAGAATCCACAAAATCAGCCTTGTAGTTTAAAAAAAAATATTCTTTGATGTCTGATCAAACTTCACATCAATGTAAGTCAATTTTTTTTTTGTTCCTTGTCATTGTGCCCATGAAGGTGATTGATCACAGTCCGCTTACAGACTTAGCAGGTCATTTTTATGTGTAGCGCTATACATTGTTTTTTCTTTTCTTCACTGACCATCCCATCCTTTCATGCTTGCCTCAAGGATCGTGTTTCTGATCCTCTTTTCACCCTTTATTGTTCTTCTCTCAACAGTGCAACTTGTCAGTATGATTTTAAGTGCAGTATACTAGACTGGAAAAAATATAAAAACTGCAAACTGTAAAACTGAGCCTTCACCAGCACAAGCAGACCAAAATAATTACCATAGTCATAATTACTTCTGTTAATGCACCCTGGAAAATTGAAACGAGACATTCTGACAGGATATAAGGAAAGACTTTTTTAATGATGATGACAGTCAGCCTTTGGAACAGGTTGACCAGAGAGGCTGTGCAGCCTCCATGCATGGAGGTTTTCATGGTGAGACTGGCTAAGGCCCAGAGCAACCTGGTCTGACCTCCTAGGTGACCTTGCTTCAAGTAGGAAGTTGAACTAGAGACCTCCTGAGGTCCAACCTGAATTACCTTATGGTTCTGTGAAAAGAATTGCTTCCCTGTCAGTAATGTACCATTGCTGACCCCTATTCATATTGTGATTTCCTATAATACTCAGGTCCTTTTTTAAGGATTGCTACCTGCCCTGTTAGTCCCTATGGTATAGGTGTGCGTTTGATTTCTCCTTTCCAAATGCAGTGCCTGTTCCTCTCACCATCACTCCTAAAGAGCTCCTCTCTGCTATTTCCTAAGCTTGCTGATGATTGCTTTTTCTGAGGTCCACTGAACATTCTGCTGCTACTACATCTGCTCCTTGCAAGAATCACTTACCAGTTTTTAGAGCTTTCTCCCATACTGCAGAGCAACTGCCTTTGGCACCATGTTACTTGTGACATGCAAGCCACGTTACTTGCAAGCCTTTTGCTGAGTTAGCTTAGTGGGTCTGGAAGGGTCTGAAGCACAACCATGGAGGGATACTTCAGCCTGGGATGCCCTACGGAGTTTCCCGAGAAGCAGTAATATCCTCACTGGTAGGTAGGGGCTGTGGGCTCAGTGATCCAGTCTTGAAAGCGACAGTTTGAATTCCAGTCTCAAATTGATCTTCATGTTCCATTCTCTTCAAATTACACCCATCCTTTGACATTCCAAGTACCAGTTTGAGATTATTACCCCGCAAAATCAAACATTCAGGAGGATGAGCAAATGTAAATATAGAATGAAATGAAACTGCTGGGTAAGTGACTCTGAACATGCCTCACCTTAAAATGCTATAATACCTGCAACTTTAATTCAAGTCTTCATTTTTTAAGGAGAAACGCTTAAGGAAGCTTTGAATAGAAGCTCTTCATCTGGGAAAAGGCAGATCTCACCACCTGCCAAGAGAAATTTTTCAGGTTTCTGAGAGGAGTGATCTGCCAGAAACTGTTCTCATTTGGAGCATTTGTGATCAAGAATCCTAAACCTCAATTTGTCTACAGACAAAGGAATTAAGGTTTTTTTCCTTAAAACAAGGATAATCCTTAGGGATATTTTTTTCTGTAGTCAATATTCATGGCAAGCCAAACAATAACTTCTTTCTTGATTACTAGAAGCAAGTAGAGATTTGTTACCTGTGTTTAGCTTTCTACTTGTTCAGGGTGAATAATATGAAGTAATTAAGTACTTGTGTATGTTCCTGCAGGACCAGGAGCTGTATTTGGTTTAATTCTTTATGTTATACACTTTGTACAAATAACAGTTATATTATCCAGATAGAAAAGTAATGGTTCTTCAGCAAAATTTTATTTTTGCTGACAAATGTTATTTTTTGCATATTTCTCAGTTTGATTTTAATTCATACTATCAATTACAAAATAGCCAAAATACTTTAGTGAAAGATATTATATAGAAAAATTCCGAAGAGGATCCAAAGCAAGAAGGAGATGCTGCTGAATTTCTTCATAGTAGCTGGGATGGGGCTATGTTTTGGATTTGCACTGAAAACAGTGTTGATAATGCAGGGATGTTTTAGTTATTGCT
>RSEF01000031.1:25778489-25801586 GCA_003993805.1 Himantopus leucocephalus | reverse complement strand
AATTCCAAGGCTGTCTTGGCTTTCCTCATTTCATCCCTGCATAACCTGACAGCATTCTTGTAGTCTTCCCAAGCTGTCAGTCCCTTCTTCTGCATATTGTGGCTCATTTTCCGTTTTTAGAGCAAGCTTTACTGAACATTAATCTGCTGAATACTTCAATTGATACAAATGTATTCACTTCCAAAAAGTCAAGGATTCTTTTGCTTATGAAAAGTGAGTCCCAGTTATTTCAATTACTTCTAGGTGGGTTTTTGATACGTATGTTTATCGCTTGTATTCCCTGTGAGGTCAGAAAACAGTGTTTGTGAGAAGGTAATGTCACTCATCTGGCTCTTACTTTTCATCGTTAAGTTGGAACTGATTTCAGTTAGTATCTTTCTTTTAAGACATTTGCATATTGAATCCATAAACATTACAACAAGATTATTAGATTAGGTCAGTCTAGGTTTCTACTGAGAACAATCAGATTTCTGATCTCATTTCAGTGAGTCAGTTCTAAACACTGAACTTAAATTCACATTTCCAAGTATACTCTTGAGTAGATACCTCTGTATATCTGGGGTACCGGAGACAGTAGCTGATGGCGAGGCTGTTTAGGTACAGAATGTGGGTAGTTCGGGTGCAATTAGTGATTCTGTTAACCAGTGCAGTCTTGAAAACTGGACTTTGTTGTGATTACAGCGGTACTCTGAACTAAAGGGCACAGTTTACTTCTGTAACAACTTCTTTGGCATCAAGCAAAATAATGACTTTCAGTTTTCCTTGCTGTACTGATCTCCCACTTGGAGCAGTAGTTTAATGGGCTATACCTTCTGTTACACTAATGCAAGGGAACATATCTAACAACTGTATTGACTGAAGTGTTTTACCTTGGGAAAACCAGTGTTTTTTAGGTTTGGACGATTTCAATTCTTTTTTTCTTTTAACTGTCTGTCTTATTACCACCAAACTCTTAAAGAATTTTTAAGGTCTTATTGCACCAGCAACCAATGATTAAAACACGAACTTCATACAAGTTTGTACCAATGCTATTACAACATGCTGTGGAACTACATGTGTACAGTGAAAGCAAGCAGGATTATTTTTGAGCTTTATTAGTCTAGAAATAGAGCTTAAAGAACATTAATTTGTGACTTCAGCTTTGCACTTAAATGGTAAATGGTTTTGTATTTGAATCCAACATTTCTTCAAATGTCTCTTGTATTGCTTATTGTTTTTTAACAGGATTTGCTTTGCTTCTCCCACAATTCTCTTTTGGTTTATTTTCAGTTCATGCAGAATTCTTGTTTGCTGTCCTCATGTTTCATAGCCCTTTACGTGAAAATGTATACTTGTCTTATTTGAAAAGTGCTTTTAACTTACCTGAAATGATGTCTGACCTTGATTTGTTGCTTTTTTACAGCATTTCACCTGTAGATGTCAGTAATCAAATTGATCATTTACAATGCCATCAGCACTACTAAGTTAAACATAGCAACAAACAGGTCTAAGTTTCAGCTTCTCTGCTTTAAGTGACCATTCTAAAAAATTTATTTCCAAGAGGATACACTTCTAAATTTATTTTCACAAATGTGGTGTTAGATATTTTCTAAACTAGTGCTACCCTGTTTATAAGTCTTATGAAAGATGTGTTGCTGTTCTGAGTATGGTACTTAAGTTTTGTTACACTGTTTTTCCTTTTTTAGTGCTGTCTTGGCTGCTTTTGAAATGTTTTGAAGTAGTAACTAAACTTATATTTTGTGATTTTTTTAATTGGTTTTCAGTATTTGAGTTTTCTGCTGTACAGGAGGCATGTTCTAAAGTGGTTCAGTTCATTAGAACTAAGCTCAAAAATGATTAATTAACAAATCTTTATTGATTAAAGCAATTTCCTGTACTTAAGCTTATGCATCAGATTTCTATAAAAAAAGCTGTAGAATAGGCTGTTCTGAATGTTACAGCTGTTTATACCAACTATGCAAGATAATGTAAACTTAGCAGTTATTAATGTAGTTTGCTATAGACAAGCCAACTAGAAATGCTGTAACGCACTCCCTACATTGTGTTATATTAAAATGTCTTAAGTACAACAGTTGTGTTATTCAGCCAACAAGTCATGTATTTATAGCGCAAAATGTAGTAATGTTCTTGAGACAGCTATAGAAAATTAAACTATTCTGTCCATGTTATTTGTTAATGTGCAGTAAAGGGTAAAGCGACAAGAACTTAAATGGAGGCTTATCTGTTTTGACAAAATGCCCTCTCTCCAAGCAAACGACTTACAGTGACACTCTTTTAGTTTCAAATCACTCATTGCTACACAAAGTAGTAAAAATCATAGTAACATATTAAGTCTAGACTATGGTGATGTGTTAAACTAACAAAATAGCCTGTAAGAGATGACTTTGGTATAGTTAGAGTACTGCCTCTTAGTGCATATAACGTAAGAGAAGTTAGAAAGCTGGTACAAAAGCAGGTAGCCTGACTTCCTGGCCAGAATTCCAGAACTTGAAACATGATCTGGTCATGAAGACGATTAAAGAATTGGAGCATCTCTCATACAAGACGCTGAGAGCTGCTGTTCTTCAGCCTGGAGAAGAGAAAGCTTGGGAGGCTCTTACCTTGTGTACAAATACCTAGCGGGGGGGTATAAAGGAGATGGAGCAAGACACTTCTCACTGGTGCCCACTGACAGGACAAGAGGCAGTGGGCACAAACTGGAATACAGGAAATTCTATTTAACTGATTGATCAGTTGATGCTTGTGACCTTTAGTTTTTCTGGAGTGTTTCTTAAAGCCACCAAAATAGCTACAAGTAGTTGTATCAGGGTTGTCATGCCATTTTCAAATTCCACATCTTAAACCCCCTACAACTCCATAAATTTAAACTTCTGAAACTGTTTTTCTCTTGCCTGAAACTACTACAGTGGTACACTCTCCAGCCCTTACTCTTTCCATTAATGCAGTCATGGAAACAAAGGGGAGAAAGACATGAGGTAATGGGGGCGGGGGGAAATAGCTGCCCTTCTAGTTATTCCCCCCCCTGCTGCTAACCGTGTTCTCAAGCCCATTCTTCTGTAGGGGCAAGTATCAAACTAAGGGAGTGTTTAATTTCTGATGTCAGTCTGCAGTAAGATTCTAGCTGCATTCTTCCAGCTCTTCTGCTTTCCCAGGAGCAGAATACAACTTAGTATGTTCGTCTGTACCTTTACCTATTACAGTAGGCCATCAAGCAAGACAGTGGCTGTATTTCCCATCACGAGGAATGTGAACTGAATTAAGTATTTAAAAGATACATCTAAGCAATGCAACTGCTGCTGTAAAAACACTAAGAAGGTTTAGATCAAATCCATACCATGTTAGCAAAACATGAAAATCGAATCATTTTATTTGGACAGTGTTCAGCTGAGCAAACACAAATACAAAAACCTGAAGAGTCATTTCTGGCATGTTTAAGTTCCTCACCAGCTTGTGGGATCAATGTTCCTGAATGGCTGAAGGTTCCAGAGATCTTGCAAACTTGTTCAAATGGTACTGATTTTGCAGGAGTCCATGTGCAACGCTTGGTATCAAACAAAACTTAAACAAGTAGAACTGCATTAATGCAGCCATCATTTTCTGGATTGTTTGTTACTTGTGCGTATTTCCCTAAAGACAAAAGGGAATTAAATGTCTACAAAAGCGTGAAGTAGTTCATATAATAAATTAGATTTTTCTATGTTTGCAAGTTCAATCCACAAGTCTCTTTAAAGTGCAGGGAATTACTGTTCAAAAACTGAAATGCATTTTGAAATCTAAATCTACCTTCTGCTGAGCTGCAAACTTACGTTCTCAGAATATTTTGTTCAGGCTGTTTTTTACAAATGGATCATTTAGAGTTCTAGGTAGATTGAAAAAAGAGAAAATTGTAAGTTCTGCTATTGTCCAAGTCAACCTCTCTGTTAAAAGAAGTCAGCCTGATCTTATGAATATAGTTCTATATAGAAGTACCACTGAAAACATAATACAATTCTTCATAGTTCACATTGTTAGGTCTTTATAGACTTGTAGCATTTGCCTCATGTGACACATAGGCAAGCAAGTCAACTTTTTGTTCTGAACTTCACCTAATTTGATTTTGAAAGTGTGAACAGAAAGCCTAAGATTAAAACTTAAAAGTTTCCATTTTTAGAGTTGCCTCATAGTTGCTTCTGCTACAGCCCAAACCTAACATTTAACAGTGGATCAATTATGACTATAGGATGTGATCTAAACAATACATCAGGGAATGAAGACTTAAAACTTCTTTTAAAAGTCGTTCTGCAGTGTAACTAGTTTAACTACTTACCCCAGATAACTTTGCCCCCTTGTGTGACAAGGCCAAGCTCGCTCACGTTGACTTCAATGACAGTACCCTTGGTAATTACACCCAGTGTTGTATACAAAGGAGAAGAAGGATTCTTTTTTACACCAAGGATAGGTAGGCAAAAAGTAGCTTTAAGTTCAGGATGTGTCACATGTGCCTTCTTGAAACGTAAGCCCTGTTGCACAAGGAGTGTTAGAATGAATTAGTATTTGCTTTAAGCCCTTACAACTAACCTAGTTTTAACACTTTCAGCATTACATCCTCAGCTATGTTTTGAGAGACTGGGAAGAATGAAACAACTTAGAATACAGAATGCTATCTGCCTACTATAAAATGCCACATTTGTTTAAAAACCTGATTAATGACAAGATAAAGCTTTCTATGTATATTTTCAGGATGTCAATTTTAATAGTAGTACAAGAATAATACTCGCTACCTCAGATAGCTTCCATTCCATGAAGAAATGAGGTGTTTACGGTAACACATTTAACAGTGTTACTGGTTTTTAAGACTAGAAATTTTTCCTTTTTTCTTGTAAAACTGAAAAACCTTTCACATATCATAAAATATTAAATCCATCTCTTATAGCACTTTCTGTCTAGTGACCTGTGCTTTCTAAAGGGTACTTTACCATTAAGTACTACAAACTTTTCTGCATAAATAAAAAAAGCTATCCAAGGCTTCTGTGTAAGACGACCATCAAAATAGTAATGAGGTATGATCCAACAGGCAGCCTGCATAGCGATTCCGTTGATTCCTGTGACAAAACAGGAACAGGTATTTACAGAAAAAATACACTGTCTTAGAGAATCTAGTTTTTCCTCCTGTGCACTGCCAGGCTGCTAGAGCACAGGCACTGGTCCCGCAGCTGTGTAAGAACTGGTGAGGATGGAGGCACAGCATTTCCCTTGCATACGGTCACGACTGCGCTTCAAGCTTACTTAACAAGCCAGAAGGAGGGAGTTCTGGAGTCCTAGAACAGAGTTGGCTTCTGCAGCTGACAGAATCATAGCAGCTTGAAAAAGAAGCCTCCAACTTTAAAAGCTATTCAAACTGCCTTTGCTAAAGACCCTCCCATGTTAACTTGACAGCTCGTAGCTTTAACTTACTGGCATCATCTGAGTTAACGGAAGTAAGAGCAGAGATATTTCAACACAGACTGCAACTGCAGGGGCATCTTCCCACCCTCTGGCTATTAAAAGTTTAGATTTCTGCAAGGAAACTAATAGGAATCTTCTACATCAGTAGTAAACAAGTGCATTATCATAGAATAAAGTTTTCTCGCCACAGGAACTCAAAGCAGTAAGTCAAAAGAATTATTAGTTAAACATTCTTTAAGGCTAAAGAACATTACCATTGGTCGAATGAATCGCTCGTATTTAGGAGGCTTCCTAGTAAAGCCGTCTCCAACAAAACAAACTTTTGTAACCATTCTCTTCCAGGCCTTCTTCTTTCTCTTTCCTGTACGAATCACTTTTAAAACTTCTGTTTCTCCTTGAGCACGGACCTTTGGCACAGGAACCTCCCATTTCCCCTGGAAGGGGAAAAAAAAAGTCAGTAGTCTTACATGCCTCATTGCTAAATGAAAGGGGACAACCAAAGCATAAAATAAGATTTCCCTAAAGCATAGTGGTAGACCATGCTTTTTATACAACTAAACTATCATAACTACTTATTTTAATTAGCGTTTAAAGTTATGAAAATTGGTCATTGTCACAAGTAATTATAGGTATCTGAATTTCAATACAGTTACTTACGGCTTTTTCTTTTCTTTTCTGCTTGATCATGTTAGAGAGAACCTTAGCCCGGGACTGGCCCTCTCTGTCCAGCAGGTATGCTGGTACAGCTCCTTTAGGTGTTTTTTCATCATTCTTTTGCTTTGTATTTCTCTTTTCATGCATTTTAATGCTGCAAGGAAAGAAAACCAATATTAAGAGTAGAAGAAAAAAAAAAAAGAGGGCTCTTTTTTAGATATATCAACTTAAGATTGTGCCTGCTCAAAATTTTCATTTAAGAGATCTTTGTAAACAAGTACGTATTTATATTTAAGGAATAATCCTAAATAATTTTCAAGGTAAGCTAGTAATCTCTCTTAATGTAACTGATGGACTGCACAGTGCATAAAAGCTCGTCAATTCCCATCATGACAGGAACACAAGACGTGCATCTTACTAAGAAATTTCTGAATGACTTAAAACAAGCAGCCAAGCACTTTGAGACAGTAGCCTTCCTCTGACAAAAAAATCACATACTACTACTCTTCTGAGATTTGATGGCAGTGCTTACAAATCTGAGGAACATGTGTGGGGTCATGTTTCGTTAATTTTTGAGGCCATTTAGGGGAAAAAAAGGACCCACAAGCTAGTTAATAAACCCAATACTTCCAAAAGTAGCAGAGGAAAATAACTGTCTACACTTGGAAAACAAGCAAAAGAACACAGTAGATAGATATTAAGTTCATTAGCAATAAAGAATATTATTAACAGCTTTGATTTAAATTTCTGAACAACAGAAAATTTTCAAAATTGCTTTTGTTTATCTATGCTTGATAGTGCCATTTATCCTGGAAGACAAACCTCATGTTCTGCTCAAACACTCTACGTTACTGTACTTTTTCTACTAACACTGTTTAAAAAATGCCTGCTGCCTCTTGCTACGCTAATATGGCAGTTGATGTAAAAGCCCTAAATAAATGCCTTCATAGTTTTATCATAATTACATTAATCACTGCTATTGCTAATTAACATTTATCTTAAGGAACACTTTCAGGAGCAGGATTGTTAACATGCATGGAGAAAACTGGAAACCAGAAATGCCTTCACTGTGGCAAAACCCACTTTCCCCCACAACCTGGGCACTACTTCAAAGCACAACGTACGGCCCAAGCTGCAGGTAGTTCTTTTGTAACGGTACTAACGCCCCGTCCCATCCTTCAAACACCAGGATGACTGGACGGCGTCAGAGAAGCGGCGGTGGGTACTCACGTCTTCTTCATCTGTATCTTCTCAGCGTGCCGCTGTTTGTGGTAGAGCTTGGCCTTCAGCCCGATCATCTTCTTGGCCTTCCGCGACCGCTCGTGAGCCTCGCGGCCCTCCTTCTTCCTCCTCTTCTCGTGGTAGTCCAGGCGGTAGCCATAGCGCTTGCGGTGCAGCTCGATATACTCGTTCTGCGGCTGTAGGCGCGGGGGGGCAAAGCAGCGCGGTGAGCGGGTACCGCCGGCCGAGGAACGGGCGGGCTGTGGCCGGCGCGGCACCCTCACCCAGGCCCGGCGCCGCTGGGACACGCGGCGGGGGCCCGAGCAGGCCGCGGTCCGCCGGCACCCTCAGCGCGAGGCGGCAGCGACCGCTCGGCAGCCGCCAACCCAACCAACCAACCAACCTCCCTCCCTCCCTCCCTCCCTCCNCGTCCCCTGTCCCATCACCCCGGCTCCCACCATGGCGGCGGCCCCACGGCGTCTCCCCGCGCTCCGCCGAACCCTGTGCCCAGCTGCCTCCTCCGCCGCGAAAAGGGCGGGCGCGCCGAGAAGTGGCCCCGGCTGGAAACACTGCTCCGCGGAGCTTTGGTTCCTCCCGCGGGAGAGGCGACGCTCCGCGTCCCCCGAGGGCTACGCGCCCGACTTGGCGGGGCCAGAAAGAGGGGAAAAACGGAGGGGAAGAGGTAGGAGCCGCGCTTTTTGCCGCCCGGATCTGTGAGGTTGGGGTGGAACGGCGGGAGAGCGGCTCGGTGGCGGGGGAGAGGAAGAAACAGAGCACCTTCCGGCGGCATGGCGGCTGTCCCCGCTGGGGCCCGGCCCGTGGCACAAGCCGAGCATTGGGCTTGTTAAAGCTCTTCGCCTAGCGGCCGCAGGTTATGCGGGAACCGGCGGTTCGTAACACGGCGGGCAGGGCAGCCTCGGTTTGCGGAGCGACAGCCTAGGCCCCTGGTGGGGCGGGGCGGGGCTGAGCGGGCAGCACCGGGCAGCACCGGGCAGCGTGAGGGGATCCTGCCGGTCTCCTGCCGGCCCGCTGCCCTGGGCCGCTAAGGGCGGCGGCGGCGGCTGTAGAGGACGGGTGTGTGGCTGTGTGTGTGGTGGGGGTGGAAGTGAGCCCGTGTGCAAGCTTCCTTCCCTACCGCGAAGCATAAAATCACTGGAGTTGGATATCGGTGTCTCCTGAAGTAAGCAGCAGCCAGCTAGGAAGGCGTTTGAGCCTTCTGCGCTCAGGCCCTGTGTGGCACTGGTTTGGGTGATGCTTAAAAATCTCGTAATAAGTAATATTTTCTGTTATTTCTGTCCCAAATACGTACTTTTCTCAGTCCCCTGTCTGTCCCCCGTCTCCCTTCCTTCAAGATCAGAAAAGCTGTTTACGCTTCACGGGTCGGTAATCGGTGCTCTAGAGCTTCTGTGAGTGTGAGTGTAAACTCTGATGTTAGTTTTTCTGCTTTACTGTTTGCTAATTTCTTTGAGAAGTGTATTTAGTGTCTGTGGGCATGCATTTATGCTGCATTTTTAAGGCTTAATAACACTATTTTTGCAGATCTGACACCAATTTAACCTGCAAAGCAGTAACCTGAAAAATACTACGCTGATCTAACTTCGGAAACAGTTAAGTTTCACAATTGATATATGTAGGAGTCATATAGGTACCTGCTTGCTGTCATAAACATGTTATACAATGTCTACTTATCTTGGCAGGGAACAGTTTTAGAGATGGGATCCAGAATTTTGAGAATTATGAGGAAATTTTCAGTCAATGCATTGAAGTCATCCAGTTTGTGCAATGAGGTAAACTTTTTCTCAAATTTTGAGACTTCCTCTGTGAGCAAAAGAAATATTCGGTTTACTCTGACTAAACATTTTAAATTGGGATTTTTTTGTGTTTGGACTTCTCGTAAGTCT
The DNA here is from genome assembly GCA_003993805.1 of Himantopus leucocephalus. Taxonomy (NCBI): domain Eukaryota; kingdom Metazoa; phylum Chordata; class Aves; order Charadriiformes; family Recurvirostridae; genus Himantopus; species Himantopus leucocephalus. The sequence continues at coordinate 25,792,386 of RSEF01000031.1, read as the reverse complement.
GAATGTGAAAATTGAATTTGTAATTTTTCTGTAAACTTTTTTAATTGTCTGTGATTTTGATTACCTAACAGTTATCATTGCTAAATTCATTTTATTTACACAAAGAATTAGATTTATTTAAAATATTGTGGCTAGCAACAACATGGTTTGGTGCTAGCACAGGTTTTTACTGGACTTCCCAAATAATACTGGGATTGGACTTGGTTTAAACCTCGGTGCTACCGTCTTCATGCTTCTGCTTCCAAATAGCTGGTATTTTGAGCATATATAAATATCTAAAAACAGTATCAGTTCCTGTAGATTTTTTTTTTTAGTTTAGTTTTCTACAACTACTAAAAATGTAGCTACAAAGTAATTATTTATAATGGTACATATTGTATATGAATTTTTTTTCCTTTTAAGCCTGTGCATTTCAGAAGGACAAAATTCAGAGTCATAAGTATGACACAGCAAAACTGCAGTCTACGAAACTACAGTTCTCCGCCAGGTATAAGTTTAAATTGTTTTCTTAATCATAAGGATTACTCTAAAAATGAGTAAGAATGCTTTCTAATTTGTGTTTTATGGTATTCTTGTGTTTTATGGTATTCTTTCAGTCATTATTTATAGAATTTGGTGTATTAAGTGCAAACAGAGTAGTTAAAAGGTTCAAGGACTGAGAAGCAGTGTTTTGTATTGCTCCTCTTTTCTCAGTAGGTGTATGGTATAAAGCCTTTAGCAAATATGAGAAAGAGAAGGTGCACATGTATAGGAAGTCAGGTCAGTTGTGAAGTGTCCAGTTGCCTGAACTATTAATTGGTTATCAAGTAACTAATGATAGCCAGCATGTTGGACAAGGGGAGAAAGACAGGAATCGAATTAAATAGAAGTTTTAAGTTATCATTAGTGTACTTTCTTTGCAGACTCAGGATAAAAGAGAGTAAAAAGAATAAGATACTTCAAACGCAAAATTTAAATTGGAAGGATTTTTTGCTGGTCTTTGAGTAACTGCACTGAGATTGAATGGAAATCAATTGATATAAGGTAGTGTTGGGAGTCAGGGCCGCTTTTTCTACATCAAGATGGAGATGGGAAGAAAATACTGGTAACTGGTGGGTAACTAACTTCATTTTAACATTAAAAAAAAAAATTGTTCATGGATTCAGCACTGTGTATCTTACCAAAAGTCTGTAACCTGCAGTAATGTACCTCGGAAGAAGACTTACTCTTTGTTGCTAGTGGTAGCACAGTCTCTGTGTATCACTGTTTCCATGTAGTTGTCTATGCAATGTCCTTGCTGTCTGCTGTATTTATCCCTGGTTTTGCTGTGCTGCATACCTCAGTGTGTCCCATGGAGGCAGAGCTTCATTCCATACATGAGAAGACAAGCAAGAAATCTCAAACATACTAATGTGTTGTTTTGTGGGTTATTTTAGAAACTGGAGGGAAAAAGGCAGTGTTAGTTGGTGTTTTCTTTTGGGGTGGTGGTGGTGGATGTTGGTGAATTTCCAGCCTGCTGCCTTGCTTCAGTCTTTCTCCTCATTGAGACATTAACCTATAAGATGCCCCTTTAATGTCTCTCTGGTAAGAGGGGATCTCTGTAGGTGGTTAAGGAATGTTAGTTTAAATATTGTTGCATTCTGTTTGGCCTATCAAACAGAAACTAAAGTACTAGGAAAGTGAGTTCCTGAGATACAATTTAAATGACTTGAGTAACTGAATTAGGGATTAGTTTCATAAAAATTTAGCTTGGCAGCTTATTTTCCAACTTAATAGGGTGTGAGAGAGGAAATGTCTTTCAAGAAAATATGCATTTAAAACTCCTCAGTCCCATGTTTTCTTAACCTAGGTCAGTTTGCATTTTCTCTCTGAGAATTATGCTGTCTAGCTTTAGTGTTTAAAGGAAAAATGACTTTTGACATTTGCTGTCTAAGAGCAAGTTCAGATGAATGTCAACATTACAGTTGTCTTGAACTGTTCTGCTATTGCTTCTGCAGAGTAAGATTTTACTGTGCTGATAATACTTTTCTGTGTTGGGTTTTTCCTATTGTTTTTAAATTGCAGCTATTTTGAAGAGTTTCTCTTTTTTTTTAAGAGGGAGAGATATTTTTTGAAAATTAAGTATATATCTTTAGAAATTTGAGGTGGTAGAGATTGCGCATTGCCATGAGTTGTGGTTCTGAATCTTTTTTTTTTTTTTTTTTAGNTGAATTTTTTTTTTTTTTTTTTTTAGTAAGTTTTTTAGGAGTTTTCTCAAATATATTTAATTGTGTTAAAATCTATCATTTCTACATTGGGACGTCTTACAAATTTTTGTTTTGTTTTGTTTGTCTCCAGGAGATGTTAAGTCTTTGCGTTCTGTCATTAATCCTCATATATCCAGGTATGTCAAGCTAACTTATTTTTCAGATGTAACTGGTAATCAGAGCAGTTGATGTGATAAGAAGTCATGGGTTGTTGCTGTACCCATCACATCCATAGCTCATGCGCATGTTCTAAATTAAAGTTAGAACTTCCTTAGTTTTACCCTTCTGACATTTCAATATAGAATGGTATTGGTGTTGGGGAGGTCTTGAACTGTCTCTTGTTTACATCATCAGAACCAAAACTGGGCTTTTAGGGAAGCTCCAAACCCATGGTGGCTGCTGGGAGCTGAATGAGGGAGAAGGGATATCTTGGCAGTCAAACCACCGCTGCAGGCAGGGCTGCATACTCTGTGTTTATGGGAGCGCTCAGCTGTGTTAGATGAGGGCAAGGGAATTAGGGGCTGAGCTGCCAAAGAAATAGCTTGGGGCTGAAGTTCCCTTTGGAAGACTACTTCTGTCCTGAGGGCAAATTCAGTGAATATGGGGGCTGAGCGCAAGCCTGTGATGTGCAGAGCTAGTGAAGCAGTTTTGGAAGCTACTGGCAAGGTACTTCAGAAAGGAAGACTTGGCTGAACAGAACCAAGGACAACTTCATGGGAACTTGGATGCTGTATTTGGAGCGTAAAGGGTATATAGGCAATGGATTGTTTCAGGCACTTGGGGTTAGGGATTGGGATTGATGAGAGGGTGGAGGGCTTGCTTCTATCTGTCGGGAGGGCAGTTGGTTAAGGTGAGGCCAAGAAGTGTCCTTCCCCTGAAATGAAGTGTGGAAACCTGTTCCAAAACTCTTGGGTACTACTGAGCTGAAGAAAATCCACCATTTCAATGCTAATGAACTTCTGTATCAGAATGTATCTGTCTCAGATATGCAACAGGGGAAAAATGTTATTCATCTGTTATGTTGTTCTCAGTGAATATTAATTGTTTGTACAAATAACAATATCACTGAATAAAAAAATTACCTCAGTAAAAGCAATGTTTTTGCTTTATGCAGAATCCGAAACATTGGCATTATGGCCCACATTGATGCAGGGAAAACTACGACAACAGAGAGAATGCTGTATTATTCTGGATACATAAGAACACTTGGAGGTTAGAAATACTTTTTATATTTCAATAAGTTTGAGAGATTTATTAGTATACAATAACATGCAATGCAGTTGGAGGTTGATGCTGGAATACTTAGCATAGAAGCCAGTTGTTCTAAAGTTGTCCTGCAATATAACGCAATTTTAATGCACATTCCATTGCGTTCTAAGGCAGTTGTACTTTGAGAAATCATAGGTTCATGTTTTTCTTTTAGTGGATTGATTTGTTTAATATTTAATTAGAGGTTCTCCTTGTTTTACTTGTTGCTCATTTGCTCATTAGCTGTTGTGGTAAAGCTGTTTCTTCAGTTCTCTTTTGACCTGTAAAGAGACCAGATTAACAAAAAGGAACCATTTTGAAATCCATAGCACACAAGGAAGAATTCCTTGCTTCAACAACTCTCGCAGAAGATTGAAAGGGCCACAGCAGCCTCCATTTGTGCTATTTTTTAACCTTTTAAATTTAATTCAGTGTTCTCTGCTGTGTGTGAGACTGGTAGAAGATGTTAGGCTTGTGGATTGGTTGAACTTGGTGGCCTGCTTGTTTAAAAATACGGAACTGCTTCTCTTTTTATTAAAAAATAAAAAAACCACACCACAAGCAAAACCCAACCTCTTACTTGTTTGGTTTGGTTTTTTGTTGGTTTTTTTTTTTAAACTTAATTACATTTTAATCACTAAATTTTAAAATGTCAGTCACACTCCGTACAGTGAGTGCAGCCGGGTTTTTTAAACCTGTAGTTTGTTTACGGTTTTGGACTTTGCTTTAGTTTGTAAGTTTCGCATGGTGTTACTAGGATTAAGAACAACAAAAAGGTTGTTGGAATTGCTTGTCTTTGACCTACAGAGCATCTATTCCCTGGAAAGGGAGCCTGGGTAAATTAGCTGACATTACCATTTTCTGAAAAAGACTTATACATACATAAAAGGAACAGTATTTCCAAATCTCTCTTAGCATGTGTATTCCAAGACAATTTCAGCTTTTGAATTGTTTACCTACCCAGCTGTAGTCCTTCTCTCTGTTCACAGATGTTGATGATGGGGACACAGTGACAGATTTTATGGTACAGGAGCGAGAACGTGGTATTACCATTCAGTCTGCTGCTGTTACATTTGACTGGAAGGACTACAGAATCAATCTGATTGACACCCCAGGTACTACACTTTAGCAGTACTCACGTTATTAGGGGAGAGTAGATGAGGTGGGATGTTGTAGAACATAAATCTTGGTTTTAAATATGATGCAATATTTAATTGGTTTAACTGCGGCAGTAAAAAGGCCTATACTGAGTTCTGTTCAGCTTTGGCTAATTATTGTTTGCTGGTGCCTAATCTAGCTTGTTTAAACTGAGCTCAGACATTTCCACACTAAATTGCTCTCAGTTCTGGGATTGCAATGTAACGATCTTTTGTATTTCAAGGACTGATGGGTGTATTTCTCTGCAAGTGAAGACAACGTTGTTTTGACATGATTTAAAAAAAAAAAGAAAAAAAATTGTAATGACTTGTTGATGCTGCCTGCTTGAATTATCATGGTATAAAAGCAAGATTGTTTTTTAGGTCATGTGGACTTCACAGTGGAAGTTGAGCGTTGCTTGAGAGTCCTAGATGGAGCTGTAGCGGTGTTTGATGCTTCAGCTGGTGTCGAGGTAAAAGTAACTGGTAGATTTTTATTTTTTTTTTGTCTAATGACTGAAATCAGGTTGAAATAATATTGCAGAGATGTTCTGTATTATCTGTTTTGATACTTTGAACAAAATTCAGCTTCAGGAAACTGAGTGTTTTAATTTCAAGTCCTGTAGCATGCAGGAATTTCTGTGGTAATAAGGGACAACTAAATGGGATTCCCATTAAAGTCTGAGGGTTTTTTTGTTGTTTTATTGCTGTCCTTTACAAATGTTGACTGAGGTGAATGCTTCTGGCTAGCTCCACCAGTGGAAAGAAATTAATAGCTGTTCATTTCTCATTTTTAGATTTCATGTAGAAAATGAGTAATTTTCAGCCAGAATTTCTCCCTCCCTGATGGCCTGTTTGACATGCCCTTTGGGGCATAGAGCAGAAAAGGTGGAGGCAGGCTTGAATTTGACTTTATAGCATGAGATGTTTGAGTAGTTCAATCCTGTAGAAAAGTCACATGTTGTGAAATCAATGTGTTCCGTGGGACATACTTTTTCCTAGATGAGGGATGACGGAACTCTTGATCAGTGTGAGTCACATTATTTAACTTGCTATTGGAAAGCATTTAGGTACTTTCGTATATGAACCTGAACTGAGTAATAGCCCCCACCCCCAACAACAAAACAATTAGATCTGCTTGTGCTTTTTTTTTTTTTCTAAAACTGTGTAAGAAATTCTTGCATTATTTCCATGTATTGATAAGAGACTACTGAAATCTGAACTGATTTTCATATATACCTGTTTTAACTTTCAAATAAAAATGCAGTCATGTTTCAGCAGTACACAAATTACTAGCAAAACCACAGTAGCTTTTAGTGTTTTATGTGTAGCCACAGAAATGCTTGCTTTTGTGTCCTTAAGTATCTTGGCAATAAAGTTTTAAGTCTCTACTGAGTTTTTTCCATATATATCGCCTGTAATGCATAGTTTCTGTCCGTGTTCCCTTGCCCCTATGCCTGTGTGCCCTTAGTGAAGGACAGGGACTGATGGCAGCTGAGAGAAGAGATGAGACAAAGCTGTTTGTGTTAATCTGTGCTGCTAGATACAGGATTGTTGCAACACATTCAGCACAGTTTCCTTCTGTGCTCTGAACTTGATCCCTCAGTGTTGTTGGTGAGTATATAGTTCGGCTGTCGGCACTAATGTTTCCATTTTGTCTTTTTCTTTAGGCCCAAACTCTGACAGTGTGGAGACAAGCGGACAAACATCAGATACCACGGATTTGCTTTTTGAACAAAATGGACAAAAACAGGGCAAGGTATTTAGACAGTTATTTTAATTGTTGCTAAAAGCCTTGTAAGAGAATATATCTAATCAAGTTTTTCTGTTAAGTGTAGAGCAAGCCAATTATGTTAATACTTACTATATACATCTTTGATTATGCACATGCATATTTTTCTGTAATTTTAGGAGTAATTTTTGCTGTAAATAAGGAATGGTGAACCTATTTTACTATATCATTATGTTTTGTGTAACTTAGTATCTGTTGTTTTAATATAGTTTTACATATGCTGTTGAGAGTATCAAACAAAAGTTGAAGACGAAACCGTTGCTTTTACAGGTAAGCTTAGAAATGAAATGTTTGTTTGCTTTGTTTCAAATGGAACTCCTTTCTTAATTTCTTGCAGCTGTCTAAAATCTCCACTCTATTTGCCAGTTGCCTATTGGGGAAGCCAAGACCTTCACAGGACTGGTTGATGTTGTGACTAAGGAACAAATAATTTGGAAACCTACTTCTGATTTGGATGATGGAAAAAATTTTGAGCAAAAGCCACTGCTGGAGGCTGATGATCCCCACCTGTTCCAAGAAGTCCAGGATGCCAGAAATGCCTTAATAGAACAAGTAAAGTTTTAAAGTAAATACGTAATATATTTAAAACCGTTATTTAGAACAGTAGAAAAAACAGGCTGAAAGGGACTGCTGGAGGTGTCTGGTGCAGTGACCTGATGACTTCAGCATTAGATCAGGTTGCTCAGGCCTTGTTCAGTTGAGTTTTCAAGTCTCTAAGGATGGTGATTACTGTCTGCTTAGGCAGCATGTCCCAGTACTCGATCATCCTTGTAGTCAAACATTATTTTTCTTTCTCCAATGGGAATTTACCATGTTGCAGCCTGTGACAGTGCTGCTTGCCCTTTCCTTGTGTACCTCTGAGAAGAATTTGTCTGTGTTTTCCCTTAAGTAGGCCCACCACCACCACCATTTCAAGTAGTAAGAGCATTTGCATCCTGCCTTAGCCTCTCCCAAGTTAGACAAACCCATCTTTCTGTGCATCCAGCTGCACTCCAACCACCTTAGTAGTTTTCCACTAGACTTTGCACAGTTTGTCAGCCTCTTTTGTGCTGGGGAACCTAAAAGCAGACAGTGTGTTAGATGCAGCTTCACAAGTACAGGGTAGAGGGTACTAACCACTTGCCCTGCTGCCTGGTATCCTGTTAGCCTTTGTCACTAGAAGGGGATGCTGCTGATTCACGCTCACTTGTCCAACAGGACCCTCAGGTTGACTTCTGCAGAGCCATTCCCTATCTAGTTGATTCGCAGTCTGTATCAGTGCGTGGATTTGTTCTGTTCCAGGGCCAAGATGCTGCATTTGTCCTTGTTGAACTAACTTCAAATTTTCTTCACTTCCTTTCCATCTGTCAAAGATGTTTAATGCACGTTGGAAATGTTAATGTGTGATGGCAAAACATGCTGAATACAGAGAGTTGGGCTCCCTGGCTGTACAGTATCTGTAAAATGAAAAATACTCCTTGCTTTAAAATAGGGAACTGAAGAAAGCAAATGCTAAATTTAGTATTCAGTTGGCTAACATGGCATCTTGTGCTGTCTTAGATGCCAAATGATACTTGGGATATTCACACGAGGCCTGGCAGATGTGACTCAGTACCTGCAGGATCTCCATACCCGTCTGGAGTGGCAGCTAGAAGCTGGATGGGATGTTGCAGGCTGATCAAAATGGCACTAAATACTGTGTTAGAGGCAGCTGAATCCCACCATAAATCTTGTTGCAGATCCATCTAAAAAGTCCATGGGAGACATGAGAAAAGAACAGTATAAATATTTCTTTAACATAGATTGTCATACTGTGAAGCTAAGAAAGAGAATGGAAACTCGATCTACTTGATACCAGGTTTTGCACAGTTGACAGTTTAGAAGGGGTGAAGAATGGAAGAATTAATGGAAGTAAAAGAATAATTTGCCTATTGAGCAGTGTGTAACTGTTGAAATAATTTGTCCAGAGCGTTTCTCTTCTCCTGTCAACTGCCATTTTAAGGTCTCACATTGTTTTGTGTAATTTAGATAATGATATTGGAAGACTTGGTTGTACTTGAGAGACTCTAAGCAAGTCTTTTCTGCAACTAAAAAGGGTCTTTTTTATTACATTCAATTTGGTTATATGCAACTTAAAAGTGTAGTAGTGATTACATTTGAATGCATGCTTTTATAAGCAAAATTTGGGAGGTTAATTATGTTTAGCTCAGATATCGACCCATTTTGCAGAAGGGCTGCCCTCCATACAACTTTGCGTAATACTGTGCGAGTGCATAAACAGATGATGCTAGACTCAGTTTCCTTTGAAACATCAGAATTGGAGAGATTCATTTTATATTGCTCTGAGTTCAGTAAAACACGTACACAATCTGGTTTTCAAAATTTCCAGGTTTTAAATGGGGGTGTTATTATTCAGCCTTTTATCTAAAGAAATGTATTGTCAGATAGAAAGCTTTGTAAGAACAATGTTGGGGTTTTTCTCTTTGGTTTCTGGGCCCTTCCTGAAGCAGGAAGGGGCGGACCAGTAGTGCGATAATTGAGATAACCTTGTGTTTGTAAAATCTTTTTTATATGCTTTCTATCCTATTAATGCTTCTTGTCAGAAACACTGTAAAATTTAGTAGTTTGAATACCAGCCATCTTGCACACTTGCTTTCACTTAATTAAATTAACGCTTTCCTTTATCTCTCATGTTTTAACTATCAGCTTGATTAGACTTGTAATTGCGTATCAATGATTTCAGTATTTGTTCAATTGCTGTCGTAGCCACTAGAGGGGGCAAAGTGCCTTCCTGCACGGAGGGTGTCCTGTGCCTGTAACAGTGCAAGAGTGTAAGTGAGACGAGGCTTAAAGACTAGTTAATTTATTTGTCAAGCTAAGTGGTACAGTTTCAAAACACAGATGAGCTTTTGGACCTACAAGCCTTTGACATGAAGAAGGTCAAAATGTCCTGAAGGCTTGTGTGTTTTTTACCAGCTGTATATCTGTTGGTTCACAAAGGTTACTTGTGGCTTACATCAGACTTCGCCTTGTTTGCAGATCTGAAATACATTCAGTTATACCCTTCATGGCTGTCACTGTATGGCTGCAGGGTTTTTCAGTTTCAGGGAGAAGTACAAGCATTTTCTCTCCCGCTGATGTTTTGCCTGACAGCAGCTTTATAAGTTGATTTTTTTTTCCTGTGTCTTTTCTTGAAACCTTCATTTCCATAATTTTCTGTGGTTTGAGTTTATGATCTCTGATGTCTTTAAAGCCTTTTTTTCCTGCTCTGTTTAGCTATATATCCTAAATAACTAGGATTTGTGACTTGTCTGTGAAACTGCTATATGCCAAATAATAAAGAACTATTCTGTTGAAGGTTGCGGATCTGGATGATGAATTTGCTGAACTGGTTCTAGGAGAATATAGTGAAAATTTTGACTTAATACCAGCTGACAAGGTAATTTTTACATTTCATTATTTATAAACAAGTTTTTAGTAGCTGTTATTCTGTAAGGCTGGGGTTTTTCTTCCTTGGGCTGATACGCATTTTTTTATCAACAACAACAAAAAAATCACACCAGCTTTTGTAGTGAATTTACAGTACTGTGTATTTAGGACAAAGTATATTTCAGCTTAGTACAAATTTTATACAATAATATATTAACTATTATTCTCAGACATGCTAGGCACAATTTTAAAAGTAGGGTACCTTTCTTCAGGAAGGTTTGTTGGTTTTGTTTGGTTTTTTTTGAAAGTTAGGCTGCTGCAAAAGAATTTAGGGAAAGGTGAATGGAATTTCCAGGTAGAGTCAGTGCAGTCTGTGTCCGACCTACTGATTCTTACTAACAAAAGTAGCATCTCAACTGCTATGAATTGGTTGGATATTTAGACACTGCATGTCAAAAGTGGTGAGGTACAACATTCTGAATTAAAAGGACTGTTAGAAAAAGAACAAGAACAGCTGCAGATCTGCATGAAATGTTTAGAAATCTTAAAAGCGGTGTCTTCTGGTTTAGCATCTAAACATTTGAGTTTATGGCTTAGAGCTTATTAAAAGCAGTGAAATTAGTTTGGATGAGTGATGTTATATTTGTAAACATACTTTTCAACTTTTGGGGATTTGTTAGCAATGTCTGATAGATGAAATGCAATTTAAGACTAAATTGTAGTTCACATATTAACAGAAGATAATTCTTTTTTGCAGTTACAGTCTGCTATCCGCAGAGTCACACTAGCTCAGAAAGCGGTGCCTGTACTCTGTGGCAGCGCGCTGAAGAACAAAGGAGTGCAGCCATTACTGGATGCTGTTATTATGTACTTGCCTGCACCTAATGAGCGTTCATATGAGTTTCTGTAAGTACAGCGAGAAAAGGAGGGTCAGGAAAAAGGAAGAATAAGTAGAAAAGCGTAAAAAGCAAAAATATTAATAAGGTCTTCTTATCTTTAAAAATGTTCATTGATTTTAGGTATTTAATAACAGTAAAGACGTGTAGACATAAAAATACGCTTGCGTACTGAACCTGCTTTGGTCAGTGCTACTGGGATTGTGTGCATTTGTCTCCAGTTGTCAAACTTGCACTTTAGAGTTCTAAAGTCCATTTTTAATCTGAGGATATTTCCATTTTACAAAATTAGGGTCTAGGGATCATCTTTAGTATTGGCTGAGTCGCATGACATCTTATGCATCCTACTGGAGCTAGAACTGCTTAGGTTAATATTTTTTGGTATAAATTATGATTTTTAAAAATATGCCCCTATTAATATTACAATAAGAAACATATTGCTTCTTAGATGAGTGGTAATTTAGGTAAACGCGAGTTTGAGTGGATTAGTCCTACAAGTATGCTTTTTGTTGTGCTTTTTGTTTTGCAGACAATGGTACAAGGATGACCTGTGTGCCCTAGCATTTAAAGTTCTCCATGATAAATGTCGTGGACCACTAGTGTTCATTCGCGTTTACTCAGGTTCACTGAAACCTCAATCAGCTGTATATAATATTAACAAAAGTTGCACGTGAGTAAGGTAGAGATGTGGTTTAGTGTAGCATTGGAATGTCTGTTAAAGTCCTGAGTAATACAAGAATTTAATTTTCAGGGAGAGAATGAGCCGGCTGCTCCTGCCTTTTGCTGATCAGCAAATTGAAATACCATCACTAATGCCTGGCAACATTGCCCTTACTGTTGGGTTAAAACAGGTAATGGAAAATACTGATTTGGTAAGGGAGCTTGTTTCACTAGGGTGCTTTCCGCTTTTATGGTATTGTATCTCAGACGTGTTCTTGATTATTGTGACGTATGTAAACTTGCTTTATTTGCAGTACATGTACACGTACTTCCTCCTAAAATGAAATATTACAAGGTACATATGTCAGTTATTGACCCGGGAGATGCAGTGCTGATTACATGGAAAGGGCTGAAAACTGAAGGTTTATTTTAGAAGGGTTCTGAGCTTGTATTTATCTTGTAGCTCTCAAAATACAATGTAATGCCATGGAGAGACCTCCTATGGGGAAGGAGAGTGGTGTTCCCAATAAGTACCCAACAGCAAAAGTTAAATAAGTTTGTTTCATGCTTGCTTCTATTAGTTTACTAATTCAGTGTTTTACTGTCTGAACAGGCTACATAGATCTCATTTGCACAGATTTTCTAAAATCTAACCAACTTTGGCATGCATAAGCAAATTCTCAATTACCAGTGCTGTTCTTTGTGGCTTTATATCTTGACTAGTAAGTTAGATTTAAAACGCAGTGAACTGGACAAAGAAATGTTAGTCTAAATTTGAGCAGTTTTTCCTCTTCCAGATCACTTTAGTTATTTGAAGAGAGAAGTTACAGTAATTATTTATAAATGAGTAAAAAAGTGGAGTTTAGCACAAGTGGTTTTGAGGAAGAGAAATGGTCAGGGTTTGTGGTTTTGTTTTTTTCATATCCCCTTCTCACCCTCTCCTGTGTCTTGTGGGTCACTGGGTGTTGCTCTGTAGAGTGCCACTGGAGATACCATAGTGTCGTCAAAGGCTTCAGCAGTAGCTGCAGCACGCCGAGCTGGAAGGGATGCTGCAGGAGAGAAAAAGTCTACCAGTGATGTAGGGAGCCTTCTGCTGGCAGGTGTTGAGATCCCTGATCCCGTCTTCTTCTGTACAATTGAACCTCCTTCAATGGCCAAACAACAAGGTACGATGTAGCTACCTAAGAATATCATGTGATATTCTGCAAATGAGATAGTCAAGCATAACCATATTCTCATATGTAAGGAGCAGTGCTCATCACCGATCCATGCACACCTGGTTGACGTGACTGAGTTGCACAACTTTATTGATCAGTGATCTAATAAGGACCTTTTTGGTGTTTTGCACAGAAGTTAGATTTTAGATTGTGGTTGTCAGTATCCTTTGCTATTACTACGTCAAGCAGCACTAGCAGTAGTACTTTTCTAGCTTTTGTGTCTAGAAAAGTAATACTTCATTTTGAAAGAAGAGATGAAGGCACTTTCATTTCCTACTGTCAAGGCTTAGTTTTGCTGCAGTCACGCTGGTGTGCCGTATGTGGTATCCTGAGTACAAGAAACCTTGAAATGTGGTTTTCTTTCAGTCAGCGCTCACAGTTTTACTCTATGGTGTAAAGTCTTCACTTAGCGAGACTTCTGTGTGTCTAGTTCACCCACGCAGTGTGAACTGTAATCTTACTGCCTTTCCCAGGAATCTGTACCAGAGAACTTGGTTCTATTTGACTTTATTGGATGCAGGGGGAAGCATAGTGACAAAGGATGAGGAAGAGGATGAGGTATTTAATGCCTTCTTTGCCTCAGTCTTTACTAGTAAGACCAGTTTTTCTCAGTGTGCCCAGCCCCCTGAGATGGAAGACAGAAACAGGGTGCCGAATGAAGCTCCCATAATCCAAGGGGAAATGGTTACTGACCTGCTACAGCACTTAGACACACATGGGTCTATGAGGCTGTATGGGATCCACCTCAACAGTACTGAGGGAGCTGGTGGAAGTGCTCACCAAGTCACTTTGCATCATTTACCAGCAGTCCTGGCTACGTGGGGAGGTCCCTGTTGACTGGAGGTTAGCAAATGTGACACCCATCTACAAGAGGGGCTGGAAGGAGGATCCGGGGAACTATAGGCCTGTAAGTCTGACCTCGGTGCTGGGGAAGGTTATGGAGCAGATCATCTTGAGTGCCAGCACACAGCATGTACGGGACAACCAGGTGATCAGGCCCAGTCAGGACGGGTTCATGAAAGGCAGGTCCTGCTTCATTAACCTGCTCTTCTTCTGTGACAAGGTGACCTGCTTAGTGGATGAGGGACAGGCTGTGGATGTTGTCTACCTAGACTTTAGTAAAGCCTTTGACACCGTTTCCCACAGCATTTTCCTGGAGAAACCAGCTGGTCACGGCTCGGACAGGTGTACTTTTCACTGGGTAAAAAACTGGCTGAGTGGCCCAGCCCAAAGAACTGTGGTGAATCCAGTTGGTGGCCAGTGACAAATGGCGTTCCCCAGGGCTCAGTATTGGGGCCAGTTCTGTTTAATATCT
>RSEF01000031.1:25756034-25778389 GCA_003993805.1 Himantopus leucocephalus | reverse complement strand
CCCCTCACTACAAGAAAGACATTGACGTGCTGGAGCGTGTCCAAAGAAGAGCAACAAAGCTGTTGAAGGGTCTTGAGCACAAGTCTTAACAAGGAGCAGCTGAGGGAATTGGGGTTGTTTAGTGTGGAGAAAAGGAGGATGAGGGGAGACCTTATTGCTCTCTACAGCTACCTGAAACAAGGTTGTAGCGAGGTGGGGGTCAGTCTCCCAAGTAACAAGCAATAGGACAAGAGGAAATGGCCTCAAGTTGCGCAGGGGAGGTTTAGGAGGGATATTAGGAAAACATTCATCACAGAAAGGGTTATTAGAAAGGCATTGGAACAGCCTGCCCAGGGAAGTGGTTGAGTCACCATCCCTGGAGGTATTTAAAAGACATGTAGATGTGGGTGCTTAGGAACATGGTTTAGTGGTGAACGTGGTAGTGTTAGGTTAACAGTTGGACTTGATGATTTTAAAGGTCTTTTCTAACCAAAATAATTCTATGATTCTATGACTCCTTTTGGAAATAGTTACTTTCAACTCTATCTTCATTCCAACAAAGCTGAGCTTGGTTGGGGATGGAGGGGAGGAAGGCCAAGTGCCAGTGTAGTATGATGGAATGGAGCAAGGTAGAATGCAGATTTGGAGAAACAGATCTGTGGGCTGAGCCACTGGGTTGCAAGGTGTGCCTGTTTTGGGGGGGTTTGGATGTTTTGTTTTATGGGGAGTTTTTTGTTCTGTTGTTTGGGTTTTTTTTTTGTGGGTGTATTTTTTTTTTTTTCAAAGACTATAAGGTAGAACAAATACAGTCTCAGCTGTGAGTTTATCATTCTGTAGCTGCTTTCCTCAGCACTAAGATAATGGGGAATCAGAAAAAATAATTTTCATTTGAACCTTTATGTGTTGAATTCATCTTGAAATATTTAGGCAAATCATATACAAATTAGTTGACAATTTTTCTTCTCTGTAAAAAGGTAGCAGTACTTTGCATTGACTTGATGAACCACTCTACAGGTCCATTCTGTCTTCATAGAAGTACAAAACATCACTCTGAAAATAGTATTTTTTAATAATTAAATTAAAGCACTGTGTGGCATGCAGTTAATTTGTTGGAGAAAATCAGAAGTTGCAAGTTACTTGTAATTTGAGTTGACTGTTTGCCAAAATCTATGCTTCTCTACGGTCCTTTTGATTCCTTCTGAAAATGATCTGACCTTATGAGGAAAGTGATGTTTAGACATTCATTGTGATTCTCAAATTACTGAAGTCTCTTAGATACAATGTTTGATATTTATGTACAGACTTGGATAACGCATTAAGCTGCCTTCAGCGTGAAGATCCAAGTTTAAAAGTGAAGCTAGATCCTGACACAGGACAAGTAAGATGAATCTTCTATTGCTCGCCTTATAACCAAGCTTTATTTTAGAACTGTCAAGACCACTCGTCAATTAGTTCCTTTGCATATTGAGGTTTTCTTGAATAAAAAGTACTCTAAATGTTCATATCGTATATGTACAATGAAGCCTTGTGCACTTGCACTTTACAGAGTAGAGGAAGTCATCCTGTGCTCTGCATGTTTTTGACAGTTCTGTATTTTAAAGTTTGAATTACATAGTCTTTAAGATAATGTAAGATGACCTTTTTTATAATGGTCACAGTAATGGTAATTACCCTCTCACTTATATGGTGTTTATGTCAGATGACCTAAAGCAGTCCCATTTTCTCTCTAGGCTCCTTAGAATTTGAAATGTTTCTAGGAGACTATTAAGAGCATACAAGTCCTTGCTTAAACAGTTTGTATTAAAACCTGAGTTTTGCATGTTTTTCCTCTTCTCTCTTAACTCTTCTTGATAGACTATTCTTTGTGGCATGGGAGAACTACACATAGAGATCATTCACGACCGAATCAAACGTGAATATGGAATTGAGACTTATTTGGGACCTCTTCAAATAGCATACAGAGAAACCATCCTAAATGCTGCCCAAGCTGCAGGTGAAATGAGTGAATGGAAGGACCATCTTGTTTCTGATTTTGTAGCTTGATTTACTTTAAATGATCTTATGAGTAACTTTCAGATGAATTTTATGTGTTAGTTTTTTTCCCAAATGGTTGTTTTGCCTTTTTTTTTTCCCCCCTGCAGATACATTGGACAAAACAGTAGGAGATAAACGACACTTTGTAACTGCAGAGTTAGAGGTGAGGCCCAGATTAGGGGAGAGAGCGATGACAAAACCCGCCATCAAGTATGCTGCGAGCGTCACTGAAGTGCTACCCAAAGAACTCCAAGAAGCTATAGAAAATGGAATCACAAATTCTTGCATTCAAGGTAAAGGAAATACTATGACAGCTATACTAGTCTAACGTTTCTTTAAGAAGCAATTTAGTATGTTTTTAGGAGGAAAGACTCCTTGGTAGCTTGAAAACTAAGAGCTAGTACATATTATCATAAGATGCAAAGGAAAATTCTGAAATTTCCTTAACTACAAAAATTGCCAAACACTCCTTTCCTTATGCCAGGAATGGAAGTCAGCATGCCTTTGGTTTTAAGGTTGATTTCTTCTCAGTCACTCAACAGTGAGCTTGGGGTTTTTTTGGTTTGTTTTTTTAATCTGGTATAAGAGATAAGGCATTTACTTGATGACATCATGTAAGCCACAGTGATGTGACAGAAGTGGGTTCAGAGGCCAACATGTACATACCACACTTCTATTAGAGTTACTATTATTTTTTTATTTTAAAATTTTAAATCCATGAAAGTGTACCATAACAAGCCTTACCTAATTGCAAAGTATAGGCTTTCTGAAGGACTAAAACTGTGCTTTATGTTTGATTAAAAATAGAAACTATTTAATAATTTGCGGCCAAAGAAGTCTCCCTTACAGTAAAATTGACAGGGAGTAGATTGATGAGAATTACTCTGGAAGCAACAGCATGAGGTGTTTTTTCCACGTTGCTTTGTTGAGTTGGAAAGCATCTCTCATCTCTGTCTGTGGAATGAGTCTGGACTGCGTGCTTTCTTCGTACTTCTTGAAGGCACTTCATAACTGTGCTGTCTCTAGCCTAAGATACATGCCATTAAATGTTTAAAAAAAAAATAAAAAATTAGACCCAGCCATGTTGTCTGTAGGAAAAAAGCTATGTGTTTTTTTCTCACATGAGGTTCAGGCTCCCATCCAGCCTAATACAGTTTTTGGTCTGATTGAGAGTCCTGGGTTGGAGGGAGGTAACCCAGCTAGGACACTATGCTCATGGAATTGAGTTAACCGTGCAGTTTTGGTAGTGGGGGCTTTGATGTGATCACATTGTGTTGAAAAGGAAAATACAGAAGATATTCTGGCTTCTGGTTAAACAACAGGTTTCACTGATTTTTCAAATGAGGTCTTGTTTCAATAGACAAGCTTTAAATATCGTAATGCATTAAAAAATTATTTTTTGGAATGGTTGTATGGATGAGCATACTCGGGAACTTCTGGTTCTGAAAATTATCTTTGCTTTTGGTAAAGAGAGTAAGAAGAGTATGACTCTGCCAAAAGAGACAAAGGAATGCAAAGCTAGGGAACGACAGAATCACAAGATGAGGAACAAGACCAGTAGTCATGCTCTTTGGGGGAGGAAGAGGAAGGAGAAGGGAAAGAGGAAAGTGAGAAGCTCCCAATCAGTCCTGAAACTTTTTTGTGTGTGTCTTAATGTTCTGAAAAACAAATGTGCTTTTTTCTTTTTGTTATTTTTTTTTTCCTAGGACCCTTGCTTGGATTCCCAGTTCAGGATATAGATGTAACAGTGCAATCACTGACGGTGCATCCTGACACCTCCCACACGATGATATCAGCCTGTGTCTCCCGTTGCATGCAAAAGGTACAGTGAAACTGTAAGCTGCTGTAGAACACAGCAGCATGATAATACTACATGGAAAATATATGTATATCAGTATCTGGTAATTGCTGTTCTCTGACAGTATAATGCCCTCACTGGGGACTTAGTAGTCAACATAACTCTCCTTCCCTTCCATGTAGGCTTTGAAAAAAGCTGGTATACAAATACTGGAGCCCTTGATGAACCTAGAGATCACAGTAAGTGAAGATCATCTCAGTGCAGCACTCGCTGACCTCGCACAGCGGAGAGGTAGTATTCAGGAAATCCAGAGTCGTCAAGATAACAGAGTTGTGGTTGCTGCTGTTCCACTAGCAGAAATGATGGTACGTGATTATCTTATTAATGGTAAAATGCAGATCTGATCTTTTTTTATATGCTTAAAAATAATTAGGCTTCAGTTCACTTCTGTTGTTATGGATGAGTAAACTTGGAATGGATGTTTTTCATCGTATTTTAATTACTGACGGTCTGAAGCAAGTTCCCTCAAATCTAGTAGTGTTTTTATGCCTGATTCAGATTGTTAAACCAGCATGTTTTCAACTGTAAGTCAGACAAGTAGTAAATACTACTAAAACAGGTTTTACAGAGAATAGTTTTTTTAAAAGTATATTACTAGGTTGATTCATGCGTGTATTACACTCCTAATACAGTAATATTAAAAAATTAACTTACTAGTGTGTTGCAGTATACTTCTGATTCTCTCTCTCTGTGACTTAAGCAGCTTACATTCCCTTTATCCTAAATTGAGTGATGTGTTCTCCATTTTGTCCAGGGCTACTCAACAGTTTTGCGTTCTCTAACGTCAGGCTCAGCAACCTTCACTTTGGAGCTTGCCAGTTACCAAGCCCTGAACAGTCAAGAGCAAAGTGCACTTCTTCAGAGGAGGATGGGGTTGGTGTGATTGCTTTACTCTGTAGAACAATGAAGATATTTTCTATCCTCCCTGATAAATATTTTCAGGAGCCTGTTTATGTACACCAGTATGTTCTTTTGGGACCAGCTGGTTGTGGTAAATGATGAATTAGGAGCTGTATGAGCAGATGGTGGTTCGAACTGTCCAAGGGAAGGTTCAAGAGACTCTGTTCTTCTGGCACAGCCCTGTAATTGCAAAGCAGCTGAACCAGAGATGCAACCACAATTTGCTGCTTGCAACTTCTTATCTTACAGATATCTGCTATGAGAACTGATGCAAATCCTCTTCATGGAAACGAGCACTAAGGGCACCTTAATGTGCCATTAAGACTGTTTCTTACCTTAGTAAGTCAGTCATTTATGTCTATAAATGAAATAACTACAGTTTTGGCAGCATGTATCTTGATTTTTTTTCAGCTGAATAAAAGAATATGGTTAATAAGTATTTTGAACGGTACAACGGTAAGTATCACTTCCTGTACTGTTAGAAACCAGTTTGAACCTGAGTTTGCTTTAGCAAGTAAGCAGAATGGATGCTGCTGCAAATTGAGGAGGAGCTGTGCAAAAAATAAGACAGGCAGAGTTCTCCCAGGACAGTGACCCCTGCCCGCCACCTTGGAGTATGTGGAGGGAGGATTTTTTTTCACCTTCAGGAATGAGTGATTTAAGCTGTAATGGTTTTGATGTGCTATGTGTTACAAGTCAGTTCTCATTTGCAATTTGGTTACATAGAAAAGTGGCAAATGATAAAACATTCTATTAATTCTAAATAAATTCTAAATAAAGAGACAGTTTGTTCTTTATTTAAATAGTGTCTTATCTTTATTTTCCCCTCAACTTCAGAATGTAAGGAAACTGGAATTGGTAACTATGGTATCAAGTTTCAGGATTTCACAGTGAAGAATCCCTATTTCTAATGAAAGCTAAAAAATGTCATTTTTACTCCAACAACAATGTCAAATAACTTTATTTTAAAAATGAAAATTTTAAGTCTTGGTTCGAATTTCAAACTGCATGTACATGCATTCATACCCTAGAGGCACTTCAGGCTGTTGACTAGAAATCTCTGCAGCAGTTACTGCCCTCTTGCTTCATGGGCGCAGTATCCAACAAACACAGGTTCGGCTGCTATGCCACGGCTGTTAAAATAAAGTGGAATGTGTATAATTATAATCAAACACCTGGCTGGTTGTGTAGGCAGGAAGAGAGATACTGGTGCTCTATTTTAATATTTGTGTAAACAAAACTCCTTCCAAGTAGTAACAGCCTCTTTAGGGAGCGAAAAAGGGCCCTACTCTACAGTTCTTTGTACTTCTGTTAAGTACAGTTCTCTGTTTCAATAAGGTGTACCAGGATATTAGAAAACGGGTTAAAAAGCTTAAATTCAGGGCCTAATTGTCTTAATGTTCTGCAAAATCTATTGCTTTTATTGAAAAGAAGTCATAAGAATGTGAAAATATGAATCAGTTGACATTTGCACTGCCCCCCCCCCAATGTTTCCTTCATATGTAGCTCTGTCATTTTCATTTTTTTTTTTTTGGAACCAGTTTTAGTAAACTGGACTTTTTCTGTCTACACTAATATAAATTATTCTGTTCTCATGTGGCTTTAAGAACAAAATAAACCTTTAGCTTATGATGGTGCAGTAAGATAGTACAAAAAGATGTTTCAGAGTTAAAGTAGCTGTAGTCAAAATTCTGCTTCTTGGATATTTCAAAGCTAGACAGTAGTGCTACACTGATTTGTAGAATAATATACATTGGTGTTAAAACTGAACTTAAGAGCCACAATGGAAGAAACTAAATAATGAAATAGCTCAGCTGAATTATTGCTTGCCCCTAAGACAGCGTTGTTGTCTAGGTCTCTGGAATACATGTCCATCTTTTTGTTTCCCTTCTCCCATCACTATTTCCTGCAACTTGGGCTGCTGTATCCTACAGGAAGCTGAGTTTAGATCTGACTAGCAGCTACTGCTTTCATGGTACTACTTCAATGGCAGCAGCCTTGGAGAGGCAGAGCTACTGTTAATCCAGTGACTGTGATCTACCTGTTAGAAAGTTCTACCTACCCATTCCCTCACTCTCTGGTACCCAGTTGCAGAGCAAGCCAGAGCTGTTCATTCTACTTGGAATGGCTCCTTGGCCTGCATATACCATGTATAAAAGTGTTAGTAGGGACATAGTTCTTTGCCCATGCTCCAAGACTTTACAACAGCCTGACTGATAAAAACAGCTCTTTGAGTTCACACAATGCTAAGAAAGCCCTGTATGTAAGGCGCAACAGAACCGCAGCTCCAAGGAATGCTCTTTCATCAGCAGAAAGGGAATGGTTTCTCTCATGTTTTTCTGGTTGAAAGGCTGTATAAAAGGAATAATTTTCAGGAGCACGTGTCCTTTTATTAAGGTAGTCTGCTTATAACAGGAATTGTTCACCATAAGTTTATATGCCAGTAAAGCAGTCTTAGCACCAGAAAGTAGTTTAAGGAAAAAGCGTGCAACGAGTACAGCGAGTAGTCTTTAGTCTGCCCCTGCATTCTGCATCTCTCACGCTAGCACTACCAGAGCAGCTGCAGTTATCTGGATCAGCTCCCTACACGGCAATACAAGTGCCAGCATTAAGGAAGACGACGGAGATGCAACAATAGTTAACCAGGTCCAGGAATAGCATGGCTTAGTTTGCTGTAAAACCCTAATCCTAGAGGTATGGCCACCGTACGTTTCACTGTATGTTCTGTTATATCAGTGTTTTCTCTAAGCCCCATCAAGAGATGTACCATCCTGTTAAGTGATAGGGCATAGGTTTTTAAAGCCCTTTAATCTTGTTTTTACCATGCATTTATTAACTCTCTTAACACATCTATTTTTCTCATGACTGAGGGAGATAACACAATTCGCATAGAGCAACTTTCCTATTGCATTATTTTAAGCCAGCTTGAAATAAACCAAACAAGGCAAAATTTACAAGTCTTTCAGTCACTCTTAATTTGATTAATTCAATTAAAGAGCTAGTTTATACTGTAAGCTAAAAGTCAGTGATTCCAACAGATAATCATGCTAAGACATCTACAGGCACATGAGCAGAGTGCTTAAGTGCTGACTGTAACTGCCATTGTCCGGTGTTCTCCATAAAGCTGATTTGTATCTACCTCAAAATACTTCTTCAACTGTTGGGTTTTTCAATGACTTGTCATAAACTTTTGTAGAGAAATTAAATGGCACGTTGCATTCTTGCTGCAGTCCAACTTTGCAGCAACATTTGGGAAAACCTAAAAGGCTCTCTGACTGTATACTTTTAAAAGTGGAGTCAAACTTGGACTTAAGACCTAGAAATCACTCATTTCTACAACTGTGAATATACAAAGACAACAGTAGCAATAATTAAACAGTAACTTGTCTAGATACCTTTTAGGAAAGAACTGCAGAGAAGACTATGTTATGAACTGACTTTGTTTACAGTAGTCATAAATGAATTAAAATTTATCAGGGACGCCTTATCCACCCCTTTCAGTCCCTACACTAAGGCAATACCTGAAAGAATAGCGCTCTCAACCTCACCTCTCATGCAAACAGCTCCACGTTTTTAATTATTACTTATAATGAATAACTAACAACTTTCTTTAAAAGTCTACTTTTTCTCCTGTCTGTGCACTCCTCCCACAGACTCTTTATTATAATATTCTTTTTGTCTGAAATAAGTCGATCACGGTGTTTTTCCTTTAGAGGAAAGGCATACATGAATTCTAGTATTTCACTGAAGAAGGTTAATGCGTACTGAAAATGTTAGTTGCAATACTGTCTAGAGCCCCTGTCTTACTATATTATCTGTTCTTCCTCTTCTGTGGATATAAAAAACATGTGGGATGACATTTACATAGCCAGATTAGACTACTAGCTCTCCTCCCTTCATTTCCAGGCCAGCAGTTTAGGCCTGTACTTGAACTCCACTGGTTGTCAGGCATGAGAACCAAGCTTTACTATAGTGATTAATCTTACCGGAGCATGCGGCATCGATGATTAGTCAATCTTTCATAGGCATCCTGCAAGTTGGTCACATTACTGCTGCTCCACAGTCTTTCCCCTACAGCACTTGCTCGAGGCCTGTAAAGATAACACTGAGTTTTAGAGTAGGTATGGTCTATAACCAAGAATGGATTAAAGTTTTTAATAACAGGTCTTACATATCCACAAGCATCAATTTTTATAGCTGCTCAGATTCAACACAGAGCACTGTTACCACTACCATACAGTCCTGTTGGATTAATAAATGCTCCTTGTAGCTGGCTTTCTAAAATTTAAAGATAAAGCAGTTCATACCATAATCTTGGTGTGAGGTTAGTTGCATCCACAAATTCGCCCCACAGGCAGGCTTCTCCACCTATTAAAAGCTTTTTCTGTTTTTCGGATCCTGCAGTCAAAGCAGAAAGTTAGAATTTCTATTTGCCCAGAAGATGGGCGTATATCAACAATTTCATTTTCCAATACTGAGAGAGGACTGATGTTCAGTTGTTTGTTTTATCATATAAAATACCTATCCTGAGCACTAACTTAACGTTTTGGTAGTCTTGTTATTCAATGTAAGAACCACCAGACCATTTGCCCAGAAAACCTGTTTCGCTTCTCTGTCAGAAAGTATTTTACCTTTTATCTGCTGAAAGACATTCCTCAGCGTTATGACATTCTTCAGAGATTTCAGTCCTGATTGAAACTGTTCATTCTATCACACACAGAACACTTCTGGAAAAAGCTATGAAGTCAGGTGTTCTCCCTGATCTCCCTGATCCCTATCTTGCACAAAACGAAAGCCCCGGGGAAAGAGTAAGATGTTTCTATCAGCTTTAGCCAGAGTGAGAGAACGTCTTTTTCTAGAACAGCCTAACGCTCTCAAAGCTTGCTAACACATGAATTCAATGTCTGTCTACCAAACAGCCATTTTGCACAACTCTGCCCCTAACACACGATGCATCTGTCCACCTAGTCTGGCATCCTGTCTCACACAAGCCTCAGTGCTAGATGCTTGAGGATGGCAACACTTTTCCCTGTGAGCAGTGGAAAGTTGCATTTTTTTTTATTTGAAATTTTTCCAAAGTTCTAGCTGACATTAAAGTCCTATGATTACAGCCTATCTGATCATAGTGACTGCATGACCACTGTAAATAGCCTTGTTCTTTCCATTTACGCCTTACTATGATCCAAAGACTCTCATGTACAGAACATGTATAAAAAAAAGTAACAAACCAGGGAAGTTAAGCGGTTCGACGCTGTAGTATTTCTTCCAGTCTTGCCCATAACTAATGTAGTCTAAATACCAGGGAGCTGCCAGGATTGCAGTGAACCCAGCTCCAGTGACACGGCTCAGTTCATGAGCATAGTTGTTTCCCATCCACACTTGAACTACAGTGTCTGGTTTCAGCTAAAAGGAGGAAAAATAAAACAAAACCCCAAAACATTAAAGACAATCCTCATCACTGTTATCAGGAAAAAGGATGAAGGATTTCAAAACTGTGTATTTTGTTTTGAAGAGGAACATTTTGGAAGCTACCTTTTGTCTTTTTTTTTTTCTTCCACACAGTCTAAAGCTGATTAGCTCTTTGCTGGTTTTAAACAGAGTTCACACTAGAGCGAAGCCTTAGGTTATACTACAGTTAATGCCCTAAGAGGGTTCCTACATGCACCAGTTATCTGACCAGCTCTGAAAAGCTAAGCACCTAGTGTTACTAGACCAGGCGCATAGTTATGTGTGAAAAAAATACACAGAAACTCATAGAAACTTCCCTACCCTTTACTCCGATGCTCTAAAGCATATTATCTGTGTTCACCTTTAGAAAGGACTTCAGTGCTGGTGTACCTGTTCCACCTATTTTACATGTTCAATAAATGATAATTTCAAGGGAGGCCCCACACCTGGGGAGACTTGCTAAAGTCAGCAGACTTGCTTTAACTCTTAAGAGACACAACCATAACTACTTAATAGTCTACTATAGCCTCCTACAATATTATGCTGTTATGCCAGAATATCTTATTTTTCCATCTTACCTGTGCTTTGTTATCAAACACTTCTTGCCAGACCACGTATCCTTTGTTATAGGAGGAAACAATGTCCAAAATCCTAGAATTTAGAAATAAGATCATGTTCGTGAACTTCAATGAGATCAGTACAGGCACACTGTTTTCTACCCTAAGGCACATCAAGCCTTTCTCAGCACTGTATAGAGGACCAAAAAAACCCTTTTTGTTCCTGATTTTGGCCTTCAGGGTCTGCCTCAAAGAGGATATTATCCCATGTATAAGGATGTGCATGTGCAGTAACACAAACTGATGTTCAGAACTACCAGCAACTCAGACAGGTGTCTAAATCTGTGTGTCTTTTAAGAATGAGAGAAGTAAATGGCTGCAAAAACCTTAGCACTTTTCTTCCCCACCCTGTGTGTTGACATTACAGCAGATACCTAGTTTAAGATACCCAATACATTCAGAGTGTGTGTAGAACTAACCTATGTGTCTTTGTTGTGTCCCACATTTTAAAACTGTGAACTTTGCATTCAGTGTATTAAAATAAAAGAAAGTGGGCAGTCCCCAATACATGGCAATTTTTGAAAACAATATAGGCTAACCTAAATCAGCTGCAGTATCTGCACCTCAACACCACCCTCAGACAGTGGCTGTGAAAAGCTGAGCAAGAATTTAAAAAAACAACATACTTCTCAATATAGTAAGATTCCAGTTTAGCATAGTCAATTCCAAATCCTTGCTTCTTCATGAACTCTTTCACTTCAGGGTTAGATTTCCTTAAATAACAACAACAAAACAAGTTAGGAAAAATAAAGAATAATTTTATTTTGTTTTAAACCTGGTTTCTCAACCATTTCCACCTATGCACAGCAGACTAGCTGATAGCATAGCTTAGGCATGCCATAGCCTGGAATGCACAACAGAGTAGAAGCAGCAGGCTAAGACGATTTAGGTATTTTAAAACAGTTTCATCCTGATTTGAAATAAAGCCAATAGTCCTACTTCTCTGGTAGAACTACTGGAGTCCCCAGTCTGAAGCAGTCCCTGGCAGGCTGCCTCAAGCTCCTAAGAGCTCTGGGGTTCCTGGCTTCTCTGTGACTTTGTGGAAAGGTTGCCAGCAGGTCTGGAAACTGAGCAGCCATAGTAACAGGGGATCTGCAGGAGTGACATCAAGAATTTGGGAAAATACCCCAAAAGCAAAGCAACACTTTTGTGATAAAGCATTTGTCGAAATTTTCTTTCTTTTTAAAAATTAAAGCAAGTCCTGAGTGTTCAGATTTCATGTTTCAAGAGAATGCCCAAATACTACCTAGATCAATGTGAACACTCATGCAGTTAGATCTGCTCCAAATTCTGTATTACTAGTTACTCCAGCAGAGACTCCAAAATGTTCAAAATCCACAACCAATTGAAAAAAAGTCTATTAATACATGCCATACTTTTAATACACGCACACGGGAGTCAGTACTGTAATACTTAATGTTAGCAGATTTTCTGTAAGGCAGAACTCAATTAACATTTAAATGCTTTGTCTTAAAGGAAAAGCAGTTCTTCCCATTAGCTCATATAGTACTTTTCTACCATACTAGTTCTCCTTCCTGCCTGGTTAATTTTCACAAAGAAATCCTTTAGAGTACCTGAACATTTGTGAAACTACTAGTCAAAGCAAAATTCTGCACATCACTTGCTTGTTGAGGATCACAAACACTCTTCCTGTAAATAGTTATAGAAGTAGGAATAGAGATCTTTGGCTTAAACAATGAAAACTGTCTCATGCAACTGAGTTCCATAACTGATAGATTTAGGCAAGTTTAAGAGGTACCAGGTATTTATTCTTTGAACAGTCACCATACCAACAATCGAAGTTCACTTCATCTCCTCCCAAATGAATGTATGCATCTGGAAATACACTGCTGATCTCTTTGTAGAATTTAGTCATGAAGTCATAAGTTGTATTCAAAATGGGATTTACAGGTCCAAAGGACCCAGTTGGATATTCTCCACTGTAACAAGGGGTGAGAAGATCTTTTTGACCTAATAGAAACAATTAATAGAGGATATTCAGTTCCATGTTGGTATGCTAACTTTACTAGCTGGAAGAGGCAGCTACCTGTATTAAAAAGGCTAATATTCACGACTTAAGTGCTTATCTATCTAAGTATAATCAAACAGAGGCAGGATGAAATAAAACAACTTGCCCAAAGTTGAAGAACCCTCTAACTGGAAATCAGCACTCTGACTTTTAGATTTGTGATTTAACACACACTAATTTATGGAACATGTCACTGTACCTGCAAAACAGCTTCTGGATGACTACTTGAATAAAAAAGCTTTAATGGATTTAGGAAGGAAGCCAATTAAAAGGAAGCCAAATATAATGAGTGTGCTCCAGAGGCCACTTTTCTCTTTTTATTATTCTGCTTCGTTAACACCTAAGCAGGTGGGAGGTATATGGCTCAACATAGATGTCCTACCTCAGTCTGCTAGGAATTTACATCTACGCAAGAAAAGGTGACTAGACAGACATCAAAATGAAACACTGGTTCTTGAGTCAAGGTATCTGAAGCAACATGAGCCAGGATAACAAAATAGAAAGAGTCATAAGTTGGAGATTCCTAAGTCCAGTTTACTTGGTAAACTGTGTTTGCAGCAGCAGCCCCTTCCTGGCTGTGTATTTCCTACTCTGAACACATTTCTCCCAAACAGGGCCCTAGTGGTAGATTGCTTCAACTACCCTCCTTGCATGCCTTAAGACTTCTCCCCAGTATCTTGAATTTGAATGCAAACAAAGCATAACTACCCAGATTCGTAGGCAAAGCCAGGACCATCTCATGTGCATCACATTAAACAAGCTGTTACACAAGAAACTATCAGGAACGAACCTTGCTCTTAATATGAATGTAGACCACCTCACGTATCACCAGGCAACCCACTGGCTTTTATTAGTGCTCTGTAACAGCAAAGACCACATGATGTGAAGGATTCAGAACGACTGTTTAGCAAATTTAGTTTTTGCCTTGTTCCTTTCCTCCTCATTTTAAATTAGTGAGAAGAAGCCTGAGGCATCTTCCAACATTATGGCCACATCCCCAAAGGATAAGCGTAAGTCTCGCCCCACAGCTAAAGCTAAAGCTAAAGCTATGAAGCACTAGAAAAACCTTTACTATTTCCAGTTTGGCCAAACCCATCTTATGTTAATTGCAGTGAAACTGCAGCCAGTGCACCTTGAATTAAGGCACAAGGTTCCCTGGTCCTTGAGTACATGTAAACACCACCACCCTCAGATTCAAGCATTCTCTATCAAGAGAAGTATTATTCTGAAACCCAGAAGACAGTGAAAAAGCATGCAACTTTGCTGTGTTTTGTACACTGGCAGATTACTACTTTACTAATAGAAACATTAAACACTTTGACAGAACCTTCCCAAAGCAGAAATCTCTACTCTAGAGACAGCAACTCACTATTTCTAGCCGCTGACTTATTACTCTAAACTCAAGAGTACTGGATGGGGGTATAACAACGTCATGAAGTCTAAGGGAGACAGAATACATCTGTGCCTTCACACACACACCCAGCACAGGAAGTGTCAGCTTTCTCTGTTCACTGTAGTTCCTCTTAACATGTAAAGGTCATGGCCATCACTGAGTCCGCCCCTTGCTTACCTCTCATCAAGGGCCTTTCAAAGCACTTTAAAGGCTGCTTTTTAACAAGTTCCTTTGCTTGCTACACCCTACTTACCACAATCTTTTAATCATTAATACTTTCTTGGACATACCTTTTCCCCAAGACTGCGTGTGTCCTGGGGTATCAAACTCTGGGATAACTCTAATGCCTCTTAACCGGGCATACTCGATCACCAGACGGACGTCAGTAGGAGTATAGATGTGGTTATAGGAGTACGCTCCCTGTAAAGTATTCACATTTAGAAGCGCTTTACAAAACATTATACCAGCAGCTCACAAAATTGGAATCGAAGTGTTACAATTTATACCGGAGAGCATTTTTACAAGTTGGCCTTTCCTGGTTTATCACATGTGCAACTGCACTGACAGTACTTTTAGGTTGACTAGTGCGGGGCGGGGGGGGAAACAACAAAACCCACAGAAATTAACCCCTTTTTCCATACTAAGACAAATCTCCGGAGGAGAGCATCCTTTCCTCCTTAGCTCACAGTTACTGAAGAAAACAGAAAAGCTAGTTTCTATTCCACCGAATTTTTAAAAGATACGTTTTTCAATTCTTCTGTACAGCAGCAAATTAGTTTTCCCCTCCACCTCTGCATCACTAGTTCTGAAACATAGGGCCCTTGTTACATGACATGTAAGGCTAATGGAAAAAAAATCTGTCATGTCAGAAAGAATGGTATCTTCTTCCAACACCTCTGCTTGTCAGTTTGGATACAATACCCAATTTAGCATCAGGGCGTGTTTGTTTTGTGATGCTGAATTTAAGTGTTATTCCACACCCACACAGCCAACAAATGTGACAAATGACCCTGACTGCTACAGTTTGGTGAAAGAGATGCTTGCCAAAGAGTCAAACTACATAAGAAAAGCATCATGACTCCTCATGATTAATAGCACCTTAAGCTTCTATTTATCTGGAAACAGCTGAGTTACTCAAAAAAGATAATGGTAAACAAGAAGCCTTTCAAAAAAGTGGCTATTGAGACAGAGGCCATCTCCCTCTCTCCAGCTGTCAGTGTGGAATAGGACAGAACTCCATAGCATTACTAGGAAAAATAATCTGATTGCACCATCCACCATCTACAATTGTTTAATTAAAAAATTCTTCATGGCATCTGCTACATAATTTTCAAGAGGGTCAGATTCTAGCAAGCATTTTAAAACAGAATTACAAATCTTGTGCTTAGGCTCTGTCTACTTAATTATTCATGCTTGATTTGGCTACTACTGTACTGTGACTGAGCAAGAACCTCACGATGGCTTTCATTAATTAGCAAAATCTGCTGTGAATCAGGAAATAGAGATACATTGCACTGTATTTGTTTTAGAAACAAATCTGCCAAGGCAGATGTATTCAACCATTGGTATGCTCTGCATTTTATTTTCATGAAATATGTGCCATATTTCTGCTCTCCCCGCTGCTCCAATGATGTTTACTCACCTTGTCACTTAATTCAGGGAAATAAATACTCTGGTAAGGGAATGACTGATCATCTACTATATGCCAGTGGAGAACATTGAACTTGTTAAAAGCCATGGCATCCTGTAAAAAATAACACAATACAGTCTAGTTAAGCACTTTACTATCACAGAAAACCTATGCAAAAAAGGTGGTCTTGCCCCAGTATATCCCTCCTGCCTAAAGCAACAACTTTAAAAAAAAAAAACAAAAACAAAGAAAAAGCATACCATGTTTCACTGAATCCTAGATGCATACAACAAAACACACCAGCCTGTTTATACTACTGCTCCATTCCTCTGCCATCTATTTGCACCACTCCTGCCAACAAGCTCTTGATCTCATCATGCTACTCTGGCTGGTAGAAGGGGAACTGCTATAAACGCTTATTAACTTCTTCCAATACAGAACATATCTGGGTAACTCTTTATGCACCATCAGCTATTTCAGCTTACAGAAAAGCCTATACTTTTCTACCTAAATACTTTGGACTCGAAAACTAAACCGCATGACAGAGTTTCCTATTATTTAGTACATACCTACTTGCTAGCGACTTCTGCAGAATTCATTTCACATGCATGGAAAATAAATGCATGCATTTTCCACAAAGAAGATAGTGTTCCGTTATGTTTTCAGTCATTACAGTGTCAATACTTCCCTTTTTTGAACTTGAAGACAACCAAGATAAATGTTAACATACTTATTTTAGAATTATGACTCCAGATGGACAATTGCACACATACGCAAGTTATGGTAGTTTGTCAGAGTCACTAGACGCACCGTGTGCTGTGACCAGATGGAATAAGTGTTCTCTAGGTTGTTTGGGACTGAGTAATTGCAACACAGTTGCTTCCAATCCTTTGCACAATACAAGTATTTCCACTCCTCCCCCCTTCTTTTTTTCACCAAGCTGGGTTTAAAGAAGTGACAAAAGCTCTTCGGGAACTCCCACCAAATCCAAAGGAAGGAATATTTATACCTTGTCCACTCCCCACAATTATCTCATCTGTTTTATTACACAGCAGAAGTTTTAATTGCCATATGTCTTCATGCATTTCTATCAAATACCATCTTTCCACATAGAAAATTATATGTCCTGACCTTTACCTCAGCCACTCCTTCCTCAAGGACAATGCCCTTCCAGGAAATACAGTACAGCAGCTGATCACAAACAAGAAATGTATTTGAACTGCTGCCTTAAGCATCTAATTACCACCTGTCAGTGAAGGGATTACTGATGCTTTTTATTAGGTTAGCCGGGATTCAAGAAGGCACAGAGGTGGGAGGAAAAGTCCACTTGTTCTTAAACCAGCAAAATGTCATAAAATGTAGCACTGGGAAATTATAGAGCCACAGGCATACTTTAAGGAAAGAAAACAGAATAGCAAGTTACAGAAACACAAAAATGGTTAGAAATGCAAGTCTCAAAAGTGAAGTCCAACTCTTTGGACATCGTTGTCTCTTTTAGAAAAGATAACAAGTACTGACACAGTTAACTACATGAGTCTTTGAAGCACTCTCAGTTGTAAATGAAACACTACACAAACACTACTTGCTGAACAGGGACTGATCTTAAAGGTAAATACAAGTGGTAAATACCCACGGAGGCGCAAGTTCTGAGCCCAGTTCAAGAACGCCCTCAGAAATGAAGACTGGTTTTACCTGTACTCTCTTCCTGCCCATCTTAAGCCTGCTCTGTAAAGTTCTGCAACACAGAAGGGAAATTTCCAACACTACTTCATCTTGGAAAAGCAAGACAGAGACAAGACAGGAAACTGCATGTTCCTTCATTCAAAGGCTCTTCCATTTCAACCCACCAAATAAACCTCGCTTCCAGGATTTCAATAGCAGAAAGGAGTACAAAACAGAAAAACCCCACAGCTTTGGTTGCTAAGATTGCACAAATTCATCAGCTTCCCATCAATGTGGGAACATACAATTATTAGTGTGCTTACATAACCTTTTCAGAGAAAGTTTTGTTTAGTTTTTTTATTTGTGTGGTTTTTTTTCATTTTGAACAGATGTTCATTGGAAGGTACTGATTTCTTTCACCATATTTCCAATTTCCGCCCTTGCTCTGTACTACTCAACTACTGGCTTTGCCTTACCAACCTAAGAAAGGATTACCAAAGCCTGGTTATTGAAAAGACTGGAATTTTCCTCCAACCACTGGCACTGAAGCCAGGACCTGCAAGGTCTCCCCTGTACTGCTTGGTGACAGTCAGATGTCTCAAAACATGCTTCCAAGAAATATGTGAGCTGGTTTAGGCAACAGAAAATACAGAAAGCCCAAGGTACCACAAATCCCAGCCTCCTTTACAGATTCACTGTATCTGCCCACTCGATTCCTCTCCAGTGTACGTTCTGACCTTCACTTAGCAAAGTTCACTCTGTCCTTTTAGAATTTAGCCAGAGGAGATGGGTTCTCCTTTCATACCAGCTCCAGTTGCTACCTACTTCAGGGGGCAAAATACAACAACAAAAAGCCTTCATTATTAATT
The DNA here is from genome assembly GCA_003993805.1 of Himantopus leucocephalus. Taxonomy (NCBI): domain Eukaryota; kingdom Metazoa; phylum Chordata; class Aves; order Charadriiformes; family Recurvirostridae; genus Himantopus; species Himantopus leucocephalus. The sequence continues at coordinate 25,759,970 of RSEF01000031.1, read as the reverse complement.
ATATAAAACTGCACACTTACCAGGTTTGTAAGAATAGATTTCAATGGTAAGTAATGCCTTGAAGTGTCTAGTAAGATTCCTCTATGAGCAAATCTTGGGAAGTCGTCGATTTCAGATTCATTGACAAGAAACTATGAGAATGAGATTTAAAAATTAGAATTCTCATTTTATATTCATCATTTCAAACAGGAAATACATACTTTTCAGTTTGTTAACAGCTTTCCAATGATAATTTTCCAAAAAAGTACTTTATAGAACTAGCAGATGTGCTGCTTCTAGAAGAGCACCTAATAAAGAATGTGATTGTCTGTTACCAGGACCGTGGTTTTAGTTAGTAGCTATACTTACACTTCCATAGTCATCTTCATGAACCAACTGGCTGAAGGTTTCCAAACCTGGAAAAAAAATCCAAGAAAGGGATCTGGAGTACAACCCAGTACTTGTCCTTAAAGTTTTAGTTAAAAACAGGACCATAACTATTTACAGATGTTCACATAGCTAGAAACAATGCTTTGTAGCTGAGTTTCTTTCTCTTCAGCACAGCTTCCTTAATTGCTCCAGCACCACAGTTAATGACGTTCTGAACAGTGAACCATTCAAGTTCTCAATTATGCACAAGTATTGAATATTAGCTGTACAGCTCAGCTGTACCAAATTAATCCCTGAATAGTATGGAAGTTACTTAGAGTAAGGTAGAGATTTCTGTGCTGTCATGCATCTATTCCTGTCATTTCTGGAACTGGTGAAGTTTCTAATCTAGCATGAAAAATCTGCTAATTTAGACTAACATTCCAGTAAGAACAGCAGACTGAAACTTCAGCATTATGGCCTTCTTGGTGACGTGTCCTGCATGTTCAGTTATTAGGTGAAGTCAGAGAATAATTCGTTATTCACACTGTAGATCAGAGAGCTTTTTAGCACCCAGGATTTGGTTGCCTTGGCTGATTTCAGGCACAGCAAGCGTGCACTTCTAGCGTGCCACTGGATCTGAGATGCTGAGCATCCAAACCAAAGGTCTGACCAACACACATCTGGGTATCCTTCGGGACTCTATGTATGCCCAAGCTTACTTCCCAGGAAGAACCGAATGAGGGCAAGGCTCAGTGGTCAGCTGGTTCTTAGTCTGGCATGGATTTTGTACAAGTCCAGACCAAATAGCTCTATAGGAAAAGTATCAGCTTACCTCTTAAAGCACCCCATACCTCATCTGCTTTCAGTATAGCCACAGGCTCAGTTACAGTTAAATGATCTAAAGAAAAGGGAAAAAAAAAAGTTACTCCTCAAGGAAGTATGGAATGACAGGACAATGCTAACAGGCATTAAAAAGATTCTTTAAGTGCCATGTCTTCTTTTGTTTTTTAAATTCTAACTAATGCTGCTTTTAACGGCTATACTGTGCTGCTATTTTTCATTTATGTGCTCCTGAAATAATGCAAGCTACTAGTCAGACAGGCAGCAGTTAGATGATAAAACAAACCTGGTGTTTAATAATGGCAATGTTAACATTGCACATGGACCAGAATTCCAGCCAAGTTTAACCCAACTGACTTAAAACATATCAGTTGATAGTTTTGCATTTAAGACATCGGTGATAAGGGTTGGGTAACTAAGCCAGACCTAACCGCAGAAGTTTACTTCTCCTTTTACGTTCCATTTCTATAGATTATGCTTACATATTTTTTTTAGAGATATGGCTTACAGAGCTATAGCAAGTAACATTGTTAAGTGCTTACTATAATGGTATAATTACAAAGGAAAAATAAAAAAACAGACCCCACCATCTAATAAGCAAGTGTACAAGGGCAGTGAGATGAAGTAAAGTAAAAAGAATGGTATCTGAAGGTATCTATAACAATCCTCCCTTAAGTTTGAGTACTGAAGCACACTACAAAGTACTGAAAAAAAAAGTTAAAATAATTTTAGTTTTCCATCTAAGGTGATTCAGTAGATTTTAGTGAAGAGACAAATATCTTTTAAATATGTGAATTTTTAAAAAAAATCACATACACATATATGCATAAAAATACACTATATATATATAAAGCTATAAAATTGTATTATTATTTGAACATTAAAGCAATAATAAACTGACCGGAGTTGCACACTTGAAGCAGGAAAGAAAAAATCAGTGGGGTAAATCTCTGTATAATGATTTATCGGATCTGCCTCAGTCTGAAAGAATGGCTGGTTATCAGCTATACAGTTCAAACATTTGTTCAAACTACAGAGAAAAGCCATTCAGCGACATAAACAAAGTACCTCAAGCTTCCCTTTTAACTTAAACACAGATTGCATATAGGGGAAGTTCTGGGTAAAAAACAGAACTTAGAAAGATACTGCAATCTCCACAGGTCTTTCTGTGGTAAATTGTAGTTCAGTCAGGGATTTACTTCAAAGACGCTTTTTTCTGAACACATATCATACCTTAAATGAAGGCACAACAACAAGTTTTGTATGGCTATTTAGAACCTTTTACACAAGCAGGCAAGAAGCCAGCAGGGAGAAGGGCAGATGACTTGTACTTTGATTACATATCCAGTACTCTTCCTACAGAATAGTCATTGACTGATCCATACTACCTCTAGTAAGAAAAGGAGCCAAACTGATCAATCCAGCAAGTGACTAGTAATTGCATATTTCAGCATTTGTTCCCTGAACAAGCTATCCCATTAAAAATAGAAAATTAAAACCTTGAAGTCTGGAGAGCTCCACTTACTACAGGAGGAAAACTTCATGTTACTTGTAACAGGAAACTCCTTTCCTACAGCCGAAGGAAAAATTCTGACTGTTCTGAAGAACACAATCTAAAAATCTGATGATCTGACAGATTCCCTGACAGAAAAGCAGAACCAGCTTTGGTTCAAATCTGAAGTTCACAAACCAGTTCAAAGTTCAACTAGTAGTAAAGCAGTTTAATAGGCTCACTGTGGCAGAATTCTAAAGCATTAGCAATTTTGCTGGTATACCTCATTTGCATTTAAATGCATTATAAACTTTCACACAAAAATTCCACTACTTGGCTACACATACCAAGAAGACTGAGTAAACTTAAAATGAGCACATTTCATCAGAAGTCAGGTGGAATTAATCCTGCTGCACGTGTATGATTTAAGACTGAAGGGATCTTTTTCTAAGGATCTGTATCCTGCATACCAAACAACTAAGACAGGATCTGTCATTTGTTTTAGTGGCCAGCCCAGCCCAAACCACGACACTAGTACAGAATATTATCTCAAGAGAGAACTAGATTAATTGAGTATGTTGAATTCTGCGTTAACCTGCCCAGGCAAAAAGCAATACTACCAAATTATCCTTATGTCTGTTAAGAAACTTCTCTGGTGATTAAGACTTGATTTTAGAGTACTTCTCCACACTGGACTTCAGTCATAGAACCAAAGCACAGCAGAACAAATCCAATATAACCATCATGTTTTTAAATCCTTTCTTTGATCTGCTGATAGAAAGCGGATTTATAATACTGCAAGATGAATAACAGGAAGTTCAACGAACACTTTGCAGTTTTCCAGGAAAAACAGAAATACCATGTACATAAGCCAGTGTAAGCAGCTTCAATTCAAATGTAGTTATTTGTAAGGAGAGCAGATGAATGAGCAAAGCTAGCCTTCATGCAATACCCTGTACTGAAAGAAACGATGATCTCTTGACTACACAGAGACCTCACCACGCGTAATTTGGTACAGCGCAGCGTAATGCCTCTGATCCTTAATGACAGTTACTAGAAAGGATAGCAGCAGGCAAATTAGCTGAATGCTAGCTCAACTGCAGAAGTCACAGGTTACACTTCTAACCGGCTTCATGATTCACGGTGGGCTGAGATTTCCCACAGCATTAAGAGCAAGCATTATCTTCTGGTTGCCCCTGTTGTGAAATGCTCTCGAGCGCCTCAGTGAGCCTGTGATTTCCACCCCCTTTAAA
>RSEF01000031.1:25743467-25755934 GCA_003993805.1 Himantopus leucocephalus | reverse complement strand
AAAAAACCAACTAAAAAAAAAAACTAAACAGAACTTCTGACTTTTACATGAGACACATGACTGGAAAAGAAGCGCTAAGGCTGCGCCGGACGCCGCGGCAGGAGAGGATGGCGGTGACCGGCCGTGCGCGGTACTCACAGGCCTCGCTGGAGGCGAGGTGGGGGTAGCTGTGACAGCCGGGGTCCCGGGCCTCGATCACCACCTGCAGCTGCGACAGCTCGGGCTCCGCTCGGGGGCCCAGCGGCCTGCGGCCCCGCTGCCGCCGCCAGGACTGCCCGAACATGTACTCGTAGTACCTGCCGGGGAAGCACAGACGCCGGCGGGGCCCTGAGGTAACCGCTCCCGCCACCGGGCCGCCGCCCGCCCGCACACACATACACACACACACACACACACTCACACGCACACCCGCCGCCCCTCACCTGCGGAAGGCGTCCTGCAGCAGGCCGCAGCCCGGCCCCGCCGAGGAGCCGGCGCCGTGCACCAGCTGGAAGCGGCCGGGGGCCAGCTGCAGCTGGCGGGGGGACGTGCGGAGCCACTGCGGCAGGGGCCACAGCGAGTCCTCACGGACGGCGCCCGAGGCCAGCTCCCACTCGGCCGGCTCTGGCGCGGGCTCGGTCGGCGGGCCGCCGTGGCGAAAGCTGGTGCTCACCAGCACGGCGGGCAGAAGGAACAGCCCCAGCAGCAGCCCGGCCAGCCCCATGGCTCTGACCATAGCGGGGTGGCTGCGGCGGCTCCCTCAGTCCGCCGCCACCCGCTCGAAGGGCGGGCCGGCTCCGCCTCCGCCATCACGGGACCGGCGGGGCCGCGCCTTGGGAGCGCGCCTCAGCGCCCGCCCGACGGCGGTACCGCCTGCCCCGCGGCTCCTCAGCGGCTCCCCGGCGGCGGTGGTGGTGGAACCGACGGGAGGGGAGGCTGCACCTTGCTGCTCCGGGGCCGGGGAGATGGCCCCGCCAGGGGGGGAGGTCGCTCCTCGGGGGGTCGGGGAGATGGCCCTGACAGGGCGGGAGGCCGCTCCTCTGGAGGGGTTTCCTCCTTGGGCTGTCCTCGCCTGGTCCTGCGCCTGAAACCACTGGGAGGAATAACGAGGGAGCATTGCTGCGTGGGCAATTTTGAATGGTGTCATTTCTGTCTGGAAAGGCCTTGATTTGGGTTACATTTTTATAAAGGGAAAACTAATGCAGCTCTTGTACTGCTGCAAAACAATTCCACTCTCGGCAGAAACTACTTTTTAACAGGCTTTTCTGCAGATTGTGTTGTAAACTGTATCATGAGTAAGCAGAAGCCTGAGTTGCAGTGAATTATTTCAAGCTTTAAGCAAACTAGGTGGTTTTGCCAGATCCCAGTACAAATTTGGGGAAGTTGTTGCGTAGTGTTCATGAGGGAAATCGAGCATTTTGAAAGCTGGCAGTCACAGTGGGAAAGAATTTGGGTTTTAAGCCACCTCTAATTGAATGCTTAATGCAAACAGCGATGTGTCATCGCTGTTGCCTTGGCTGCTGACAGAATGGCAGGGGTTGGAAGGAACCTCTGGAGATCATCTAGTCCAACCCTCCCCCCCGCCCCAGCCGGAGCAGGTTCACCCAGAGCAAGTTGCACAGGATCGCGTCCAGGCGGGTTTTGAGCATGTCCAGAGAAGCAGACTCAACAGCCTCTCTGGGCAGCCTGTTGATGCACCAGTTAAACCCATAGCGATGAGGGAGCTGGCACCTGCATGCTCTTATTGCAGTGTAACTGAGCAACCGGTCAGCTCTCTTCCTCAGGGAACTTCCCTGTGTGGAAGGTTAACTCTGTAATCACATGCTCAGTGTTACGAAATAGGCTCCTCAGTTTAAAAAAAAGAAGAGTGTCTCCATAACGAAGGTTACATCTGTTTGCAAAGAACACAAATGTCTTGCTGTAGAACTAAGAAGAAGCAAAACCCCTCTTCTTCGGTATGTTTGTCCTCCTCTTTTGGCCAATGTTACTTTGCAAGTTTGGAGGAGAAGCTCTTCCTACTGTCCGGAAGGCTCCCCAGGAGATGTTGGTGTCTCACCCATGCCATGAATCACTGCAGGGCTGGGCTGCACAGCAGTTTACGAGGAGGTGAGTCCTGGCTGCCAGGTGTCCCCAGCACTCCTCCCGGTCACGCAGTCCGATTTATGTGATCACACACTCAGCAGGTCCGGGGAGCTGATCCAATCTCGCCCCCCTCCAAAAAAGCGATGGCACACTGGGAAGAGGGGGAATAAATGGCAGGATGAGGGGAAGGTTGGGACTATTCCAGGCCTGTTTAGACTGGGAACTGTACCGGAAGGGAGTGAATCACAAAACATCCTGGTTTTGTCGTTTGCTGTGCCCATCCAATTGGAGCGTGATGGAAGCTGTTTGATGCAGGCTATCCATATGTTATGTAATCTTATCATGCTAAGTAAAAAGCAATTCTTTATTATTTGATACCAGCTGTGAGATATGTGGAAATGTCAGTGCAGTCTTGTCTGTCCCTCTCGGAGGCAATTGTTACACATACACCCCTCCTGTTGCCTGGTGTGACTGTCTCGTCAACTGTGCTGACTCAACTGTTTGTGTTGCCTACCTCTGTTCGTCTTTTTAGGCAAATTTAGAAAATCTGGATTATTTCATAAGTTTTTTTGGCACAAACAAAGAGATCGGTAAACTCTGTTGGGGAAGTAGAGGGCAAGGATGAGTAGCTGAAGTTGCTGGGCAGGCTGTAAAATACTAAACTAAGTCTGCTGTTTACGGGTAACTGTTAATCAGCCTGGCCACCCCAAAGGGCTGGTGGATATAGACACTGAGCATTTTTGCTTTCAGTTCTGTTTTCAGTAATTGTAGCCTCCTTAGAGCAAGGCTGTTCTATATCAATTAAGTATGCCTATTTATTAGTCACCTAATAAATATTCACCTATTTATTTATTATTGGCACTCTTTAAATAAACTATTCTGTGCACAGAAAACTAATTAAATAAATTTTGCATTTATTTTTTCTTTTCTGGGTTGATTTTCTGGTGATCAATAAGGAGAGCAGGTAGTCTAGTCTTTCCTTGTGTAAGTCCATGAGTATAGTTTCTTTCTTTTATTCGTTTGTGTATTGGACAAACTTGGAGTAACTTAGTATCTCTGAGACATATATGTCTCTGCCAGTTTTGCTTGAAATTGGCCACTGGGATTTAAAAGTTTCTGGGAGGAAGGATGGAGTAGACAAATGTGAATGTGCTGTCATCATTTTCTAAGGAAACCTGACTGTAGTGTCTTTAATAACAACAAGCAAATCTGCATTGGTATTTTTAGACATTATTATATTTGAAGTGCTGTAATGTAACCCAGTTTTATATTGCATCTGGGGACTGGTTCTAAGCTCACAGGGAAGAAGTAGAGAATAAACTCGGAGCCATAGAATTGAACAGTATTTGATGGCAGGCTGCAGCCCTCCAGTACGTCGGCATCTTCAGAGGCCTGCTGATTTCAGTGAGGTTTCTACTGAGCATAGCAGACTGATGAGACTGCAGAGCTGGGACTGTAATTGCTTCCAGCATGTGCACAAGCAGAGAACCACATCAGTGTGATTCATGATTTAAACAACATTAAAAAAAAAGCCTTAGTGATTCAGGGAGCATATCAAGGGGCTAGTACTGCAACGATGAGGAATGGAGTCTGAGGTGTTCAGAAGGGTACAGGGAAAATAGCCACATTAAATTATTAAAGCCAAAGGCTCCCTGGCCAGACAGCATATATTAATAACCTTGTCTCTTATCAATGTCATAACCACATCCCATAGACTACCCAAAGAACTTCGTTGCATTTCCCCCTCCCCAAATAAACATGCTGTGCCCCCTCTGCCATGTGAATGACAAACCCTGGTGTCAGTGTTGGAAACACATCTGCATGCACTGGCAGAACAAATGGTTCCTTATGTTCTCGGGAGATGGTAGGACAACAATAGGTATTTTATGTGGTGTGTTGCTCCCTATTAGTCTGTGGGGAGGGTTCTAGGAGATAAGGGCTTTTTTAGTGGAAGTTATTAGTAGAACATGTAGGTGGCAAGACATGGCATGGTCATTTCCTTCACCTGAAGAGTATGCACTGGGGATTTAATTCTTGAGTAACTTTCTGTCTTTTACAGAATTAAAAATTGTCTCTAACTTGTCTTTTTTAGAGAATCAGATATGAATGTTGGCAGTGGAGGAGAGAGACAAGAGAAGACATAGTAAACAGAATAAATGTGGATGAAGCAGGAGTCTGGGAAGGAAGGAATGTTTTGCATTTGTCTGTAGAAATAAGGAAATAGGGCCATAACAGTTAGGAACAGCGATGGAGAAAACAGCCCAGGTGAGACATTTTAACCTCATTTGTGTAAGGAGCTTTGACAAGGGAAGTAGATTTCAGGTAAGAGGTACACCGTATTTTAGATACTCACTACAGTGGGTTAAAGAAGTGTCACAGTTTGAGAAAGAATCATTCTATTTTGTTTGTTTTTCTTTTTGAGATTTGTAGGTAGGCTGATACATCAAGTGACAGCTAAGACTTTAATGATAACAGATATGGTTATGCTTCCTGACTGTACTGTGCTTAGCAAATGCTGTTTTAAAGTATCTGGGAGTTGTTTATGACTTTTTACCTCTAATTCACAGGACAACCTGGGAAAGCAATGAGAGTATTTCTCAAAGATCACTGTGCTCCAGTATCAACTCAGTCTTGGATGTGGAAATCTGTCATGCTTTATCCTTAGCTTGTTCTGTAAGTTTGACGTCGTGCTCCTGAGAGGAATGGATTTTGATCCTCTTTTATTGTAGACTTTTTGCTTTGATTGTAAACTGTGTAGAAGGGGAATGTACTCTTAGCTATGCCTGTAAAGGCTTACACAACTTTATAGCTTATACGTACCTAGTGAATACGTACTTGTAGTACTATCCTGCATTTTTGTGGAAATTTTTAAAAGCTCAAAAGTGCAAACATGAATCCTTATTCAGGTAAGGATCCTGCATCCCCTGGTTCTATCAGAGACGGCTTTTCTATTGCTAAGGTAAAAGTTAAGTGTCAATTAGTTATAGTCTAACCCTTTCTTCTGGGATGTTTGGAGAAGGGGAAAAAATGCTACAGTGAAAAATAAAACATGGTATGAACATAGCTGAGATTGACTTCTACAACAGAATTGTACAGATTCCTTCACACACACATCCCTGTGTTAAATAGGAGAAAAAAAACAAAAGCAGTTTTGGACATTGAGGAATCTCATAGGTTGATCTTGCTAACCAAAATGGTGGAATAGGGCTGAACAGTGGTATCTGTTATAGGAAGAAGCGGTAAAGGTGGCTCTCAGTTCTTCCAATTCTGCTGTGGCTACAGCAGTCACTTCAAAGTGACTGCAGAGCTCTCAGCAGTGTTTCCAGGTGTGCAAAGAAATTTACCATATAGTCTCTGCAGTTGACTCCCCTTCTTACTTGAGAAACAACAAAGCAGCAGGGAGGAAATAGTGACTTATTATCACCAAGTAATATTCTGTGGCCACTGTAGTCTGGTCAACATATGGGGATGTTAATGCCCAGTAAACTAGGGTGTGAATTGACACCAGACTGGGAATTCCACATTGATGTCTCTTGAAGACATTTTTAGAGTATGTTAAAGGCCTGTCCATTAATTTTTGAAAGAAATTTATCACAGCAAGAAGTGTGACTTTCCCATTATTTGAAAACCAAGTGATATTTTACTTGCTGTGTTTCCAAGGTAAGATAAATTCCCAAGTTAACTGAAACTGACTAATATTACAAGTAAATGTTTTCACCGTGGTTGTAAACAGTTCAGCTGTTCCGCTACATAAGTAGTGGAACATATCCTTTAAGTATGAGTAGTACATATCCTTTGCAGATAGCCTGAATCTTTACATGAAGTAGCTTACTCTCTAGGTAAATGGCATAGGGTACCTCAGCTGAAGGCCTTGCCTACAAGGAGGTGGTGTGACTGAGTAAGGTAGGATGATGATTTCATGCTATAAGTAGCTGGTCACATTAATTTCTTATAGGGAAAGGTGGTGAAGGTTCTGCAGTTTGGAAATGGAATAAACTTCTAGCAGGGAGTCACTTCCTGCACTGTAAATTCCTAACGTAGCTTATACATGGTCATCTGTATGGTGATTTTATGTCCAGATTTTGCCAGACATATCTTCTCTTTTATCTTGGCCACCTTGTACAGACTTATTTTTGAGGACATCCTTTATATATCAGGGTATCCAGGCACCTATTAGACCTAGAAGGTTGGAAATACCTGATGGCCTAGGAATCCCGTGTGTGACCACAGAGTGCTTGAATTATGGGCTTAGGACTGACTGACTTCAAGTATGTTTGTTGGCTGAGGAGAACTTAAAAATGGAAGAAGATTATACAGGAGTTGTTTGTGAGCTACACACTGAGAATGCTGGTACTGATGTTGACATGCATAAGTAATTAGGGATGAGAACTAACCAAAACAGGATGTTTAACTGATGTAACTTGAAGAAAACTCACAGGCCAAAATTGCTAGAAACAATAGCAAGGACAGTTTGTGAATGGATGGATGCACATGCCAGACGCATGGTTAGTGTAAGTATGTGAACCAGCTACAAAGCAAACTTTGGACACAGCAAATAAAATATATGCATATTGTTTTGTAAAGGGAATAGTGGTTTAGGCTGCCAGCCTCACTGTTACTGTCTGATTAGTGTTTCAGTGTTTGCTATGTTGTTTGAATACAAGAAAACCTGAATGATTCTAGTACTGCGTCAAGCTTGTGGCTTCAGTATTTAAGCCCCTAGAAGGCATGAAAACCACGATGGGAGAAAGCGCTAGCATATGCCAGATGCAGAAACATTCTAGTCTACTGGCTGGCTATAAAACTCCTCATGGTCTTTTGTTGATTTGTCTTTTTGCTTCACAGCCATCTGGGAATTCTAAGGTCTGGAGCTGTGCTGACTCCAGTTTGGGGACTTCAGACTAATGGAGTCTCCTATTCTGGTGGTGAACTGCTGCTCCCAAATAAATTATTCCACGGTCTTTACTTTCATCAGCCCAGGTTCTTTGGTCTGCAGTGATTTCAACGAAATACCAGAGGGGGGAAAAGGCTGAAGAGAGTAAGGGCTCCTGCACAGTCTGTTTTGAGTAATGGTTTGTGCCTGATAGTTACCTGCGGTTTTCTCAGACCACTGTCCATCACTGCACATACAGTTTGGCAGGGTAGGACATGGTAGAGCTGTCCTGGATTAGAAGTGAGGTAGTCAGCAAATGAATCATTGTTCTGAGCACGGAGGAATAAGGACTATTCAAGCCAAAGGAAAATTTCTTACACTTCTAGGACCACTTCCCTGAAGATCTCCAGATCATTTACCACTACAGCCCAAACATTCAAGTAGTTCTGGCCTTCTGCTAAATAAAGTTGTCCTTAAAAATGGCTCCAATTGTTCTTCTTGGCTTTCTTGTGGGCAGGCTTCCTCACAGTTATGCAATATAGTCTCCAGCCCCTTATCTGTCTTGCTTCCTGCAACTGCATTCCCTCAGTTATGGAACTATGTGCTATTAAAAGGTCTTTTAGTGCAAAACTTCTAACGGTGGTAGAGCTTCTTTGTACATATAGTGAGAGGGTGCAACTCTGATGGGGAGAGAGGACTCAGACAGGACCACTAGTTTGTCTGTGCAAGATAGCTATCATAGCAGTGCAAGACGGTAATTTCCTCTGAAGTTTTCTGATGTTAAGCATTCAGGGCATCCTGCCTCTTTGCTGCTTCCTGGGGGAAATAAAATTCAGGATCCCAGCATAGCTCCAGCTGATAACATGACAAGGCAGCATAGCACAGGTACTGAGTGCAAATTGCTAGTTAGATGCTCTGTCTCCTGGAAGTGGACCGAGCCTGGCTGCACAGCAGCATTTTTTCAGAGAGATGACATCAGGCTTCTAAGATCTCAGGAAAGCAGAGTGCATCCACATGAGCAGGCTGGTGAATCAGGAAGAGGTGTGGTACAGGAAGGCACCTGCTAATGTATTATGAACCAAAGGCAGACCCACACAAACATAACTACTGTACATTTGTTTGAGGTTAAATTCCTGTCAGAGCATCTTAGTCACTTATCTGTTGCATCATTGTAATAAATTACACATTGAAGACACAGTTCCTTCTACATCACTTGCTTTGTACTAGACTAAATTGCCTGTGTGTACAAGCTCTAAAAGGGATGTTTTCTAGAGAAGAACCTTTTCAGCACTGAGTATGAACATTCTGGAATCACTGAAATGGCCCAGAAACACCTAGTAGGAGTCCCCCCACAACATCCGAGGTGCAGAACCCTTGCAAGTTTTATACGCTGGAAATTTTTTTAATAATCAAAGGGGATGAGGTCTATACAGAGAAGTTTGTGTTTGGTTGCTTGTTTTTTTTTTTTAATTAAACTTAGCAAAGATGGCAAAAACTTTTCCTCCCTTCTGAAGCGTTGTCTTCGGCAGCAGGTGGTGCTATGCTCTCGCTGAACCAGCGTTTGGCTCCTTCCTGGCGACATCACCCTGAAAGGGGAACTACAGGCACACTGGAAACAGCAATTAGTCTCGTCTGCACCTTTTGTTAGCTGATTAGAAACTGTCCCGGGATTCCACACGCAGAGTTTTTTTTTCTGAGTTCCTCCATGCTGTGCATATAAGGCAAAATAAATATTATTGCATTTTGTCACAGAAGAAATACCTCCAAATCAGATGCCTACTTCATGATTACTTGTATTTGGAGTAGTTAACATTCAAATACACTGATTATAGACTGCAGGATAATAATTTAATTGTGTAATTGTTGCAGCTTCTGAGACAGGGCAAAATTCAGTGCACATGCTCTTTAAGGACACTAAAAGAATTTTCCAGTAGCAAAGAAGCTACACCAGCTATGTTTAGAAAGGCAAGAAACAAAATTATTGTTTCTCAGGATCTGAGTGTATCTTGTTTTGTTCCTGCCTCCCTCCTTGCTGTCACTGAAAATGTTTAACTTGGGATGACTTCAATTGCTGGAGCCTTGGAAAAATTTTCATCTCTTTCTCCTAACGATTTTACTGTACTAAGTTCTCACTAAACAAACATACACAGTGGTTTCAAGTGGAGTCCCTGTTCTCTAGGGAGGGTTGTGCTGGGTCTGTTGTGATGAGATGTCCGATTTGTGGACAGTACAATTTAGTAGGAGAGGATGACAGGCCTACAGGTAGAATTTGAGTTCAGAGACACTTTGAGAAACCTAACGATCAGACTAACAGAAAACTCATGAACTCCAATGATGAGAAGTGTGTGGGAGTAGAATGGCCCTATGCATCAGTACAGGCTGGTGACTTATTTGGTGCAGCACTGGAACAAGCTATCTGCAGAGGCCATAGTGTTTCATCCATAGGGGCTTTAGAACTTGGCCAGGTAAAGGTGTGGCTGACCTCATCTGGTGCTGGTGTTACTCCACTCTGTGCAGAAGTTGTCCTTTCCTGCCAATACTCTTTGATCAATGCTGCCATGGCTCAGTACCAGCTGCAGTAGATCTATGTAATAGACTACAGTTAAATTAAGTATATGCACTGATTAATGAGGTAAATGCGTTTGACAACAAAGTTATTAGGCACAGTACGCTAATGATACTGTCTTCTATCTTCCTTGGATACCCTTAACTAGGTTCAGCTGCTCTATGCCACCTGGCCATGGTGTGCCTCTCCCTGTTGCAGGTGGAGAGAGAAACCCTGCAGCTTCACTGTGACTGTGCCTTGGCTGTGCCAGGGTAGGCAGGGTGCAGGAAAAGCTGACCTGGACATGGAGCAGAGTTACTGCTGTGTTTATGTGGTGCTGGAAGGGCAGTAAGTCTTGTAGGGAGAACAGTAAGAGAAGAAAAAGGGTGTGTGTGTCACTCAGTGCTCCAGGTTTTCCATTGAGGTGAAGTCCCATAAGTCAAGCTCTGGCTCAAGAACAGTCAGCTCACCTAGCAAGAAGGGGGTTAGCAAAAGGTGAATGGCAGAGATGCTCCAAAAATGCTTGGGATGCTTGTGTTACAGTATCTATTTGTTATCTGTATGTCCAAAAGCTCAGATAGTGTTGCTCACCACTAACTTGTTCTCATGTGTTGCCCAACTTGATCTGGTGCATTGTTCACTGCTGGCAAATTGTTATTGAATTTCCATTATTTTAAAACAGGACGGTGATCCCAAAAAGCAGCAAGCTGCATGCAGGGTAGTCTGTTAAGAAGAAAATAATCTAAACCCTTTTTTTGCAATGTCAAATACAGATTCCTTAATGCAGGATGGAGTGGATGTGGGATATGGAGGAAGGAGGTATGAATTAGCCTCCTTAGGCTCGTTTCATTTTTATCACAAACTTTGATTACAGAAGAGGCATGCTTTATGGAGCAATAAAGAAGCCAGTGGATACAAACTCTTCCACTGGTCCTTATAAAATGAAACAAGAACATGTGTTAGGATTACAGCATGTATGCAAACAGGACCCAGAGTACATACAAAGCGGACACATTTTCTAGTCCAGAAAATCAAAGATAGATGGATATCCTTTTTTCCTTGGATTTCATGAGAACTGCAAAAGGATGTTTCAGACAATAATATAGGTAACAGTATATTGAAAAATCCCCAGAGGGGCGAACTTCGAGGGTACTGTTTTGGTTTTAACAACACTTGTCTTTCTCTTGGACAATAGTGTTGGCAGTGAGAGCTTGCAGATGCTTTCAATAAAAATTGATAGTAGGACACAGGTGAATGCATTACTCTAAAGACTGATGATGAGGCCAGTTCTACCTGCCATATAATTTGCAGCTGTTCTGATTTAGCTTGAGATCGTTCCATCTCTGTGACTTGGTTAGCGTGTTTTTGGCTAGCATGTTATATTTGGAGAGCTGTGTCTCCTTTGCAAGGTATTTGGAGACTTCCTAACATAAACATTGCTATTAGTATTTATAGTTCTTATGTTCTTGGCTTTGGAAAAAAATCTGTTTGGAGCATAAAGGTGTAAGTCTTGTGATGTTTGTAACAAGCAGCTTGTTTTGAATTCTCTTACTATTATGTGTTTATATTGCTGTAGTCAGTCAAATTTAATTTCATTCTGTTAGATATGCTATAGACATATTCTAAGTGACAGATTTGATTCCTTGCGGTGTCAGGATATTTAGCAGTGCAGAGAAGCTGGGTTTTTTTTTACTTTCAATAGCAGGAGTCATGCAAAGTCTCAAGATTAATTTAACCAGTACTTCTTTGTGGGATCCAAAAAAGAACAATTCACTTATTTTTCCAACAGAGAAACATTGCAGAGAATGTACAGGATATTTTTCTTCTAGCTCTGCACAAGTGCATTGTCTCTCTCTTCTTGGTGGTGTTCATATGCAGGATGTTTCTACGTACTCTGTCCTCTTTGAGCAATCCATTGTACAAGCAGAATCAGACATGCTTTCTGTCCAGATCGCTTTCCATTTACTGTAAGACAACAAAGAGTTTGAAAGAGAAAGGGGAGGGAATGCATTAGTGATTAGGCTGATACATGCAGAGAGAAACATTAATTACCTTATTAGTCTTATCGCAACTATCTCAACCATTACACATAACCTTTTGAGAGAGGATGCAAGAACTCTCCTGGCTTTGGCCATAGACCACGCTGAGAAGCCATTCAGCTGACTATTCACTTCCACCAAGGGGTCTTGTGTTTACTGAGGATGATCTCCTCTGCTGTGCTACTCACTCTGTAATTCTAGATGTCCTGGTCTTGTAGCTGGTAGTACACTAAACCACAAGTTTTCTGACTGGTTTAAGAAGCCTGCTGAAATGCTAATCAATAAGGCAGTTGCTGTAACTGTTTTTACAGAAGAGGGCTAATGACTGCAACAGCACAAGCTTTAACCTGAGAAGTAGGGTATGTTATTGATGATCATCCTAGTGATCAGTGGTGTTCCTCAGGGGTCGCTACTGGGACTGGTACTATTTAACATCTTTGTAGGCAACATGGATGTTGGGATTGAGTGCACTCACAGCAAGTTTGCCAATGACACCAAGCTGTGTTGAGCGGTCGACACACTGGAGGGGAGGGATGCCATCCGGACAGACCTGGGCAGACTTGAGAGGTGGGCCTGTGCGAACCTCATGAAGTTTGACAAGGCCAAGTGCAAGGTCCTGCCTGTGGGCTGGGGCAATCCCATGCATAAATACAGGCTGGGTGGAGAGTGGATTGAGAGCAGCCCTGAGGAGAAGGACTTGGGGGTGCTGTTTGATGAGAAGCCCAACATGAGCCAGCAATGTGCGCTTGCAGCTCAGAAGGCCAACCGCATCCCTGGCTGCATCAAAGGAAGCGTGGCCAGCAGGTTGAGGGAGGTGATTCTACCCCTCTACTCCGTTCTTGTTGAGACCCCAGCTGGAATATTACGTCCAGCTCTGGAGCTCCCAACATAAGAAGGACATGGGCTTGTTGGAGTGGGTCCAGAGGAGGGCCACCAAGATGATCAGAGG
>RSEF01000031.1:25711514-25743367 GCA_003993805.1 Himantopus leucocephalus | reverse complement strand
GGTGTCCCTGCCCATGGCAGGGGGGTTGGAACTAGATGACTTTTAAGGTCCTTTCCAACTCTAACCATTCTATGATTCATCTATGAATTTGATTTCTGAGGAACTATCAGTGATAGTGGAGTAACCATCATATTTTTCATGGACAGGATGATGAGTATTTTCCCATTTTTTGAGTCCTCTCTAAGCCTTGGATCGTATTTATAGACTATATTGGGTTTCAGGTAAATACAGGTTATGGTGTTATGGTATTCATAGGACTGGAACTCATTTTACCCTCCCAGCCATTATGTATCTCAAACAGTTTGGCAATGTTTTCTAGGTTTTCAGTGGATACAGCGTAAAGCTTTTTTAAAAGTTGGTGTTTAGTAAATTGGAAGAGAGGTAGTCAAATTAATCATTTAACTGGGAAGTCGACCTTAGAATTATAGACTGTAGCCTCCATGTTTCTCTGAGACACTATTATGACTGCCTCCCTTTACCTGATCATTGAAATGTTTCTTTTTTTTTTTTTTAAATGGCTGTGCTCCTGCTCAGGATTTACTAAAAAAAAAGGTATGGTGTGAGAAGTAGTACGTAATTTGAAACAGGACCCACAATGAATTGAGAGGAACTTTTAGGTTTTCACTGCCAGTATAGGAAATGTTACAGGACAGAGAAGCCTGAAGTTAATGTTACTTCTTAGAAGCAGAATTTATGAGATCGTGTTATGATGCCATTTTGAATGGGATGGTAAAGTAAACTTACTACAGTCATTCTAAGTTATTTTTTTCAGGGATAAAATCAGAAATGTCACACTGATACGCCAAATATTCTAAAAATCAGTGTGTTTTCATTTGGTAATCTTCACATCTCTGTTTAGCTTGTACTTCACTAAACAAAATGCTGCATTTAATGAAATGTACTTTCATTACAAGAAAAACTAGTGGCTACTGTCCAACCCTTACATTACTACCTACTTTCTAGTGGCATTCTTACAATTGCGTCATTTCTACCTTGCTCTGCTCAAGCTAAACCTAGTCCTGTCTCTTTTGGCATCTTGGTGAAACACCATTTTTATGACGTACTGTCTGCTGCTTTTCCTTTCCTCGATGTGCTCACCTACATGCCTTTTCATCCCCTCCTCTACACCATACTTCTACTATTGCACTAGAAACCTTGCTTTTGTGGGGGACCCAAACAAGCTTTTCAGATGTCGTGCGGCTCCTTCAGAGCTGTTGCTTTCATTTCAAATAATATTTCAAAACACATTTCTGTTCCTTACAGAGAAAGAAAACAAGAAAAATCCCACAGCCCCGTTCCAAATTGGAGGAATTAAAGGATATTAGTTTTCAATGTCTTCAGAATTTTTAGCTAACTGCTTGATGTGTTTTTGGATATGGTTATAGTTACTAGCAACTTTTGTACTAATGGTTTCCATTTAATTTCCATTAGTTGCTTGCTCTGTTTTTTGTAAATATTACCTGCAATTATGTGCCATTTACTGCTGGAAGAATAAGTAAGTGCATATTTAAAATGCAGTCAACTGAAATTTTAGTCTGAAATTGGATTTTTAAGTGCATCTCTTTAAACATGATAGCGCTGATGCTTCAGTCACATGACTTGACATTAACTGCATCACAAACATTTCCTGTAGCTTAACTCTCTATCCCTGTCCCTTGCCCTCTTGAAATAAATAGACTTCCAGCAACAGTTTTGACAATACTCTTGTCTACAAGTAATAAAACATCTGGAAATTAGGCTAGATGGATAAAACAGTTCCATGTAATAATACGTATCTGGCATTCATACAACCTCTGTATAATGCATGTTTTTTATGGACCAGATGTGGTATTTATGTGTTATGAGGAACAGAGGCATGTTCAGTCATGCTTTTTATTGCATTTAAATGCAAGGTATATTTTAATAACTCTCAAAGGGAATTGTCTCCTATTGATTAGAAACTGTCAGTGTGTTAGACATAAACCTGCAAAAGCAAATGAATCTGTCAGAAAACTGTAGATGTAATTTAAGTTGACATTAAGCTGTATACTTATTGTGAGCTGGCTTCAAAAAAAAAAANTGGCTAAAAAAAAAAAAAAAAAAGAAAAAGAAAAAGGCAACTAATAAATTTCTACTTATTCCTCCAGTGAAGGTGATCTATGAATCCTTTGATCTAAGAGTTGTTTATTTCTTCTCCAGAACTGTGGTCTGTTATATTTACAGGTCTATGAAATAATTATTCTTTTACGTTTATTCTTCAGCTTTTCACATTTTCTCATTAAGACAACAGCTTTGCATAAAAGCCAGCTGCACAGTCTCCATTTTTACAGTCTTGCATGGCATTTTCAAGTAAGGTGAATTGAACTTCTATTGGGTGGAAAAGGGATTCCACTGAACCCTGTCTACCTTGGTTTTGTCATTGTTACTTTCCAAACAGCCCTGAAAAGCACATAACTGAGCTGTTCTCTCCTCTACACATTTTTCTCGTCTCAGGTTTTTAGTATTTTCAGTCTGAATCATCACTGCTTTTTCAAGATGGCACCCACGACTTTCTTTTATTTACCATTCCCATTTTTGTTGAGCCCATTGAGCTCTGTCTACATGAGATGATCTTACAATATTCTGTATTTGCTATAATACTCCTGTTCCATGACCTTTTCCATTACTGTTACCTGTAGAAGAGCTGTCGATGTCAATCAAATCTCTTACAACTTCTTTTTTTTTCACTCTGCAATATCTCCTCAAACAAATAAATCCTCTACGTATGTATCTACATGTGTGTTTCCAAATATACATTATAGGTTGTTTTAAAGGAAGTGCACTGACGCCAGCCTTGACAGGCGTCAGTACCAGAATACCACTCTAGTTCTTCTACTGCATCCTTCCTTCCCTTAACTTTTATTGAAAGGGAGGAAAAGTCTGCAGGGATGCTGACTTGTGGCTATGAAATCTTTGCAAGAGTACTTCTTCTAATGCAGTAATTTGCTTAATTATCTTCTGCAGTAGTGAAGGCCAGAAAACTTGAAGACATCCTTGAGCCTGAACTGATTTTTAAGCCTGCTACCCTCTTTACAGTTTGCTTGTATGTCACTGACCTCTCACAATCTCTACAGTGCTGCCAGGCTTCTTTCTTGCTTCAGCTCTGGCTCTGCTGAAATTCTTATTCATTCTGGAATCATTTCCTGTCTCAACTGTTTCAGCTCTTTCTTTTAGAGTTCTTCTAAATCCCTATACTCTTAAGCTCCAGGAGACCCAGAATACTGTGCTTCAATTACTTTTTCATGTATATTCTCCATCCATCCCTCCAGCCAGGCATCTCTGAATTCAGGTTTAACATCAAGCTTCTGCTTTTCAGAACTTTTGCTGGATTTGTATCTCCTTTTCTGATTTTGAGCCTGTAATAAGCAGAGTAGGTATACATGCTTTTTCAATAACAAGATTGAGGAAGGCAAAAGGAAACCATGGCTTAGAGAAAAATGCCTGACATTCAAATCCAAGATTCAGTGTTTCTGTCAACCCCTTGATTGTAGTAATAAGTAAACTGTCACTTACGGATTTACTCATGATCTATAGCCCTGAAAGACTGACTGAGGGACTAAGGCACTAGTAGTCCCAGCTTTAATGTAGAATTTAGATATGATGACACATAAGCTGGTTCTATTAGGAAGAAATAAAATATTCTAAGCCACAATATTCAAGTCCTCTCAAAGCCCAAATTGGAACTTTTTTAAAAAAAATCTTCCCTCCGCAAACCCCCTCCCTACGGGTTTTCAAGTAGACTTAACCTGCTTGTGCCTGACATCTCTGTTGGCTGGTGAGGTTATCCCAATATGCAAGAAATACAGCAGGCACCACAGCAAACCAGTGTGGTCAGAGACCATCTGACTGAGCTCAAACACAAGAAGGAAGTGTATGGTATGGGGAATGGAAGACACGATATACTACCAAAGAGGGGTACAGAAGCATCACTCAAGCGTGCAGGGATGGAATTCGCAAGACCAAAGTTTGGCTGGTATTGAAGCAGATAAGGCATGCGAAATGCAATAAGAAGGGCTTCTGCAGATGTGTTCACAGCAAAAGACCAGTGAAAATATGGACCTGCTGCTGAAGCAGGCAGGTGATCTACTAATGAAGGGTATGGAAGAGACTGAGGTACCCAATGGTTTATTGATTTCAGTCTTTACTAGCAGAATATCCTGCTAAGCCTTCCAGGTTCTGCTAGTTCTGTTCAATCTTTTTATCAGTGATCTGGATGCAGGAGTTGAATGCACCATTAGTAAGTTTGCTGATGATACTGAACTGGGAGATGCTGTTGACTGTCTTGAGGAATAAGAGGCCTTGCAGAGAGATCTAGATAGACTGGAGGATTAGGCAATCATCAGTGGCATGTAATTTAACTAGAACAAATGCTGCATTCTGCACCTGCAACAGGGTAATGCTAGACAGAAGTATAAACTGGGAAAGGAGTGGCTGGAGAGCGGCCCTGCAGAGAGGGATCTGGCGGTGCTGGTTGACAGCAGGCTCAATATGAGCCAGCAGTGTGCCCTGGCAGCCAAGAGAGCACACTGCATCCTGGGGTGCATCAAACACAGCATCACCAGCTGGTCAAGAAACAGGATTATCTTGAGGTATTGAGCGTTGCTGCAGCCTCACCTGGAGTACTGTGTGCAGTTCTGGGCCCCACCATTTAAGAAAGATGTGAAGGTCCTTGAATGTGTCCAGAGGAGACCAACAAAGCTGGTGAAAGGGCTGGAAGGCATGTCCTGTGAGGAGCAGCTGAGGACTTTGGGTTTGTCTAGTTTGGAGAAAAGGAGGCTGAGGGGTGACCTCATTGCTCTCTACGGCTTCCTGAGAAGGGGAAGTGGAGAGGGAAGTGCTGATCTCTTCTCCTTGGGATCTAGTGATAAAACACATGGGCATGGTCCAAAGCTGCCCCAGGGCAGGTTCAGACCTGACATTTGGAAACATTTCTTTACCGAGAGGGTGGTCGAACACTGGAACAGGCTTCGTGGAGAGGTGGTCGATGCCCCAAGCCTGTCAGTGTTTCAGAGGCATTTGGACAACACCCTTAACAACATGCTTTAACTTCTGGTCAGCCCTGAATTGGTCAGGCAGTTGGACTAGATGATCATTGTAGGTCCCTTCCAACTGAAATATTCTATTCTGTTCTGTTCTGTTCGGCTCTATTCTAACAAAGTTTCTCTGACTACTCGCAAAGTTTGGAGGAGAGAGATACTACCCACAGCAGAGGAGGATCAAATTAGGAAATACTTAAATAAGATGGACATATAAAAATCCATCAAATCTTGCAGCCATGGAACAAGCAGGAACAAGTTCAACAACAAGTGTGAAGTCCTGCACTTGAGGCAGAAAAAAACCCATGCATTGCTAAAAGCTGGGCACTGACTGGTGAGAGACCAGCTTTTCAGAAAAGGACAGGATCTCTTCATGGACACCAGTCCAAACATGAGTCAGCAGTGTGACCTTGCAGCGATGAAGGTTAACAGTAGCCTGGGTGGTATAAGCAAGATCATCATCAGTGGGTTGAGGAAAGTTAATATCCTCCATTCTTGGAGATTTTTCAGAATTTACCACGAGATTTTCAAAAGGTCCACAACCAACCTGATTTAACTGCAAAAGTAACCTTCCTTTGAGCCAGAGGTTGGACTAGAGAACTCCGAAGACCCTTTCCAGCCAATATTCTATGATTTTGACACAATAAAGAAGATAATCTGATATACTTTAGTCAGTTGAGGAATCTCAGCTCTCAAAATTAATCACTTAATGGGGAAGTGCAGGGTAAATTCTATGGAATTTATGGAGTTTATATTTAAAAGTGCTGTGTATATAAAAAAGACTCTACATTTGAAATATTTTTAACTTTATGTGTATTCATAAAATGAACGAATGATTGATCCTTTAATACATAATCAATGTAGTTATTGATACACACACCTCCCCGAGCCCCTAATCTTTACCGTGAATATTTAGTTTATTGTGATAATTTCATTTAGAAGGACGGTGTGGAGCCTGAGAGTTATGATCTAAAAGCTATGACTATGGGGAGTCTCAAATAAAGATACGACTAAACACTGATTCACTATCCAGAGAACTACCACAATGTAACTAAAAGGCATTTGTAAGCAGTATTACTCGGTATACTGAGTAACACCTGTTGAAAAGAATTTCAAGATTTATTCTGAAATATTTTGGAGAAAAGCTTTTTTTAAATGATACAGAAAACCTTACAAAATATCAAGTTTCAAAAAAAATACAATGCATTTAAAGTGAACTGTGGATTTTAAAAGCTGCAGAATGGTTTTGATTGCAGTTAAACAGTAATATTTTCTTTGTATAGACCCCAGTAACAGATGTTGCTTTCTTTTTTGGCAGTCTGTAAGTAATCTCTTTTGTTCAGTGAGCTCTAAGGCTGGCGTATTGCATTTGCAGTTTAGTTTGTCAGAAGAAGTGGTCAGATCATGTTATTTAACTCCTGCTTCTTGTGGTCATTAGTTACTTGTATTACCTGGGATGCTTTGTGTAAATCTTCTTCATAGTACTGCTATGAATACAGGGTATCAGAAATAAACTACACTAATCCATAATGCATTTTATTATTATAATTTTCAACACTATGTTTGGTCAGCTGAAGAGTGCTTAGAAAGCCAGCTTCGTTCAAGTCAATTGTGTGAATAGGGGCAATGTGCAGTCAAATGGCACCACGTGCTTAGAACTGCCTCTACCGATGGTGATAGTGAAAATGGCTTTAAAGCAAACCCCTGGATCGAGGAGACTTGTGCTACTCACATTTCATGTTCCTGAAGTAGCACGCATGTACTGCCGTTTTTCTGCTTTCTTCCCTGAGGGCTATTGAACGTAAACACTGTGAAAAGAAGCTTGGAGGTTGCTTTTTGCCTTGGCTGTAGCTGGAACTGGAGAAAGGGAAACAAAGAGAGGAAGACAGTTTAAAGCCGTATCGGTCTACTGCTTTCAGTACTGCCAAGAGCAGTTGTGCCAAGGTGCCAATATTTTAAGAAGATTGCCTAATATCATTAGCCATATGTTTTGTCATATGTAGATTTATTATTTTCTTTAAATAATCAGACAAAAAGACAGCTCAGTCAAAAATACTTACCTCTAGGCAAAGAGTCTGCAGTAATAACTACACATTTTTATAAAACTCAAGTTGATTTTCTGATGAAAAGTGAGATTTGGATTTTTTTATTATCTTATGATTTCTTGACACTTCATATTAGTAGTGCAGAATGATATAACATAGAATCTACCAATGTCTAGTTTACAGGCTTTGCTATTCAGAAGGAAATAGAAAAATACTTAGGTCGTAAAAGAGAGGAAAAAAGTCAGAAAACAGGCTTGCAGAGAGGATTTTGATACTACATATATGTGATGGCATAATGTTTTAGTTTATCTGTTCAGAAGTCAGAATGGTTTGAAGTCAGAATGGCTTGAAGTCGTTTAGAGTTGTGTCTTCCAATAAAAGAAACATGTAGAGAATTCGGTGGTTTGCTGAAGGCGCCCGATTCTGCTGCTGACAAAGGCAAAGGATAACTTGTCTCTACTTCACTGAAAGCACGGTTGGATGCCTAATAAAATTACTGTGTAATACAGCATGATTGGCAGTTCCTGCTTAGGAAGCCAAGGAATAAAATAGCAGAGGCGTTGACGTTCACTGGCAAAACTCCCATTGACTTCACAGGAGCTGGGTTATAGTCTTAAATGAATAACGTTGAGAAAATGGGCTTCAGAAACTTTCGAGTTAATCTGTTGGTTCAGATCAGGGTAGAGTGGACAACTATGCCTGCAGGCATTAACAGGTCAGACCTATCTCTACATGGTTGTGGGATTTACTGAAATAAGTGGATCAGATAGGGGGTGTGGTACCAAAACCTATCTGGGTGGAATCTGTGCAATCCTTCCAAAATCAGTCATTACCAGGGTGTGACTGAGTATATTTTGGCTGTACAATTGGCAGGCTCCCCTCTCTGCAGCTCCTTTTACCTTTATGGACAAATACTGCTAAGCTAGGAGGGCAGCTAAGAGAAATCCATGTTGTTAACAGTTAGGACACAGCCAGAATGCGCTATGCCAAGATGGAGCAAGACAGGAATGTGCAAAGAGATAAATATATGCAGAAAACAAGAAAGGAAAAAATACCATTGTCATGAGTTCCTTAAGAATGTGTTTATCTATAAAGAATAAATAATTGTACCATAAGTAATAATAAAAGAAGAAGAAGGGATGTATTTAAGGAGGGAAGGGTGGAGTTAGTTTTACATTTGTGAGCTTAGGTAATATAAATGCCTGTTTCACTAAACATAATTGCCTACCTCTGTAATAATTAGTGAGACAAAACCACGTCTCCGATCATCTGTCTACTGTCTTCAGCAAAGTCAGGATTCACCCGATCCCTTTTCAGATGTCTGATGTTTGTTCATGATAAGGGTTTACCTAAACAGTGAGTTTAACATCATTTCTCACAAGCTTTGGGACAGTTTCTTGCCTAGTGCCATGTTCTTGTCACCCAGCCAGAGATGGAGGGTGTTGGTGTCCTGCCCTGCCTGCAGGGTGCTGACTTGGGGTGGGCATCTGCCACCTCACTGTGAGGGAGAGCGGGGAGAGATGGCTGCAGAACTCAGCCCAGATTTGATGACTGTCATGGTTTAAAAAGAGGTGTCTAAATCAAGTAAATGGTTGAACATGATGGCAATTCCATGGTAGTAGTTGTGCTGCTGTAGTGTTATAGAACACTAGAAGAAAAATTAAGGTTTGAAGAGATTTCCTCTTCTCACAAACCTTGTTGTAGTAATAAATTGTTAAAGGATCTTTTTCTTTTGCTCCCTTAAAACAATGGATTGGACTTTTTTGAGCTTATCTCTCATACAGGAGTGTATCAGGGTACGCTGAAATATTCAGAATATTTAGGATATTGAAAGGAAAAATTTGGCAAGTTAAGGAGTCTAAAGATTAGTCCTTGTTTAAATTTACTCTGAAGATCATGGACAAAATGTTATGCTGTATATTTGGATGGGCTGGGAGCCCTGTGTTAAATGTATTTTCATTTCTGTAGTCTGTTTATTGAGATGCATTAGCATGAAAAAGCTAAACCACATTGCATTACTTAATGCATGTTTAGAAGTTCACACATTAATGTTATTTGGTAGGGAGTAAGACATAGGAGCTCAAGAAAATTTAAAGCTCTTTTGCTCTCAGACAACACAGCTCTCTTGCAGAAACACATCTTCACTACAACTCAAGGAAGCAACATAAAATAATTTTATTTATTGATTTTATAAACACTATGTCAATCGAAGAGGAGACTTCTATGTTGTTTTGGGTTTTTTTATCTTTTTTTTCCCTTTTGATCTGAATGTTATCTGGGAAAATCAATGGCATCTGATGAAAGCACTTACGATTTTTGTCAGATATTTTATGCCTCAAAGATTTCTCCCCATTTAACTTACTGGAATCTGAAATACGTTCAGCAGAAGGAAAGCTTCTTGAAATGTACTTGAGCAGAAGAGAACAGAAGATCTTTCCAAAGTATTTTAGTTATAGGAGTTCAGGTAATCCTCTAGGCAAATTTTACGGTTCTGTTTGCATATGCACACAGCTTTCATTTGCATGAAAATCTGGCAATTGTATTAACACTTATTGAGGTTTTTAGGTATTTTCAATTTTCATATGAACAATGAACATGTAAAATTTGCTTGAGAAATTTTTGAAGCCAGATTTCCAAATCTGATGAATTTTCATATAATTGATTATCCTTAAATTTCTTTTTTTTTGTTGTTTCTAGCTGAGAAAATGAGACTACACGTGTACAAACACAAGTCCTGGCTGGGGTTATGCATACCATAGGCTGAGCTCTGTGTGTGTGTGTGTGTGTGTGCCATAAGTGTACGGGCATTTCATGCAAGCTACTGAGCACTTAGAGATATCTGCTTAGATATTTTGATGAACTAGTACTTTTGAACTACAAAATCCATTTATGTGTGCTTGACAACTGCTATGTGAGGACCATGGTCTTAAAGCTGCCAGCCCCTGCCCCCCTGTGTTTATTGTGATATGACAAAGCTTGCAAGTATTTTTCTATCCAGGATGCTTGTGATGTATGCAGTTTATTGCAATAACCAATGAATTTTAAAGATATCTAGAGAATGTACTAGTGGGAATCTACTAATCTTTTAGCCAGCACAGGATATGATTACTTCCACAGCTGAATGTGCATTACCTCTGTAAGGAAAACCCAACGTTTCTTCCAATCAATTATTTGGATGTGGTGAGTCATGAGGCTTTGTTATTATATTTGAGCAAAATTCTAAGTTTACGTACACATGAAAGTAGATTCTGAAAAGGAAATTGCCTGTTAACTAAAACCTTAAATACATTTCTTTAAGAAAGCCCAAGTGATCAGTTAGCTATCTTCCAACTATGCACTTCAAATTCTTTCTGATTTAATGTATTACCTCTTTTACATCTTAACACACGACCTCTTACAAAAGACAGAAGCTGTCTTTTGTATTTCCAAACTACTGTCTTTTCTTTAAGCCAAAATATACATATGTTGACATGCCAAGTGGCTCCTTCTTCAGGTAAGAAAGTAAAAACATGTTCAGACATGTCCTGGAGGTTGGGAAATTCTCCAGAAAATGTTTAGCTCAAATAAAGCATCAACAGTTTCATTTTTACTACTTTCAGCATCAATCAGATCTCTAATTAAACTCCATTAACCTAAAATAAAGCAAAGCTTTGAAGATGCAAATCAATAACCAGCGTAAATGCCGCATTGACTCTATTAAAAGAGTTTTGAAGCTTTGCCTGCACTACACATTCTTCCAAGTTTAAGCCCTTCTACTTAACTTGGGCTTAACTAAATTGTCCAAATTAACATTTAGAGCAGAGAGGTAATAGGCCGTTTTGGAATACAGTTCACCTAAGAAATCTGGTTACCCCTCACTGTTGAACGTGAAACTTGCAAGGTTTTGCCTATTATGATGTGACAATTCTTCATTCATAAACTGTTTTTTCTTATTAAAAAAGGTTTTGCTGCAGATATAAGTGCACCAGCACTGCACTGACAGTGAATTCATCTTCTACAAAGGCTTGCTTATTAAAAAAGATTAAAAAAAAATTCAAACCAACACCATGAAGGATTTAAACCTTTGTATAATACACGGGCTCTGTGGCAGGATCCAATTCACTGGTTTCCTTTGTACACAAGAACAATAAAGTCTCAAATAAAGGCTTTGAGAGGGTACATAAACAAGTCTTTTAAAACAAGCAAATGTGTCCTTTTAAGTCCTTCTCATTAAACAGACATAGGCTGATGAGGATACTGAGGCTACTTGTGCATATAAGAACGCCTGGGAAACAACCCCTGCTGTAGGCAACATGTTCAAAAGTTAGATCTAAACCACAGAAATACCAACTCCGTAGGACACATTTCATTCTGTTAAAATGTCTGGAATCAGATTACTTAGTCCTTACAATCATCAAGCTTCACAGAATAAGACTAGGTAACTGAGACTCTGTTTTAACCTTCTCATGTTCTGCCAAGAACCTTCAAAAGTATTCCTTTCTTAAGTGTTCTTAAGTATCTGTAGAAGTGCTATTTAAGAACATCCAGGATTAATGTGGCCTCAAAACTGCTAATAATGCTGTTCCAGATGTTTGTGGTGAATTGTTCAGCAGGAAAATTAATAAAGCCAACATTACACAAACAAGTTTGCTTTAAAATACTTGTCTGGATTTGTCCTAAACCAGTAAAAATTAGGAAATTCTGTACTCTCTGTCTCTTTAAAGCAGTGGTCCCCAACAAACCATGTTAAGCTTCCAAATTTCTCATGCATTCTTATAATCAAACTTTTTGAATTGGAAACAAAATAAACTTTACAGTTTACTTGGGTTCTGTGGACCACTTCCCATGACCTCACAGCCTATCGTTTGGAAACTAGTCCTCTGTTAGAGGTGTGTATATGATGATGGAAAGCATGACTAGAAGATGTCTGTTGGCTGTCACTTTAATTTGGTGCAGTGGATGATAGCGTTGAGACATAGACTTTTGGCAGGTGAGCAACCTGGATTTATGCCCCAGGTCCTGATCTACATATATATCCATAAGGGCAGATTAGCTCAATGTCCCCATGGCAATGAAAAGCAGAAGGAGCAAAAGAAGTTTTTCTCTCATGTTTGCTCTTATCCATCTGAAGAAATCCAAAGCTCTCTCCTAAGTATGTGACACACTCAGCGCGTTTCAGCTCCTACGCGTTGCCTTTTTTTTTCTGGCATCTATCGGTGTAGGGCTTGACTCTTCAGCAGGCCTGAAGAGGTGAAGAGCTGGTTCCCTTCTGACTTGCAGGCAAAATAGCATCTAGGTGAGGGGAACAGTGTAACAAGTCCCCAAGCTAAAAGTAAACTTTTTGGAGACATACATGTCTGCGTTTTCAGACTTGAGTGACTCAAAGTTGCACCACCAAAAAAGTGTGTGTATTCCCATCTCACATCAAAAATCTTTGTCCTTAAATACATTGAATAAAAGTCCTTAAATAGTCCTTAAGTATGAAAAGTCCATAAATAGCTTGTATTTAAATGTGTAGTGCTACTCATGAAAGTAAGAATAGCTACTTAGGTGTGTATTCCTGTCCTTACAAAGCCAAAGCTCTTTGTTTGCATGAATACATTTTTGTCTTCCTGCTTTCAGTACTAACATAAAAAATGAAGATAAGCAAAAAATCTCCATCATTTAGGGGTCTCCCTAGATGACACACTGTCCTCTGTTTAAATTATCTAGTCCCTTCTTAAAGACTAAATAGCCCTATTCTCAGAGGCTTATCAGTGTTGGTCGGTTCCAACCTTAGGTCTGTAGGGGCTTGAAGGGTCAAGAGGAACTGGACTATGGTCCCTGCAGAACTGGAAGATGTGGGGATCTCACAAGTCCTTAGGCCAAGTTTCTGTTACATCATGGAGGCTTTTCATTAGGGAGTGGGAAAATTTGAAATGAGAAGCCAGCTTAGCTGTCACCACTGGGGGCCACTGCTACTTAGCAAGAAAGAAGCAGAGGGAAGTTGACTGAAGACTGACTGACTGCACTGATGAAGATAGCTCCTGGAGAGAAGAAAGGAAGTGTCCCTGTGTGGAGTCCCTGTTCAGAGATGGGAATGGCCAGCAAAGATATGCACAGGGAATTGATTTCTCCTGAAAATGAATGTATGGATGAGATGGTAAGAATTCTGCTGAATGTTACCATGAGCGATGGCAGAAGTGGCACCAACCACTCTTTGCAGTGGTACTCTCGGTCCTGTGCTGGCCCACATATCTGTGGGAAGGGGCTTGCATACCAGTAATTATTGGGACCCCTTGCTAATCAAACCTGGGCAAAAGTGGGTCATCGTTGCTGTTGTCTTCATTGGCCAGGAATGACTTTTCTTGCTAAGAGGGAGAACGGGCAATAAGGAACTGACAAAAAATAAAGTCAGGTACCAGAGACTTTTTGGGGAGTAATTAGAGAGCAAGACAAACTGGAAAATGGTAAGATGGACACAGGAATTATGTACAAAAGAGAAGTGGATGGCTTCTCCTTATAGTCTGAGATGGATTTTTTTCGCAATACTACTTTTCTGTACAAGCACATACTGCTGCAATAATGCAGAATTGTGAACTCTGGACTAGATGCAATAGTCAGGCTTTTCCAAGGGTTTCCCCCAAGGATTAAGAAAGCTCAGATGAAAATCTCTCTCACTCCAGACATTATCCACATCTATAACACTATTTTACAGCCAAATTGACCCTTCTGAAAGTCTTTTGTACAACATGTATTCAGCCTTAAATAGAAACCAAGGCCTGACTTTTCCTATGTCTTATACATAAGGTGATGGCATAACTCACCAATTTCAAATGGGCCAGTGTTCATATTCTTTACAAGTGACAAGGGACTTACACCTCACAACCATTTGTCACGCTGATGCAATATAAATGTTTTGGAGAGGAGCAGTTACATGTCACATAGTCCAACATTTGCCCCTTAGTGCTGCTTGTTTTTAGACAGCAGCAGGTATTTTCTTTTTGGTCTGAGCTGCCATGCCATGCAGGAATGACATCTAAAGGGCCAGCCTGACTGTCTGTAATCCTTTCAAAAAATAAACATACATAGAGGTGAGGAAGGGAGAACAGGGCTAAGAGGGTTTTCTCCCCACAGAACTAATGGGCAAGCTGGCATAATTGTTGCTAAGAATTGTTGAATGATGTCCTCCCACCAAACACTTTAAATACGTCTCTGGCACTAAACTAGCATTGTACCACATTGGGCTGTATCAACCCAAACCCCTCTTTGCAGGCCAGGGTGGACAAACCCATCAAAGGCAAATGATAAGGAAAGCAGGTGTAGGTCACTGAGAGGGGGTGTTCCTGGCCCCATCCCCTGGGAGATCTTTGGCACTAGTACTGCTATTGTACACTGTTAATTAGATCATTCTAATTAATTCATTCGAAGTGTAAATTAGGAAGGAATGAAGATAAATTACACTAATACATTTAACCCCATGCTGTTTATTTAGCAGTTGAACAAAATAATGTGGTTAAAAAGAGTCTAACAAGGCAAAAGCCCAAGACACAGCTGTTTAATAGCATTAAAAATGAGATCTCAGCCTGTGCTGCGGGCACATACTGCTTGTTTGCATTTAAAAGGGTTGCCAAGATAGCTGTACTGGCAAACCCTGCTACTGTAGATGCAGCTGATACCAACAAAACAAAACAAAAAATGTATTTCCATCTCCTGAATGAAATAACCTGCAGTGGTAAATGGACTATGTTGCTGGTACAGCTTTGCCAGCATTAGAACTCTTCCTGGTGTTGCTAGAGTAGTCTGGAAGATGTTTTGGCTACATAGGTATGCCTGCAAAATGTTTAAGTGTCCATAAAGCCATATTATAAAGTTTGCTATACCTTCAAGGATACAAGAACTTGTCTCCACGCAGAAGTCAAATTTAAATAAAGTGTGAGGTGAAACTCATTTAGTTAGAACAGCAGTGCTCCTCCATGTAGCAAGCTGGATTTAAGTTGAACAAAGAAGTTTTTGCTACCCCAATTGTTCTGGAGTCAAATGTGGCACTTACAATTTGAGAGATGAAAACTGGAAATATTTGGGGGTTTACATGCTTTCTGTTTTTGAAGGCCACACTGACATTTCACATAGTCATTTTTCCAGACTTCTTATTAAAAGAAACAAACAACAGAACCAACCCTAAGAGATTATCAATTTCACATGACTCTAGAAGCTGGGGCTTTGAGAAAAGGGCCAATTATCTTGTGATTTGTGATAAAATCATGAAATTTAGCAACATTTCAAAGATCCTATCTATCCTGGTATATGAATGCTAGGAGAAACATGTTTAAACTAGTTCAGTGGGCATGTTAAACTATGTCCTGGGATAGGCTAGGCCAGCTTTGTTTTCAGCAGTGTCAAAATACAGATTGGCCCATCTACAAAACTGGCTTAACCGGAACTGTGTTTAAGTGTGACCTGACTTAGTTCTTAGACCAACATAAACCAGGCCAAAGATTCAGTTTGGACCAGGTTAATTTCCTGAGTGTCTTGTCCATGCTAGCCATGCAAGCATCATTACTCTAAGTGTGTTTTATGGTGTATTCAGCCAGAGCTACCCAGTTTTAACTCCTGTGCAGAAAGGAGCAGAGGCACTTTGGATGCTCTTTGTCACCTGACCATAAATAGGAGCTCCTGTGAGCATGTTCAAGAGAACTGCTGTTGTGGTTTGTAAGAGTTCCAGGTGTGGAATTACAGGCAGAGAACTATGGAGTCACTTTTTCTTCTTCTCTCTCTGCTCCCACCAGTAGCACTGCTTTACACAGTGCATACGCGCCGAGTTACACACACACAGAAGGGGCTGTCTGGCTGTGTAGTTGTTTCCCCAACAGATGATGTATAGCTTCATCCAATCATTCTGCCCTGATTAACCTCAACAGGTTCCTCATTTTATGTGGGACAAGGGAGATCAGTACTTCATCTGGTCACTCTTTCACAGGATTATTGCCTCACTCGGTTTGTGCAGAGTGTTGTCCAAATCCACGTGCTGTGGGCAGCCGTGTAAGCCTTGTATGCTGTCCTCTCTACGGACCTCATTTGTCACTGACCAGTCCTCATAGCCATAGTTTTGTAGGTCAGATGTTGCTGAGTGGTGGATTAGGTAACATTATTCTACCATTTCTGTTTTTCCCTCATGTTGCTAATTCTGCCTGTTTGAAGTTTGTCTTGACACCGTGTGAAGTGATGCATCCCTGTGTTTTTAGTTGCACAGGATGATACAATCTGACTTTCTGACACCGGACTATGGAAAATTCACCATAATGGAATTAGCTCTAAGGGGACAGGATTTGGGTGGAATGTCTGCAGGTTTAGTTGGGGGAAAATGGGAGAAAACAGGAACAAGGCATTTTATAGGAAATGTTATGATGGAAGGAAAAACCCGGACTCATAACATGAACAATGCAATGTGCAACAAAGGTTGAACATTCACAGTCTAAACCAAAATCCTCTACAGCTACATGACTCAAGAGAGCACTGGATTAGACCCATGGTGTCCGTTGCGTAAGGTCGTTTACAATTTCCAACAGCTTCTCACACCTAAACAGCTTTGAAACACACTTTATTACATACAGATGTGCAGCGTTTTTAGACCTTGCAATCTGCAATGCTTCATGTTGTAATCAAACAATATTGTAAAAAGAAATAATCTATGAAACAAATTACTCTTTCATCTGCTCCCTGTTACAGCCATGCTCTCCAGGCTTGCGTATACCCCCAGGCTCTCTGGAATTTCAGATGTGTCCTGCTGTACAGGGACTGTGTGCTTACCTGCAGACTCTGGAGTCCAGCAACAGGAGTGCAAGTAACCCTCTGCATGTTGGCGAACTGCTTGCAGGTCTTTTTTTTTAACAGGATAAATTTGGCTGACATTTCGTTATGAGGAATGAACAAATTCTCCAAACTAATGTATGCAGCTAGCAGTTTCCTGCTGATGGGAGTAAAATAATTGTTTTTGTGTTCCTTGAAGCCTCTTTAGACTAATACCATTGCTTTAAATGGTATTAGCAAACGGTAAATTAGCAATATGCACAATGTTTAGCATGGTATCCTGTATTTTTCTGGTAGAGAGCTGCACATTATGTAAACACTACTGTTATGTCTAGAAGATGTTTATGTTTGAAATCGGCCTTTTGCACAAGTGCGTTTTTCTCATACTTTGTTAATTGGTAAATAATTAAAGCCAGGCTTAGCTTTGTGCTGCCGTAGCACTCCGGCGTGCGGCTACGAAGCGGCGGCTCTGCGGAGACCTCACGAGAGCGCAGTCGAAGCGCGGCGGCCGCAGCGGCCCCGGGCGAGAGCCGCCCCCGGCACCGCTGCTCGGCCCCCCGCCGTGCCCGGGGCCCCCCGCGCCCACCCGGCGGCTCCTCGGGGCGCTGCGGGGGGGCTCCCCAGCGGCTGCTTTGCTCGGCTCCCCGCCGGGCTCGGCGCGGCACGGCCATGCGGGGACAGGAGCAGCGCTGCCGCCGGCGCCCTCGCCCCCCCGCCCCGCGCGATTCCGCACCCTCCGACCGGCTCTCCCCCCCACACTCCGTGGAGTCATCTCGGCGTCCCCTCCTCGGTCACCCCGAGCGCTGGCAGCCGGTTCCCCCGCGGAACACCCGCCTCGCCCCGCGGAGTGCCGCCCCGCCGGCAGGGCGCAGATCGGCGCCCGCTCGCACAGCGCGGGGGTGCCCGGCTATAACCGCGCGGGGCCACCCCGCCGCCCCGGCCCCCCCCCGGTACGGTACGGTGCGGTGCGGTACGGTACGGTGCGGGACGCCCGCTGCGCGGCCGGCGGGCGGGGGAAGCCGTCCTGCAGCCCCCGGCGGGGCGGCGCGGGGGCACCTTTGCACCTTCCCTGTCGCCGGCCGGGACGGCAACCACTGCGAGAGCGCTGCCCGGTCCTTCCGTCCCTCCCCCGCCTGTCACTCACCCGCTTTGCATAAACGCTCCCCCCGCCCCCCAGCCCATATACCCCTTCTCCGCGCCGCCGCCGGGGCAGAGCTGCGGCCGGCGGTGCCAGCAGCAGCAGCCGCCCCCTCCTTCCCTTCCTTCCGTCCCTCTTTCCTACCTCCCGCCCTCCGCTCCCCGGCCCGCCTCCCGCCAGCGGCACCACCTCCGCCCGGCGCTGCGCGGCTCCCGGCACCGCAGCCTGCCCGGCCGCCTCTCCGCGGGACCGCCGCGCCGAGCCGCGCCGCGCCGCGCCGGCAGCCGCGCTCCCCCCTCCCATGCGCGGCGCTGCGCCGCCCGCGGAGGCAGACGGACGTCGGCGCTCGCCCGGGAGCCCCTGCTGTAAGTCGGTGGCCGCCGACCTGTTGCAGCACCGGCCGCGGTGGGGAGGCGGGCGGGCAGCGCGGGGCGAGGGGCCGGACCCGGTTTTTGCCGTGCGCGGGGCGGCGGGCGGGCGGCGGGGGCCCGGCCGGGAGGCAGAGCCGCCGCATGGTCCGGGCGGGCGCTGCGTGGGATCGGCGCTGCCCGCAGCGCGGTCAGGTCCGCGCCCGCGGGGCCCTGCGCCGCCGCTCCGGCTGGAGCCGGGCTGCCCTGCCGGTCCCCGGCACAAGCGGAGCCCGGCCCTTCTCCGCTCCGCCCGCAGCGCCGGGCACCATCCCCCCGCCTGCAGGCACCGGGCGGCCGGTGGGTGGGCATCCGCCGTAGCTGTTAAGTGTCTCCGGTACGCGGCTGTCCTCGGAGAGCGCCTGCTGCGGTTAGGAAGGCTGCTACGGAACCCCGGTGGGCTTCGTTTTCCTCCTCGGTGCCCCGGGAGTGCCGGAGCATCCCTCAGCCGGCGTGAGGCAGGGCAGGGGAAGGAGGGAGCGCCCGGCTGCTGCCGGAGGTGGCTGCGGCGCTGCTCTCCCTGCCCTGGTACAGAAACTTGTGCACGTGGTCATTGCTCTGTAGAGAAAACCAGGTGGATTTTAAGTTCTCGTACAGCTCCTTTATCAGGTTGGGAAGAAACCCAGCAAGTTTCTTGTCAGAGACGGAGCTGTTCAGGCGTTGTGATGGAGTGGACCGGAGGGGATTTAGAGTTGGGTTTCTTTGTCTGCATGTGGTAAGCAGTAACGCATTCCTAGCAGGAGCAGCGTGTTCTGCTTTCCATCTCGCTGCCAGGTCCTAGGAAGCCACTGGGTTTGTGCTAGAGGACTTTAGGTAGGCTGTCAGGATTTGGCTCCGCAAAACTGATAGTATCGCTGCAGATTCAGCAGTGGAAAGCGGTGTTGGTTAAATCGCTGGGATGTTTAGTAGATTTCCTCTCCTTCAGCTGTTTCACTGATTCTAAACAAAAACGCAACCACCACCATGTAATTAGAGAGTCGTGGTAAAATGAGCCTACAACAGGGATGTGTCACTAATTTGAAAATACTTAATTTTTCATTTGATTTAGGCTGAGACCTGCATGCTGCAGAGCTGTTAAGAAGTAGGGCAGGGAGTCTGTTGTTTAGTCTTAAAGTAGTGTTTACTACTGGGCTGCTGTGACAAGCAGCCTGTTGAAGTGTAATTATAAATCAAAGTCTTGGTTCAACCTCTGTTCCTAGATAAAATCTATATCTGTAATTTACTGACCACTTCTTGTCTTTTACATACAAATATTATTATTTCTAAGGAAAAAAATGCCTGAAGGGAGTTGACTCATTATTCAAGATGAACATTTGCTCACTGACTGTAAATTACCTCTGCTGAAGTATTTAAGGCTTGCATAATTTCCAACACCAAATAGAGAAATCAGAGATGTCATTTATACTTTTAAATATTTTTGTAAGATTCTGGACAGAGCTAATTGTCAGCAACGGCAAAAGCACATGTTTACAGAAACACTGCCTGTTAGTAAATTATGATAATTGCTTGTAAGGGTGTTTGTTCGACTAGTCCATGTGTGAACTCATCTCAGCAACCACAGTGGAGGAAAAAGATATGTATAGATATGTATCTTTGTTCTGTTTGGGGAAATATGTTAGCTTATCTTAAATGTGAATTCGCATACTTTGAATTCTTCTCAATAGATGACATTGTGGTGATAAAAGCAATGTTACTGGAACAGTTAAAGACCGGCGTATGTGAAATCTGCAAGTGCTTTGTAAGAAATGGTATTGCCCACTAAAAGACCAAGTCTTCTGTTTTGGTGGGGTGAAATGCTGAATGCTGTACTCAGTAGCTGTTTGAGAATGGCTCTTAGAATTTTTATTTTTTTTTTGCAGCAGTGTTCGTTACTATGGATGTGGGTGGGCTTGAGTAACACACAGTGATCTGTTCCTCCCCTCTGTGTATGTTCTGTAACTCGCTAGCCTCCAACGTGCATATAATTGCAGGGTGGGTTTTTTAGGTTTGTCTCTATTTTGTTGTGGTTATGGGCTCATTCTGAATGATGCTGAGCAAGTGGTGCTCACAGGAGTACAGAGCCCGCTGAAAGATCTGAACGTCTTGTGTTTGCAGCCTCTGACGTGAGTGTTACCTGCCCTGTTTCTGAACTCTGTGTGCATGATAAAAGAAAGTTTTCAGTATACTCTGAATTCCCCCTATTTGTGGGGGGGAAAGGAGAGGAACTGTGTTTCCATAGAGGTCCTGACATGCCTAGACTGTGGTGTCTACGCATTCACTTAGTTGGGATGGAGAGCTCAGGGGCAATGAGCATCTTTATATCCTAGTGACTCTATTGTCTCTGATCAGTGGGTGTTTAGCTCCTGTCCTGCTCCCTGGCAAGGAAATCTTGCAGGAGTAGTAGGTCCTCAATGTGAGGAAAGCCAATCTATAGAGATCCAGTGAATGCTTTGCACTGCATTGTAATAGTATATTATTATGGTGCTTTGCCAGTAAAGGGTTCACCTTCCCATCTGTGTCTCAAAACTGTTTATGTGCTAGTATTTCAAGCCGTGACCCTTTCTGTAATCCTTGAGTTCCAGCAGGTTTTGACCTGTATATGGTGAGTATAATCTTTTTGGCTATAGATTAAGTGGGTAATTTTAGTCTGAGATTAGTGCTCAGGATCCTTGAATGCCATCTGAGTCTTTATTTGCTAGACAATACAATTGCATTAAAGGTAACTTAATTTTCCTTGTAAAAGGATTTGTGTTGTGAAGATGTACCAGCCTCCGTAAGTTCTTCCGTGCTTAGTGCATTTAATAGATTGGTCTAGGGAGCATTGGTAAAATAACTTTCCAAACTTTCGCGTAGTAGAGTGAGACAGATACTCTGCCCTGTGGCTCTGATGGGAAGGATTCCTCTGTCTGTTAGAGGATTTTGGATTGAGCATTGTGTACTGAGCTGTGTTGCTTGTTCTCTTCATTCTCAGTTAAATTGCATCAGGAAGTCATGTTCCAGATTAAAGGAAATGGGCTCTGGTACTTTTGCAGTGAAGTGTCTCTTTGTTCCTTAATTGATGTTGGTTTGAGGGGCTTTTTTGCTGTGACTGAGGGGAAAGGTGTAAGGCAAACTTGCTGCTTGATGTGAGGAATCAATTATTTAGTACATTAGCACAGGTAGCGAGGAGGATGGTACTGGCTATGCTGCAGTTAATCTGCGGGTGTTGTATATTGCATATGCACAAATTGGTTGTTCTGAAATGGAGTCCGCTGCCGAAATTAATAATATAGGGTTTTGATTTTGTTGAAGGTTCTGGTCATATGAATCTAGAATATTTATATATATATATTTATATAAATAGATATCTATTTATTTTAAAATGCCATTTTGTTGGGGTTTTTTGAGGCTTAAAGCTCTTGTGTCATCTTGAAGCATGAAATGTGGGAATAGAGTTGTTCAGTTCTGTACTGCTTAAACATGCTTAGCAATATGAAAATGTTTGAGTCTGTGAGAGAGGGAAGTGTATCCACATTAAAAACCTGCACAAGCGGCCCCAGGTCATGCTCTGACTTTGAGCATTGGGTGCTTCCCAGGTAGGCTTTTGCCCTGTTCCTTATATGACGGTGCAGTAAAGGGGACTCTGGGCATGTGAATATCACAGTAATTACGGAAGTTTGGTTCTCTTCTTTCTCCAAGCTTCCTCTGCAGTCTGGGGAGAGAGAAGTGAGACTATTACAGTAGCGGTCACAGCCACAGCTTGCACTGGGCTCCGTGTGCTTCATCTCCTATTACTCACACTGTGGCTTTTTGGCCATTAGCTTTATATGGCTGCCAATATTCCTCCCTTTCCCTGCACTCCATACTGGTTTGGCTTGACTTAATTAAACCTGAAAACTTGCTGCTGTAATCGTACATAGACCTGCATATCATGGCAGGTAACAGTAACGTTCACTTCCACAAACAGGGACTGAATAGCATTGTCTGTTAGGAACAGAGTAGGATAGGATATGTCTTGTGTTTCATGTCTCCTGCAAACCTCAAAATGAGCCAATGGCTTGTGCTCTGAGTACCTGACTGTTGAGGCAGCTTCAGAGGCAATGCCTTGGTGACTTCAGCTGATAGTCAAAACACATTTTTTTTGCTGACTCTGCCTGTGTATGCGCTGTACCACTACAACAGGCGGCCACTGGCAGAGTTCAAGATGTAATCTCTACAATTCACACGTCATATTTCTGTAAAGGTTTTGCAAGTGTAAGTTTATGATTGTTGCTAGGTTTTTATTTTAAAGTTCTCTTTTTTCCATTCTCTGCTGTTGCATATGGAATCATTATACCAAAGGGAAGCTTCCTAATGGGATTAGTAGGTTTTTGTTCCCCGTGCAGCTTTTGACATTCCTTAGGTATTCTGTCTGGTAGCTCTTCCTGCTATGATTCAGTACAGGAGAATGTTTCAAGCATGTGCGTGTGTACATATGTAATGAATCAGCTGGTCTAGGTTGGGGAAGGGTGAGAAAATCAGTCCTGGTTCCTTCTCTTTCTCCTCTGACTTACTTGCTTACTGTATTGCTATGAAAGTTGGAGATCAGGTTTCCCAAGATAAACCTGCTCTTGGGCAACAAATTTAGAGTATGTCGTTTGTGAAACTCATCTTACAAAAAAATAAACACATGCCAAAGGTAGATGCAATTTTGTGTCCACTCATGTATAAATTAAGGCTTTTTTTCCACCTTGTAGTGAATAATAGATACACTTTTTGGTATGTAAAAAAAAAAAAAAATAATGAATTTAACTGTCTCATTAATCTTACTAATTTTTTTCTTTTATAGGCGTGAAAGAAAATGTCAGTCAGCATGCATGAAAATCGCAAATCTAGGGCCAGCACTGGCTCCATAAACATATACTTGTTCCACAAGTCATCCTATGCTGATAGTGTCCTTACTCACCTGAACCTTCTGCGTCAGCAGCGTCTCTTTACAGATGTACTTCTCCATGCCGGGAACAGGTCATTCCCCTGCCACAGAGCCGTTCTAGCTGCTTGTAGCCGCTATTTTGAAGCAATGTTCAGCGGAGGACTGAAGGAAAGCCAGGACAGTGAAGTCAATTTTCATAATTCAATTCACCCAGAAGTCTTGGAACTTCTTCTGGACTATGCGTATTCCTCCAGGGTGATCATCAACGAGGAGAATGCAGAGTCGCTGCTGGAGGCTGGCGACATGCTGGAGTTTCAGGACATTCGGGATGCTTGTGCAGAATTTCTGGAGAAAAACCTTCATCCCACCAACTGTCTCGGCATGCTGCTGCTGTCGGATGCTCACCAGTGCACCAAGCTGTATGAACTCTCTTGGAGGATGTGCCTTAGCAACTTCCAGAGTATCAGTAAAAGCGAAGACTTCCTCCAGCTGCCAAAAGACATGGTAGTGCAGCTCCTTTCCAGTGAAGAATTAGAAACTGAAGATGAAAGGTTGGTATATGAATCAGCTATCAACTGGGTCAACTATGACCTGAGTAAGCGTCACTGTTATCTGCCTGAGCTATTGCAGACGGTGAGACTGGCCCTCTTGCCAGCTATATACCTTATGGAGAACGTGGCCATGGAAGAACTTATCACCAAGCAAAGGAAAAGCAAAGAGATTGTAGAAGAATCGATAAGATGCAAGTTAAAGATCTTACAGAATGATGGAGTGGTCACTAGCTTGTGTGCCAGACCCCGTAAAACTGGACATTCACTTTTTCTTTTGGGTGGCCAAACCTTTATGTGTGACAAGCTGTACCTGGTGGACCAAAAGGCAAAGGAGATCATTCCAAAGGCCGACATACCAAGTCCACGGAAAGAGTTCAGCGCTTGTGCCATAGGCTGCAAAGTGTATATCACGGGGGGACGAGGGTCAGAAAACGGAGTCTCCAAAGACGTGTGGGTGTATGACACCCTTCATGAGGAGTGGTCAAAGGCTGCTCCCATGCTGGTAGCTAGGTTTGGGCATGGCTCTGCCGAACTTAAGCACTGTTTGTATGTAGTAGGAGGACACACTGCAGCAACTGGTTGCCTTCCAGCTTCCCCTTCAGTATCCTTAAAGCAAGTAGAACAATATGACCCTGTGACCAACAAATGGACCATGGTTGCCCCGCTCCGAGAGGGAGTAAGCAATGCAGCTGTAGTCAGTGCAAAGCTTAAGCTGTTTGCCTTTGGAGGTACCAGTGTTAGCCATGACAAGCTGCCCAAAGTTCAGTGCTACGATCAGTGTGAAAACAGATGGACAGTACCAGCCACCTGCCCCCAGCCCTGGCGCTACACAGCTGCAGCTGTTCTGGGTAACCAGATTTTTATTATGGGCGGAGATACCGAATTCTCTGCGTGCTCCGCTTATAAATTCAACAGTGAGACATACCAGTGGACTAAGGTGGGAGATGTGACAGCTAAGCGAATGAGCTGCCACGCAGTGGCATCTGGAAACAAATTGTACGTGGTTGGAGGCTACTTTGGCATTCAGAGGTGCAAAACGTTGGACTGCTACGATCCCACGTTAGATGTATGGAACAGCATAACAACTGTGCCCTATTCGTTAATTCCCACGGCATTTGTCAGCACATGGAAGCACCTCCCCTCATAATTGTGTGTATGTTGCAATTACAAATTATCAGGTAAGAAATAGCACCTTTGAATTCCGCTGTAATAAAGCTTTTCACAAAGCTTTTCAGCAGCAGCTCTGAGGAGGGTGAGTATATTCAATGCAATTTTACAGC
This sequence comes from Himantopus leucocephalus, assembly GCA_003993805.1. Classification (NCBI taxonomy): domain Eukaryota; kingdom Metazoa; phylum Chordata; class Aves; order Charadriiformes; family Recurvirostridae; genus Himantopus; species Himantopus leucocephalus. The sequence goes on along the minus strand of RSEF01000031.1, from coordinate 25,718,254 downwards.
TGGAGCAACCGAGACACGTATATTCATGGGCTGTTGTAAGACAGGCACCATGTCTGTGACAAAGCCAACATGCTGGAAGTATTTTTGCCACATATTTTGCAGCCACTTCTCTTTACAGGGGCTTTTCCTGCATGATTTAGATGTTGAAAATGTTATTTTTGCGCAGTCCTTTACTTGTGTGGAAGGGCAGAAAATTTGGTAATTGAATCCTGCTCTGCGTTTCAATACCAAATGCATGCTTAACCAGGGTTCGGTGCCATGTTCCTGATGACAGAGGCCAGGTCGCTCCATATATCCAGTAACAGGGCCCCAAAAAGCTACTGTAAATTCTGATCTGAAGCCCGATAGTGAATTCACTTGAATTTCCAGGCTGACAGCATGCTTGCTCCATGCAGACAGCCTTTGGGGAAACTTCTTATCTTACGAAAGGTGTTTTACAGGCACTTCAGGCCTAATTTTCCATCTCATCTAGACTGCATGGTTGCACCTGCATGGACGACGGTTGCATTTGCTCCATTGATATACTTTAAAATACAGATTTTTCAAAATAGTTATGGTCATATATATTGGACTAGATACAGTGTTGGGAAGACATATAATTAATATTGCTGGCTGAAATAATTACCAGTCTATGGCACACACTGTTCCAAAACAATTTAATTATACATAATGGGCCAAGCTCTTACCAGGTGCAACTTCAGCATTGTATCTTCTCACAAGCAAGTCTGAATTTGGCCTTGCTTGTTTTGGTTGTTGCAAATTTCTGATTTTTTAGGAGGAGGGGAGAAAAGGTTCATTTAAAAAAAAAAAACACTAAAAAATCTGGGTACCTACATATACTATTTTTCAAATCTGTTTGTTTTCATGCTAACCACTAACTGATACTTCAACTATTACTAATTTTTCCTTATTTTTGTCTTGTCTAGAGTTACATCACTTAAAATAAGTCACAGACATTTTCCAGAACTGTTAATCTGTGTATTTTGCAACAAATCTGGCAGACTCCCCTTAGTGTTGTGTTGCTGCTTTCCCCCACTCCCGCCTTGAGACTTTAGTACAGAATCACTGTTACCACCAGCCAACCAAACAAATATAGTGGCATGCTTAGTCCTAAATAATCCATGCCCTGTGAGTGGTAGTTTCTTTTTTGGATTTGAACAGTGTGTAGAGTAACCATGAAGGCAGGCAGGTTAGAAGGAACAAGGCAAATAAATGCAGTTGCAGTAACTAAATGAGCTCTGCCTTTGCATCTAAGTTACCTAGAAGTCCGGACTGATGAAAGTTCTCCAGAAAACAGGAAGAACAGCTTGCGTATAAAGACTTTAGGTTCTTTTGTTTGGGACAGACGGTACTTTTTTTCTGGTGTCTTTTGCAGCTGGAGACATTTGCCTGACTCCTGCAGTAAACATGAAACCCAAATGTCTTTGAAGCAGAGTAGATAGAGGTATATACCTAGAAATGTAGGGTAGTTGTGAAATTCCTTTCTCTGTGATACACGGAGGATTCATCTTGTAGTTGTCTTTCAGTCGACTAGGAGCTTTGACTGAGTAAAGAATACGAGGTTGGGCTGGTGCAAAGCAGCAGGTCAGTGTGGAAATCTAGTGTGAAATTGAGCTGTGTTGAGCCATCAGCTGCTCTTGTCTCAGGTGGTTGTTTGTCTTGAAGACGCTGCCCTTTCTCCACTCCTTGCTTTGTTTTTCCCAGACTTACTCTTGGGAAAGCAGGGTAAACCCTTGAGACTTAACCAGATCCTGGGTGCTGGGAGTAATCGTGCCCCCTGACAGCCAGCAGATGGAAGCCCTGATTTCTGTGCGGTGGCTTCCTCCCTAGCTGGGAACAATGTCTTGACATCTTCTGTTAATTTCTATTATTACTGACTTTCAGCAGTTCTCAGTGTTATCAGAGCAGCAGTATTGAATGCCCGGACTCAGGTCTGTGCCAAGAAAAATATTGACTTATTCTTCTGAGACTGACTTAATTGTTCTGAAGTTTACACTACATGAGAGGGAGTGCTTTAGTTTGAAAAAGAGTCCTCAGAATATAACGGTGCAAAAAGCTTTCCTTTGCTCTGCGGTATCTTGTTAAAAGCCATTATTTTAGCTTCACTAATACACAAGATAACTGGCTTAACTAACACACAAGATAACTGGCTGAATGCATCCGTAGACTGAAATCTCTCCAATGCTGCGTGCTCATCCAGCAAGTAGGTTTTTTCTTCTTCTGCTGGCTCCTGCTGCTTTGTCAGTGGGTGGGAGGGACAAAAAGGAAATTACTTCTGATTACCCTCTGTTTTCATGGCGCTGTGTGGCCCCAGTCTGACGGCTTTTCGGAAGACTTCAGTCTGCTTTGTCCTGTTCCTCAAACTTGGGGCTTTTGAGTAGGTTGGGGATTTTATATTTTTTTCGCCCTCCATTTCGGAATTGTTTATAATATTTTTTTAAAGGTCACCCCATGACAGGGAACATTGTTTAGGTTTCAGTGTTGATAGTGTGTTTCAGTGGGAAGACTAGCATGTTACGCTGAAGAATGTCTAGAAAATACTAATCAACACTAACTGCAGAGACCTCTTTTTAGACATAATGAAGATAGTGTGTTTCAAGTCTGCAGTTCCAAAGAGGCTTGATGCTCTGGGCTGTTATGTAGGCTGTGGTGTTTCCTGTGGGTGTTCCCTGTTGTTCTTAGACATCACAGCTTGAGAGAGATGTGGTATGTTCAAATGAACTGTGAGTTCACTGGAGCTCCTTTGCATTGTAATGATATAGCAATTGCCTCCTAAAATTCTAGCAGTGCTGTCAGAAATGACTGTGATGAGCTGATGATGGTTTGGAAGCTGGCATTTTAATACAGCTTCATACTGAAAAAGCAAAGCACAATCTCAGCATCCGAAGGCTGAATTTCTCATTGAATAATCAATTTTTATAAAGGACTCTAGGTTGGAATTATTGATGCATGATACATCGCTGTGTGAAAAGAAATGAGGCAGACTTCTGCTTTAATGAATAGCAGATACGTTTTAAGTAAGGGGATTATGTGTCTCTTTCTATATTGTGATTAAATTCAATTCAGAATTCTTCATGGTGAACTGGGGTGAGACACCTTCACCTCCCCTTCAGCTTTACACCGACCAGGTTTGCCTTGGCCCAGGGTAGAAAAATCTCTTTGCACTAAGTGTTCACGTGGGCTTTTGTGGAAGAGAAGTTGCACAAGGTTACGTTTGCTTTAAACAAATCCACAAAGCTTTAAGATTTGGGGGGAATATAGCTTTAAGATTTGGGGGGAATATAGAAATGTTGCAGTGTGCAGGATGCCGAGCCCATCATGTTGAACTGTATTGGGCTGGTTTGATTTAGGTTTCAAATGACTGAATTTATACCCCCAAAATTAAACAGTCTTTCTGGGGTCAGGAGGTTGGTTTGCAGAGTAAGGCTAGTAGAATAATAAAGGCAGAATCTGACCCTAAATAATTATGGTCTTGGCTGGCTTATTTATCAGTGGTTGGCACAGGAACACGGCGGAGGGGGGGAGGGGAGCCCATCAACCAGATTGTATCCTCGGCATAGCTTTGAAATTTTATTTGACATCTAACAAAAACGTTATGGTACATTGTCTCAGTAAACCCCTTTTAAGTCTTTCTCTCATCTCCCCCCCCATGCTTTTAGTTTACTCCTTTATTTGGAGAAGAGAATTGGAACCTCAGCTCTGGAGAAACGGTTTTAATGAAGAAAAATCATTCAGCGTCTCTTGCATTTGAAGAAAGTCATCTGCACCTTGTAAATTATCTAACCTAGACATGAAGGAATGGGAGGAAAAATAACTGTCTTCAGTGCTTCAGCACGTGGTTTAAATATGAATGGACGAACCTATGATCTGATCGTTGTGCTAGTAATTGTGGATTAATGCCAATATTAATCAGTCCTTCAAAGGAGAAAAAGAAGAGACAGAACTTCTCTGAGCTGTGCAGCACACAGCACTTGATTTCCATGGACTCTGCTGTTTGTATGTGAAATTTGAAATGGTTGTCACCTCTCTTTGTGGCTGTTTGAAGTGCCAGCGCCAGCTGCAGGGGAAGCAGGCCAGGTCTGAATCAGCGAGATGCCGCTGTGAATGAAGATAACAGCGGTCTTGCTGCTGAACTCTGCGAACCAGAGTGTGCTTGTCTGTGGGCAGTGCCTACAGCATCTCTTAGATCCTGCGTTGCATCGTCCTGTGTGCAGCGAGTGACCACCTGCTTGATAAGGGACAGCCCAGTGGTGAAATGTTTCTGCAACAGTGGGGAATGAACGATGTCCCCCAAATGCTCCTTGTTCCCTTTCCTCCCTGTATTTATAAGTAATTCAAACTGTCCCATTCCTGTTATGTTGTTTGTTGTAGATGTAGTTATTTATTGTTCAGTGCTTGCATGCTGAAACAATGCCTGCAATTGTCTTCATGTTGCAAGGGCTTGTGTGAATTGTTGTATGTTTTGCACATTTTGTGATCGCTGACTTGCTCTGCTGCACAAAGAAAGAAAACTGTTGGGTAACAGTTGGAGGTGGGAGGGAGGGGTGGCTTCCCAGTCGGAAATGGAAGGATTACAAGGCAGGATCTTAAATTACACACATACTAAAGGAAGAAGCCATGGAGGTCACTTTCTCAGGCCACCAGCTCCCCAGGTTGCATGTGGTGTGTCTTGTAGATGGTGTCCTTGCTACATTTCATTTGTTGGTCATGCCTTTCAATTTCTAATCTGGAAATAGCCAAAATCTCTTGCAGCTCTCTCTTTGTGCAGCTTCCTGATTGCAACGCAAATACTGTGGAAGAGCTTCTGGATACCAAGCCCAGATGAAGTAATTGTTCAAAGTTATTTATTTATTTATTGGGTTGGAGGAGGGGTACCTACAATATAGCCACCTTGAGCTAAGTGAGTGGAGTATGGTGATTCAAGAATAAAAACAAAAAAACCTCAAGATAGTCTTAAAAAAAAAAAAAAGAGCAGCAATTTTGCACTGACTGGATTGCCTCATCCGTCTGGATTTCAGATGATCATCTGAGTGGCCAGATGTCAAAGACCCAAGTGCTCTGGCAAAATTCTTATGGGGATAGAAAATGAATTTCAAACCTCTTAATCTTTAAAAATAGCCCTCAAACTCTGCTGCCTTTTATTTTGCTTAGCCAGGTGTGTCTTTAAACACTTGGTCACTCAGAAGCGTCAGATACAATCCTGAGAAACTGAACTTTGATTTTTAAATAAATTTGTTTCTTACCAGTCTGGTCTTGAGACGGAGATGAAGCTACTCTTTTTCTTCTGGATTTCAGAAGCTTATGTTTCACAGGTGCTTTCTTTGCCAGATCCTGTCATGAAGCATGTATTGTATTGTGTTTTTTCCTAAACGTTTCTGGAGCCCAACTTTACTGGCACATTAAGTTACATGGTTAGTGTGTGCTGCAGTATAAGTAAACAGCTGCATGCGTGCATGCAAAACAGAAATAGTCACATTGGTGATGCTTGCCTTTCTCTGTGTGACAGTGATGTAGCTGTATTTGTGAAAGCTTTGTCATCTGAAAGTGTTTACACTGGTCACTGGAAGTTTCTCTGTGCTGCCTTACATTTGACTTGCTGTTTGCAGTAGACCATTCAGAGTAGACCCGTACATTTCAGAAATACAGTATTTGGAGTTCTGTGAATACTGAGAGAACATGGATTAATTAGCAAGGGAGTTAGCAGTTTTTTAAAGGGTGAGGCCCAGCTAGATGTGAACAGTTATAGTTCCTCTGGTTAAATGGATTTCTTGAAATGTTAGANCCCCCCCCCCCCCCCCCAGCTTTTGTTCTTTTCTCTTAGATGGCTTTTAAGCAATAGGAAAACATCTTAGATAGGTTAGGGCTCCTTTCTGTATCCCTGTACTTGCCCAGGTTGCCCTGTTGAAGCAAACAGCCTTGAATTGCCGTTGCCTTTAGTCTTGTGGATCACTCCCGGGAGTGCGAAGGGAGCCATAAAATCAGACTTCCTGTGCTTTGCGTGTCCTCTCCCCCGGCGCTAGTGACTGCGCAAGGAAGGGAAGAGCCAGGTCCCCAGAGGCCCTCTTGTTTGAATAAAGGCATATAGGTTTGAGACCTGTTTTCTCCGTCAAGCTGATTAGAGTCCAGATGTGAAGCTGCGCTGCATATAACTACTTAGCCTATGAAATCTGCTGCGTAGTGCCATGCAGCTTCCGAAAGTGGGATGAATTTTCTGCAGCTGTTTCCAAAGTTGTGGTCTGCTTTCAAGTCCTCGATTAATTCCTGTGTGTAGGCTGAAGGAAGCTGAAGTCAGGGTGGGCCTCTGGCTCTGCAGGGAATATGCTAGGCTCTTGCTCTTTGAATTGATGTGGGAATCCTGGCTGGCTACTTGACCATTCCAGTCCTGCAAAACACCCCACACTTTGAAGCAAATGCAGTTCACAGCGGAGTGCACACAAAACCCCTGGCATAAGACGGGAAGGTTCCTCTTATTTTGCAGGCTGGTTGCTGTAGAAACATATAACAAAGGACAGCCTTCCTCTTCTGGTATAATTGTGCAGCCCCTTTTCTCTAGGTCTGACACCTGTCTGAATAAGAGTGATTAGAGCAGAATAATATTCCCTTTCCTGGCTATTGAAGATGTGGTTCATGTGCTAAAAGAAAACTGTGCAAGTGAAGAAGTAAAATTGTCTATGTTGTGTCTTTTTTGTTTGCTACTACACCTTAAGGTTTTGTAAAACTTGCATTTTTTTTTTTTTTTT
>RSEF01000031.1:25678474-25711507 GCA_003993805.1 Himantopus leucocephalus | reverse complement strand
TTTTTTTTTTTTTTTTCACAATGTGAAACTGAAGGTCAATAAATTATTAGAGATTTTCTCTCCATGGAACGTTTATTTCAAGTGTTGTCTCTGCCTCCTCTCCATCCCCACCCCCAAATGCTTTGAAACCCTTATAATGTCCTTTTCATGTCCTCTTAATAAAAGCACATCGACAACATGCAGTTTACTGCTTTGGTTTAAGCTTCTGCTTCAGTTGCGCTTCCCTTCCCTTTGTTCTGTTCTGCTGCTGTTACTATGATCTGTATCTCAAAGTTCAGCAGTTAAAACTGGAGAGCCTCAAAACATTTAAGAACAGGAAATGCAAGTTTGTTGATGCTTGCAGTACAGTTTAGCTAGTGCCTGATACTACTTGGAAGCGGAATTAAGCATCTCGAATCCTTCCTAATTGTTCTCAAGGCAAAAAATGCTGGCTGTGTGTAAAACATTCCAGTTGTTCCATACAGTGCACACATATAGCCAAACTCTTTGATCTTTTAAACTTGCTTACATTTTTATGTGTATACAGGGTGGGTGGTTGGTTGGTTTTGTTTTGTTTTTTTTTTTAAATGCTATTGATTTTCTGTGTTGGCTTAGCACCTCTCTGGCCTTAAGGTGTTGCTGACCACTGTCCAAGTCTAAAATAACATCATGCAGGGTCATTCCTGCACACACCCTGGAGGTTCAGTTGGTTGGGTCTGCTAAGTGCTGACCGGCTGTCCTTCCTGGAAGAGCATTTTCCTCAAGTGTGCATCCATTGCTTTGGAGCAAAGCAACAGGGCCTTTCTTCCTTGCTTGAGTTGTTTCACTAGCTGTGACCACATACATTTGCCTAGACAGCTCTGAAGGAGGAAGTAAAAGAGAAGGAGGTGTCCACAGGTCACAGCACAGTGCAGCGAGGTTGCTGATGCTTCAGTTGCCATCACTAGCCTTTACAGTGGGACTTGTATAACTGAGCACCTGGGTTCCTGGCCCTGGAAAAGAAATGGTAGTGCTGGTTCAGCAGAGATAGGGAAAGGCAAGGCAGTAGCAGGAAGTATTGCTTTCTGCAGGAATTAAGTTTTCTGAAATCTTCTAATCTACCTCTACTAAAATTCCTGCAGCTGCACCCTGAAAGTCACAGGTTTCTTGGGGTGTTTATTTGCCCGAAAGAGTCAGGGCCACAGTATTAAGTGATTTTCAGGACTTGGCACTGCTGAGGTAACCTGTGTGTGAGGCCTTTGCAATCACTCCTGGCTGGGGGAGTGGAACACTCGTCGCAGGGAATCTTGAAATATGAGGGATACTGGAAGAAATCAGCCTTCCCACAGAATGGGATATGGTTAAATCAGTTACAGTGCCCATTGCAAACTCTTTGCTAGACAGTTATCTGGGTGCTTTTTTTTTTTGTTTGGATTTCAGGGCTTGGGATGTGTACAGCAGCACTGGGCATGAACAGACTGCTGTAAAGTGACTCACTGGTGTCATTCTAGGGCATCCAGTTACTTATTGGAGGACTTTTATCTGGTCGTGGAGTCAAACTCTCTAGCTTGCCTCTGAATGACGAAGACTTCTCATGCTGGAGATCTGATGTTTATGGTGAGAATTTAGAATAGAAAATCATTCTTAGATTTAAAACAGCTGATAATCTGTAAAACAGACACCTGCAAGACATTTGCTCTCTTTATGGTAAGTATGAATACTAAATGCCTTGAATTATTAGAAAGGAATTGGCTCGTTAGGATTGAGTATGGCTCCATCAAGCATACCTGGGTGATCAGCCCTGACCTGGGAAAGTCTCAAAGGCTCTGTCTATACTAGTAAATTGAACATGCCTGGGAATGGTCTCTGGCACTGGGGCCAGCTGGCACAAAACAGCCATGAGCTATTTGAGCAGCCCCTCGTCCAGGTAAGGTAGAGTGACTGCATGTGAGCTGCTTGGGGTGGCTGCTGGAGTGCTCTGGCTTCTGAACCCTGCCTGGGAGAAGTGCAAGTTTGCATGGACCAAAAACATGCCAGGGCTGCTCAAACAATCCAGCAGAACTGACGATCACCTTCCAGTGCCTGGGAACAATCCTGAGCGCAGTTTAACATATTGCCATTGCCTCAGCCAGGACATCTGAGTAACATCATGTTTAGGTCCTGGGTATCTGGGTGGAAGTTGCCTGACCCAGCATTAATGACTAAATGCTGTTGAGGGCGGAAGAAGGAATGCTGTCTCTGAGTCACCTGGACCTTGATAAGTGGAAAAGATGGGTCCTGAAGAGGTGGAAATATACTGCTTCTTCAGATGCTGTGACACAAAGCTTTGGAAGTGCAGAGAGAGAGGGCAGGAGTGCCCACACAGGTGAAGAACCATTGGTATGCCTGACGGCAGGACCTGGCAGCACTCTGCGGGCTTTGCGGCAGCAGCATGGTGTCTTCTCCTCCTGGTTTCAAAAATAAAAATGCAGCAGAGCTGTGGCAGAAAGAGACAGCTCAAGTGTCCACGTGGGAATGCATATGTGGGCCCATACCCTTGGCTAGCAAATATCGAATGAAACAAAGTTAAGTCTCTTCTGTTTCAAAGGATCACTAATCCCCAGCTTTACCAGTATATCATCATTTCTGGTCCTTACGCCTCTGTAAGATCTGCATAATTTACTCCCCGCTGCAGTGTGAAAGGCTGTGATCCGAAATGGTAATCTGGTCTATTATCTGTGCACGTTTCTGCACCTAAACCATGCAGAAACATAAATATCATAGGAAAATTATGTTTATTCAAATCTTTATATTTACGTGTGGGTGTGACATGAAGCAAAGTACGAACTCCCTCAGTGGTAACATATGCACACACACAACAGGACCATCTGTCCTCTATGTGTCTTTAATAATGGTCTGTGAATTTTAAAGTGTCAGTATTTGTTAGAAACTGCACATTTAAATATGAGAGTTATCCTTAAAACTAAAAATGTATGTAAGGCATGACTGTGAATTAAAACAAGTGGTTAAATAAATCACAAATTTCTTTCATAATCATGTTTAGGCTATACTTCTGGCCCGACAATGCTCTGACAGTCTCAGGAAACCGAAATAGACAATGTGTCCTTTTTGTGTGTATGTGTGTCTAGTTACCCTAGAAACCATAATCTTTATCTCTAAAGCGATGGGGAGCTGTGAAGGAGGCAAAGCCACTGGAATTTCTGCCAGGACCTCTCCTAATCCTACTCTTGTTTTATCAGACATTTAGTAAATTACTTAATGCTTGTGTATTAGATGAAGTTCATTAGATATTTTGTAATCACTGTGTGGAATTTGTGGGTCATAGCCTGTGTTCTGATTCAGAGGTAAAGTTTATGGTTGACTGTGTTACTTAATTGCGACTATATATTTATATAAGACAGAGTCACAAATACAAACTAAGATTTTACAGATCTGCAGCTCTTTCCACGAGATTTCAACATCTCTCATCACATTTCACCCCAACAACAGGTTCGTGGGGGAGCAAAAATATTTAGTCCCAGCCTTTAGGCCAGGAAGCCAGGGCACAGGGGATCTGTTGAAGGATGCAATGGCAGTCACAGCAGAGCCTCCTCAGGTCTCCTGGCACCTTCTTCTGGAGCCACTGCATGCACTGCGCCCGTCAACAAGATGTCAGGCTGCTTTGCGAAACTGGCAGTGAAAACTTGTCAACTCATTCAAGTTGTTAATTGTCTTGAAAAGGGGTTAAACTATTTACAGACATGTTGTCTCCCAGGACTAACAGAACTAGGGGAGACTTGCCACAAGGTAAACACAAGCGAGCTGGATTTTTATATCGCCATGTGGGACAATAGTCCTTTCAGGCAGACTGTTACTCTTTAGCTAATAGGTGCTGATAGGAAGCAGACAGGTTTGGGGAGCTGCTGGTAGCAGACTCAAAATGTGATCCTGCTCCTCAGCATCCCTACCAGTATGGAGAGGTACTGAGCAAAAGAAAGATGCGGGTCGGATGTTTTCTCAGAAAGGCAATAGGCTTTCTTTTCCATTCCGAAAACAGAACCATATTGTCTTACAAATACTGGAAAGAGTAGTGTAAAACCTGGGGATCACTGTAAAGGGACTCAGGCAATGCAGATTTTCTCCTAGGGCGAATGTCTGGCTGGAGTGGCCTGGCTCAGGGTATGGGAAGCATCTGGGTGAGAGGAGGTCAGTGCGTTGGTGGAAGGGTCCCTGGACACACAGAATAGTGGTCCAGCTTTCATTTCCATGTCAACTTTGCCCTTACTTTCCTTCACCCCCATCTTTGCCCTTTCAGCTGGTTCCTGCGTAAAGTCCTCCTAGACCCATCGCCCCAGCTCATACAGTTGGGTGGGGAGAGCAGCGAATTTTGGTGACATTAGGAGGAAGGGAGGTGAAAAGCTCTTGAAGGCATTTGCTTACATATTGCCATTGAATGGGGTCCAGGAGCTGTATCCCACGGCCTGATAACCCTGCAGAGGATCTGCCTTTGTCTCGCTCTACCTGAATAGCAGAGCTTTAGCCCCTTTTTCACATGGCTGGCGGCTATTGGCTGTTTGCAGCCCTGTTTGGCACAGGCCTGTGTCTAGCTGTTTCTGGTTAACTTTGCAAAAACCCTGAAAATACTCATGTCATAAGGTAAGATCCAATGTGTTGTGTTAGCTAGTGTTTTGTTAGCTTTAAAAGGGTTAGTCATCAGTGCTGATGTATGTCCTCTTCTGTTTAGCTGAAACATGCCTTTCCTCTTTGATCCTGCAAACGGGGTTCTGGAACAGTTGGGCGCGTGCAGACGCTCTCACAGGCACCGCCTCACCCTGCTTACGGGCATCCAAACACCCTCCCTCTTACCGGAGGTTTATGTCGGGATTTATTATCTACTTTGCATTTTCAGCAAATTGATTCAAGTTGATAGAAACAGTTCCCTTTCTCCCCACCTCTCACCCAGATGAAAATACCACCCCTTTAGACACAGAGTAGGTAAGTCTGTCTTTCCTCACCTTGTGTTTTTTGCAGATGTTTTTTTGCCAGTCTCCTTGTGATGGACATTTGGTTTGCTTGGTTTTCTATATGAAAGTGGAACTTTTTTTCTAGGTGTGACTTGGCAGCCACCAGGAAACCCACCTACTTGTGTCCTCCTGGCTGCAGCATCGCAGCAAGGTGGGCACTGTGGATTGGAGGAAGATCTGCTCCAGTAAAAAGCAGCTGCCTGTGGGAGATACTCTGGGTGTGCAACCTGGGATGTAGGGGTGGAGCCATTGATAGCATAAGTGGTGACTGCGACACCTTGAGAAATACAGGAGCTTTTTTCCTGTTGGAGCAGACCTAACACAAAGCCTCCAAGATGCTGAAAGAAGAGAGTTTCCTAGGGACCCAGAGGAGATTTTGTGGGCTTTCTTCAATGCTCAGAGTTGCTGGACTACTTGCCAAGGCTGCAGGAAAAAATACATATTTTTCTGAGACGCACTCTTCCTCCAAGAAAACACAGTATTTGTGTCCAAGCACCTCTACTTTGCTCATACAGTCCATTCAGGTGTTTCTATTTAAAAGGTTTTTTATCTGATGCTACAATAAAATATGACTTTATTGATCAAAAGCCTGTGGATATCTATGGTCCATCTTGCTTTCAGGAGAGAATAGGGCATGCTCACCTCAAGCCTCTGCTTCATTCAGGGTTGTGTCGAGCTGCTGTGTGGCATTGCTTGCCCGGGACTTTGGGCAGAAAATGGGGAGAAAAAACCTTGCTGTAATTGCTGGCCCTGGTGGACAGATGGCTCAGAGCTGACTGCAGCCCCAGAAACTGAGGATGTGGCGCTGCATCCTGACTATGCCGAGGCTCAACTTCAGGTAACTACAAATGCAGCTGCCAATAAGCTAAGGCACATTTTCTCACTCCTTGCAGATAGTTGGGTCCTTGGAAGAATAAGTCATTTCTTTCTTCTGCTCTAATCCATTTCAAAGTTGCAAGGAGGAAAAATATTTATGGTTTAAAAAAACCATTAAAAACTATGATGTGGGCTTCATAAATTCAGAGGTAAACCAGCTGGCTGTTTAGACAATGGTACAGTCAAGCCCCATAACACGAACATTGAAATAAAAAGCTGTAAGAGTAATTTTTTATCTAGTTGGAATAGCAAACAGTAGATTCATTTTGATCTCTAAAATAGATAAAGACTTTCTTTCCTATTTTTGTTGAGCTATTCTGGTTAAAAGCTGGCCTATAAAATGCTTTAGCTTTCCCCCTGTCCTCTCAGATACAACCTTTACCCTGTGAGCATGTCCGTGTGTGCTTAACTTCACAAAATCTGAGTAGTCCTGTTGAGTTCAGTGGATTCATTCAGAGACCATAATGTTACCATTCTTCAGTTGCAGAATTGAGGCTCATGCTAATAGGAAACAATTTCATAATGGAGCATTCCAGGGTACTGATAAAAAGGATGGAGGGATGGGCAAACTGTTTAATTTTTCTATTGAGGGTATCAAAAAGATTGTTCCTGTGACAAACAGATATTACCTGCTCCTAAGGGTGTTTGAAAAAAAGAATAGACAGAAGGTAATTAAGATGCCTTGGAAAATCCTAATACTGAGCATATAAGCAATACAATTTGAATAGTTTTATGTTGTTATCGTTAGAATTTATTTAGCATTCTTTTCTGGTTATGCTATATTAGTTTCTATACAGGATAAAATGCAGAAACATACTCTGTGTACATTTCCCCTGTCTAAACACTGGTGTGTGCATTTAAAAAAAATGTATAAAATACTTTCCATCAGGTTGCCAAGAACTGTATTGGCAAAGACAGAAATGGCATTACTTTTTCTTCTCTGAATAAATAGGAAGAGACTAGCTACTTAGTGATCTTGACAGCCCAGAATGAGAGTTCACATATTTGTGAAGAATTAGATACAAAAGTCTTAAATTTATTTCTTTCTGTTCTTATGACCGTGACAACTAGTGATCTACCCATTCTCTGTTGCTGTTGAACACCAGCAGCACCTCTGATGGAGATGTGCCCAGTGGATGCACTGTTAGCACTGGACATATCTCGGGATCAGGTGGATAGACTAGAGCTACCATCAGGCTGGGGCAGGCAGTCGTTACTCTAGTTGTAACTCTAGTTAATCCTGCATGCATTAATCACCTTATAAAATGCATCAGAGCAGTTGCAAGAAATCCTTCAGTGGGCACCTGTGGCATAACTAACCTTCCTGAGAAGTTTGTTTTTGCTTTCCTGGGTATGAAAGGGTTTTCTTGAAGTCACCTAGATTGAGTACTGCCTCTCCCACCGTAGCCTGTGACCAGTCTCAGAGTTACTGTCTCTGCCAGCAGCCACAGCTCAGGGAAACGCTCTACCTCCACCTCATCTATCACCTGAGCCTGCAGCAAGGGACAGAAGGTCTCAATGCAGGACCTGCATGCATGGAGGACCTGGAAAATAGTGCATGTAATAATTTTATGGTTTTATTAGTATAAAGAGCTGAAAAATGAGTGTCTATCCAGCACATTCAAGCATCACATACTCACCAAATCCCTGAAGGGCTGAGGTTGGAAGGGACCTCTGGAGATGGTGCAGTCCAACCTCTGCCCCAGCTCCCAGCAGGTTGCTCAGGGCCGTGTCCAGCAAATGTTTCTCTTTTTTTTTTTAAATCATCTGCCAAAATGACATTACAGTAGAAAGGATGTTTTATTGAAGTTGTTTACAATGAATGTGTATGGTTTGCATAAGCTAGTAGAGGCTAGCTATGACCCATCTAATGAAGATTTGGTACTAAATCAAAACATGAAGAATTATATATAGTTGTTGTATTCAGAGTCTCTTGAAAAACAGGAAGTATCTATTAAATTGCAAACTCCATGTACTATGTCTTCTTTCACCAAGACTCTTACTGTATGAACCCTGAATGTGACCATGTGTGTGAGCTTCAGAGATACAGTGTATGTGAGCTTCAGAGATACAGTCTCCTGATCCGCCACTTAAAATATGTTTTCAGAATGTAATAAAATAAGAATTGATCTTTTATAACAAGGCAGACACCTAGAAAACAGTATTATTTTACAGACAGGCTATATCATTCTAATGGATGAGGTAGGTAACCTCTGGGGCAGGGGTGTTCGCTAGTAAATACACTAAAATGTCTAAGGTTTGGAAGGAAAATATTTCTTATTATTAGCTAATAAGTGTCCCCTTCGGCCAGTAGCTGAGATCTTGATTCTGTGTCCTTTTGGTAACATCGTGCTCACAAAAAAATTGGTAGGCAATTAGTAGGCATTAAGGAATACTTCCAACAATACTCCTGCAAAAATAAAACAGCCGGAAAAATTTGGAGTTTGACTTGACTGTGGCCATTGTCCACAAGCATTCTCTCAAACAGGTCTACGTGGGTAAGGAGGTCTCCAGAACCGTGAGAATTTTCTAGGGAACAGCCTTTGCAGATTCAAGACTCAGATTTATCTTTGTTCCCCTCTTCCATGAATTGTAGTCACAGCCTTCCACTTATTGTTTTTGTCCCCCCATGGTTTAAATAAAAGAATTATTTTAAACCAAAAAGTTGAGTGTTATATCTTCAAGATATCCACTGTTCAAAACCATGCTTAAAATAGTCTTAGATATTCACTTTTTCTCTTTGCAGAAAAAAAAACACGATCACAATGATACAGGCTGTAGCTACGAAGGGATTAATGAGCTGTAGAGAGTTGCTAGGTGTATCTGATCAGTGCATATCCAGTCCCACATTCCTCTGATCATACACACTCTCTCTACAGTCTTCTGAACAGGGTGCCTTTTGTTCAAAAGCCCTGCTGGAGGTGTTCAGGAACTGGAATCCCTCTGCCTCCAATGGAACAATCTCCAACTTGCTGGTGACGTTGAATTTGGCATTTAAATTTATTTGAGAATTGGTCTTTATTAGCTTGAGAAACTTGAAAACCTCTTATGCTGCTATTTCTCCCCCAAATACATATGTTTTTAAATCTGCAGGAGTGTCTGCACACTTTGAGAATACAGCATTATGCAAAACTCTGTTCTCTGGCCAGGATCCACTGCTGATTGCAAAAGCAATGAGATTCCAGGTCCAACAGTTATTGTTAAAAATCTTAAATGTACATCTAGCAGAATCAAGTGAAAACTGTTCATATTTGGTTACGAAGACTAAAAGGGTAGAAGCAACTGACTGTTCTTATCATATAATCTCTAGAGGATAAGAAGTCTCTCCTATCTGGAGGCAACAGTAACTCTATATAATTTAATCAAATTATCTTGTTTGTATCATACTATTGCCTTTAAATGTTAATTGTTGACAATGTTACAGAGAACACATCTCGGGTGTTCTCCCCTGTGTTTCCATGGAGATGGAGTTACTTGGGAAACACCAAGTGATGGCTGAGTGTGGCTGGGAACTGAAATTCAAAGCTTAAGGGACCCTCCCAAGGATATACAACAAGTTAGATGTGCAGCTAACTTGAAAGGTCACACTGATACATAAGCAAACAAAAGCCTAAAGAAGCCTTTTCACTTGCTTTGGACCATTTTCCTTATGTTTTAGAGGCAATTTTCTGGAGTAGCCTTCACAAATATCCCCTTTTTCGAGACAGATAATTTTTCTTTACCTGATGCCTCATGCCGAAGACATGCTTACGTGCTTTGAATAGGCCCACTTTTTGTGTCTGGTTCATGATGGAGTATTTAATAGCCTTGGCTAAAGAGTGATCAGTACTGCTTGAGTGTACCTGCTGTCCGCAAAGAGTTTGGGCTGTATGTGACTGCTGCTGCAGGACGTGACAGGGTCGTGCAGAGGGGACGCTCTGTGACCTCCGCATGCTCTGGTCTATGAGTAACGGAAGGATGAGACTTCATAACTTTTTGACTGGTTTAGCCACCAGAAGGTGATGGGGACTGCGATGTGCTCCAAAGGGGAGGTGGGACTTTGTTAGGCACTGATGGGAAACATACTTTTTGGGAGAACTTGGGAGCAAAGCGAAAAGGCTACTAGTTTCCCAGAGGAGAAAGAAAGGGCTGAGAAAGTGGTGGGATGAGGAAATGTTTATGAAAGGTGGCCTTTGTCAGCAGCTTTCACCTCTTGATTGATGCTGGGCGTTGGAGTGACTTACACAAACAGAGCAAGCTGCATGGCATTGCACTTTGCTGACTTTAACCACAGCAGGGTTTGCCTTTTGCAGGTTGTGATCAGTTTTTGATCAGTGAATTGAGACAGATCATTCCTGTTGGAAAATATGGAACAAAGAGGTAAAACATCCCCTTACAAGAACAGAACCTGCTAATCAATCAATAATGTATATAAATCAGTAATATTTAGGAGGATGTGAATTTGCCCTAGCAGAAAGTATGCTTAGACCTGTTGTATCAGTTAAGCACAACAGATTAGTGGTTTAATTTACTGGCAAACGTGTAGCCCATGGGTTCTAGTTTGCTCAGCCGTGGGAAAAGGCCAGGTTGTCAGTCCTTCTTCTTGCCAGGGAAGAAGTGACGACAGCTGAAGATTTACTTGTCTGTCACACTTCCCTGCTATGGATGAGAAAGGAGTCCAAAGGGAGGATTAAATAAGCAGAATGACTGAAAGGAGATACATAGGAAGGGCTGAGGAGGCTGAGGTAGAGCTTTCCAAAAGCTAACCTGGCTGGTAGAGAAAGAAGCTTCCTAACAGCCACGACTATACAGAGTCAGGGAGACATTCAAGCCAGTGGAGAGATGAGACTACTCCTGCTGGAAAAGCAAATGACTATGAGATGGCAAGAGCCAGGAACAAGGCAGAAGGCCCTCTGAAGACCAGGAGTGTAGTTTTGTGCTGAATTCAGGACTGTGATTGCAATCAGGATAAGGAGCAACAGCATACAATTGCCCTTGTCTCTGCAGACCTTCTAAGCAGCCTCTATTCTGAAATACTCAGCAAGATTTAAGCATATGGAAAAAAGACAGCTGATTCAGGTACACAATGCAAGAGGTTAAGATGCTCTTGTATCAGATTTTATCCTGGTTTCATGCGTACCTGCTAGGCTATTACAGTAGTCTAAGGCTGTCTTCATAAAGCTGCATTGTGGTGTGTGACTCTCGCAGTGCATCGTGTTTTGTCAACTTGACAAGTGCTGCAGGTGCCAGGCTGGAGTCTGCGTTGCTTCCCCAGCACCTCCACAGGAAGGTTAGGATGGCCTGGGCAGGAGACGGGACTTTTGTGGGAAGGGAGAACTGGGGTGCGTGGGGCAATAAATAAGAACAGGGTTTTTAGAAAAGTGTGAAATTAACTTCCTTTGAATCAAAGACCCATTAAATCACCTTTATGCTCACATTTCTTCAACTTCTCTAAACCAAAGCATAGCAGCCTGTGTGTGTATGTGCATGTATAAATACAGGTGTATGCCTACAAAGCACCCCTTGCCCTCATACTCAGCTGTCCTTTGCAACACCCACGTGTGCTCAGACACTGCTTGAACTCACTCCATTTTATGCTGATAAAGATGGTGTAAGAAGCTGCACAGACAGACAACCGACATCTGCATTGTAATTGAATAAATCTTTCTAATCCTGGCTGTGAGGTAGAGAAGTATTATCAAATTAAATATTATATTATGCAGTAATGTACTGCAAACATTTGGAGTCCTACATTTATGAGGAGAGGAAGGATGCTGGAGAATTTTTTTAACAACAAACTGGAGAGAATTGGCAAGTCCCTACAATATACTGTGGCTAGAACGCAAATTTTTCTGTTCATGGCCTGGAGTGACAGAAAGTTGTGTGGGAGTAGATAACATTGTTCTACGTCGGAGGAATTAAGCCTTGTAGAGGGTCAAAGTATATCAGCAGAAGCAGTAGCAGCTTGTGCTTGGACTGTACTGACCTGCGCATGGTACAGCTTGTTGGCTAGGGGCGGGAAGAGGACTCTCTTCTGTCCGACTGTACAACACCCTGCAGACAGTTCACCACTGGATCTGCAAGAACTTACTTTTAACTGATTAGCTGCATTAGCAAAAAGTTTTAAGATCTTGGCTTTGGAAAGTCTGATTTTGCAGTTTAGTGCCAGGATCTAAGAACAGCCCAAACATGCTTCTCTGGCTGAAAAACTGTTTTGTGTCCACTGAAATGGGTCCCAGGAACTAGATGGTTTCTAGTGTATTTGTTCTTGTAATAGGTCCGTGAGGGAAGGCTTCATGCTGTACATTGGCAAAGAGGGACAGACACTCTTGTGTACATGAGGTAATTTTACTGAGCAATCACTTCAGTACAGGGAGTCACAGGGGTATAGCCATGTAAACTGTAATTTGTACTGTCTTAGGCTGTGATAACAAGGGGTTACAAAGGAATTTTGTGGCGTGGGATGGAAAGAAATCCTGATCTGCCAGAGCCTTAAACAGCATCCAGACTGCTGGACCACCCTTACTCTGAAAACTAATGACCTCAATGGCTAGCATGAAACATAGGAAAGTTTGTTGAAAGTGAATAATGTTGACAACTGAAGATATCACATACATACTTTTTCCTCACTAGGTCTGACAGTCAGAGTTGTGCTAATATTGCAACTGTGCTAATCTGTCCCTTACTGTCCTTCCCCCTCTCTCATACAATATGTCCCTAGACATCTGGAGTATGCTCAGGGTCCCCTGCAGAGTTGATAACGGAGTGACCTGCCGTGTGGCCAGTGCATGTGAGAGCCCAGGTGTGCCGGCACCGTAGCCCATTGCCCACCCCAGCTGGGGCACGGGGCTCTGGTAAGCTCATTTGTGCTCATGAAGCTGTTAGGAGACATGCGCCTTCCTTCTCACACTCAGCTGTATCAAAGGATACAAGACATTTCAAAACACAGGCACACATGAGCTAGTGGATAAATGTAAATCTTTGCTTTTGGTTAGAGCCTAACCAATAATTGCAGCCTTGCATTCTCACTCTTTTTTTTTTTAATGTTTGTTCTGAAAGGGCTTAAGAAACAGTCTTTAATTAACCAGTAAATAGAGTCTTTTGCCACTGAGGAGGAGATTTAGAAGATCCCTTTAATTACTGGAACCAGATTTAAGTTTGATTGCAAATACTAGTTTGCTCCCTGTTCAAGTAAAGTGAGGTGCTGGTAAAGTGTTACGAAAATCTTTCATTTGCATCATCCCTCCACTCCAACTGAAGCTGCTATTACATAAAGGGAGGACTTGTTTAAATCCACATATCCATGTAGTTCTGTTGTTCGAACTGGAAAGGCAGGTGAAATTGGATTCGCATGATGGCTCATGAAATTTAAAGCAGTCGTCTCATGGCTGATTTCTCCTTGTTATGCGATTAATGCCTCTCAGTGTGTCTTTACACTCCAACTGTACAAGCCAGAAGTTGACCAAGAACCTTGTTATAATAAATGAATGCTCTAGGTCAAGGTTTATAAGTTGTTCCAAGAACTTCCTAACTGACAACACTTTTTTTCTAGGATTCCAGATGGTGAGCTGCTTGTCTTGTCTTCCAAGTACGCACTGAAGGCTGTCAACGTATTGCTATTTTCCTCCCATGCTTTGGGCCGCCTGCTTAGGTATATAAAATTATGTTAATCCCACTTCTCTCCATGCCCCTCCTTTTTGGAACCATCTGGTTTAAGTTTTGCTTACCTGCTTAGTGTGAAACAAGTCTTCTCTGCCTGACTGCATAAGGAAGTCACAAGTCATTAACAGCTTATATTAAAGTACCTGGTGGGAATATGTGCTCTGCCTACAATGATATGCTTTCCTAAGGTGGGAAAAAAATGTATCAAATGCTGCAAACTAAGAAAGTTGATTGAGTGAGGGAGATAGCTGTAGGACTTTGCCCTGTCCCAAAAATCATTTACAGTTGCCTGGAGAAAGTCCAAACTGGTGCAAAATGCTTCCATTTGAAAGATCAGATCCTCTCCAGCAGCAGCTTCACTGGAGTTGCTTGCTCTCAAAGCCAGAAGCTGTTGTTAGAACAGGTTTGACCAGTTACTGCAATTCAGAGAACAGCTTAAATAGTTATATACTAGCGTTGCTGGATTAATCTGTGTGAAAATACCCCTACTACTCTAGTCACCACCACAATGCACTAGAATGAACCTTTTTACCTCTGTTTCAAGAGTTATCGAGCAGCATTGGTGCCTGGGGTTAGCGCAATCAATGCATCAGCAGCAGTAATGCCCAAATCCCCGACTCTGCAAGCATGGGATTGAGAAAAGCTAAGGGAGCACGTGGAAAATCTTTAACTGGAACAGTTGTGGAAGAACACAGGATGAGGTCCTGTGGCTCTTTCTTCATGGGAATGCTCTCTCTCCTGCTCTTTCTCTCTCTGTTGCTTCAGTGTATATGTCAGCCAGCTCTGCTTTTGGATGTAATTTGAAAACAGCTAGTAAATAACAAGCTGTGGAAGAGAAGGCTTTCAGCTCTTAGTAATGGCCTAATTATGGAAGGAAAAGAGAGGATCAATGGGTATTGTTGGACAGGAAGGGAACAGAGGGGGGCATTCAGTAGTAAATGGTGGGGAACAACACAAACAGAAGAGATCCAGCCCTGCTGGTTTCACATCATAGCTGGGATTAATGGTTGCAGTATCTCTAGCTATTATTAAATACAACAAAAGCAAAATGTCATTTCTTATTGTTGTAATACCATATGTCAGGATATTCCACCACACACAATGAGATCTGCCTGGTGTATGCAGATGTTCCAACACGGACCAAAAGATGATTCCAACACCCCCAGCAAGAAGTCTAGCATGGGAAACAAATAATGGGTGTTGTTAGATGTCACAGTGTAAGGAAACTGTGGAAAGATCAAGTGGAAATACGTTTTGGTGGCTCTGCTGTTATGCTGCTGTGGAGGAGTTACAGACATCGGGCGAGGGTTATTGACTCTTAAATGCTCATTCTGAGGCCTACTGCCACATTTTCAGTTCTTTTATTCTCCTTAGAAGGGCGTGATGGGAATGTCCTATTTTCCTTGCTTCTCCAAAATCTGCTCAGAACTGGCTAGAGTGAAAGCAGGTTAGAAAATATATCAGCCTCTGATTTGGCCTACCAGCCAGATTGCTGCAATGCCGTCTGTCACTGATTTTATCTCAGAGATCTCTACAACGGCTCTTGACATTTTAATATGTTATTCCAGGCTTCATATCACAAACGTTGATGGAAACTTTGGTTTCAAAGGAATTACGATCAGGTTTTCACTGGAGGACGAAAAAAGCTAACAGCTGAAACTGATTTTCTTAGATAAAACAATAGTAGGAAGGTTGGTGGCTTAGGCTCAGGGCTCATAGATCTCTGGTTAGAATTGACTGAAGGCCATTGATTCTCATATGTGAGCTGAAAATGGATTTCCCATTGGGCTGGTGTCAATATTGCAGAACTGCATGAGAGTTCTCAAACCATGGGTATCTGAAGAAGTCACTGGAGATAACAGGTTACTCTACCTCAGCTGGTCTGCGGGTTCCCACGCCTGCTCCTCCTCCACGGTAAGGGTGAGGTAGTTTGAAATTGTGTGCCCTTTGATGAAAAATGGATGGACCAGTTTGCATTTGCCAAGCGATACTGTGGGATGAAGACATACACGAAGGGGCAATTTCTGTGGGAAAAAAATAGATGACTGCTAGTTTGCTATTCAATGGTTATGTGTTATGTGTTCTTGTCCTCATTGTCCATGGGAGTATAAAGCAGAGTGCAGAAAGCGTTAATGGCTATGGCAGCTGTGCTGTGTTGTGTTGCTCTCTCATGTGAAGGGATCCATAGTAGTGGGACGTAAAGCAGTTACTGCTTAAGATATATCTTCTTCTGACTAAAGGGAAGATGAGTGCTTCCAGGGCTATTAATCCAGTTTACTTTGAGCAGTCACCATGATGCCTGCTTCTGTCTCATTAGTATATTGGCTGATAATGGCCTTTAAACATAAACTCCACACAGAGAAAAACACAAAGAATTCCTCAGCTCTTTGAATCTTTTAAAAAATTGCAACTATTTCCATTTAAAATATTTGCTCTTGCTCAGCCCTATCCTAACAGTCATCAGGCTGGCTAGATAAGCTATTAGTCTTTCATCTATATAATATGCTTTTCGCCTGAAGCAAAACTTGAGTTGCTCAGTAATGTCAGGAGAACCACACTAAAATAAACATCCACTTCTGATGTCATTTCTCCAAGGCTTTGCTTTGTGTCCAAAATATTTGAAGTCCAGCTGAAAGTTGGGGCGACTTCTTCAGGCATTGGCTTTTGCTTTCCTGTTGAGTAAGGACAATTACAAGGATTATCACTCGAAGGGACGAGGTCCTGATTCTCCTCTTGTTTCCACCAACTTGGATCAGGACTAATTCTACTGACTTCAAGGATTTAGTCGCTGTGAGGGAAGAATATGGGTGAAAAGGTGCTCATAAAGCTGTAGCAGCATTTTGATGCAGATTAGCAATGTTAAACACTAGCAATCTGCTGTTGCCAGCGAGTGGCTTTCTAGAATTAGCCAGGGTGCTCTGAGCACAGCAACAATCAAGAGTTCACTCGCACCAGGGCCAGGCTTTTAAAGGGATATTTGATAAAATGTATACCAGAGCCTTTCCCTGCTCGACCTGTATTGACTTTTGAAAATCCACTTCTTCTGTTCTGTTTTGCTTGTATGTTTCTCAAGCATTGATCTTTAATGGTAGAGTTTAACGTTTCACTTCCTATCTCACTTCCATCCTGTCAAATACAGTTTCAAATAACTGGAGCCACTTGTCTTTCATGATCAAAGTGATAGAGAGACTTGTGTTCTCAAGCTTTCTTGGCAACATGTCAAGAACAAACCCTTCTTGTGCGTAATATGTAATAATATGATTTGTTGCATAGACTGTATCTGTTTGAAGAAAGCGTAACTGCATAGATTTTAGGATAGTTTAAGGAATACAGGGAAAACTAAATTCAGACACAGAGAGACTTAGCTTTGCTACAGGCAAACAACAGAGAATCATAGACTGTAAGGTCAGATGGGACCTTATGATCTCATCATTTGACTGGCTATATAATTTAAGCTGCAGAATGTCATTTAATATTTCTTGCAGTGAGCATTACTTGTGCCCTTCATGAGCTTTCCCGATTAGTGATAATTGCTTAGTAATTTATTTAAATTCAATGGTAATCAAATAAAATATAGAGTAAATTTACCAGTCATTTTCCTGATTTCATATGCTGTGAGGTCGGTGACCTGCAAACCCCTTTATGATCCCTGTGTTGTGAGAAGAACTCAAGGGCTGAAGTCATGGTGCCCTCTGAGTCTCAAGAAAATCCACAGGTCAATAACCTTTTATTTCTGAGCTTTTAACTGGCTCTAGTGGGCCATGAAGACCTAAATGCCAGCTCTTTCAGATTCCTGGGAAGCTTCGAGACTCTTGAATCTAATTCTCTCTGAGAGTTTTGCTCTCATATATTCAGGTCACTGATATTGCAAAAGCAACTCGCAGCCATGTGTGAGGGAGAAGCTTTGGGGCATCCAGTGTTGTGCAGCTAGCGCTACATGAAGAATTCAGGGCAGTCATGTAGCTCAGGAATTACACTGCTGCCTGGGAGTAACTCATGCCTATGTCTCACCTAACTGTGTGTTTCCAGGAAGAAAAGCAGTGATGCAGATTCCTCATGTGTTTTAACTGGATGAGGCCAATCAATCCACGAGTCACAGAGGAGCTTCTCTCCCACTCTGCTGTGTTCTCCATTATAAAGTCCGCTACTTGATTTTTATTCATCTTCTTTCCCCTTCTTTCTAAGAATGGCTTATCTAATTACGCTAAAATCAGTCGCCTATTCTCCTAATTAATGTATTAATTTCTATTCTGCAGGATTCAAAAAAATGTTATAAATTGCCTCAGAGCTGTTTTGAAGACAACTTCAGGAGGGTGAAGCTCTAATTGTTTTCAACACTACTAGTGTGCAGCCACTTTACTGGTGGAGAGAAAGGCCACATGAAAGAATAAACATGTTATCCTATTTTGGCTGAGGATATCAAGGAACAAATTTACTTATTTATTTTCAGAAAATTGTCTTGAAATCAAACAAGACTTATGTCTTAGGGTCTATTCCACTCCAGCAAGCAGAATGGAAGTCAGAAGTTACTGAAAAGGCTGAAACTGGGATTTGACCTTTATGAGATTTGTCTCCTGTTCACTTTTTTGAACACATGCTTACAGATGCACATACACAAACATCTATACTGAATGGGGAAATACTGTTATACAGTGTCATATTCTTTTATTCTGCTTTTCCCTCCCCTATCAGTTAAAGCCACCATTAGCCTGCTGTCGGGCAAGTGTCTCCCTCCTCTCTCCCAGAGAAGGGAAGATCCCATGGAAATGGCAGCACACCTCTTCTTCCTGTCTCCCAGAGAAGGGAAGATCCCATGGAAATGGCAGCATCTGTCTGCACTGATTGCTCCTGGTGACTTCGCCAGTGAGAGTGTGTGGGAACATCACAGTGGGGCTACCTCGGGCACTTTCTTCAAGACCAATCCTACCAGGCACTGATGCTGTAAACCTTGCTGGCGTTGCAGCTGAAGACTGCACTGCAAAGCACAGAGGGGCTGATGCACTTGTGTGCACTCAGATGGATCACAGGTACTGTTTAAGTGCCTGCAGTAGCATTGGTGTAGAGGGAATAGCATAGGCTGGAGTTATGGCTGTTATTTCAAAGCAGATCAGCTGCTGGCCTGCACTCCTGTGTCTGGAAGGCCTCCTTCTCTTTCAGTATAAATGTGTGTGAGATACTGTGGTGTCACCCTTGTATACATGTAGGCTTTCCTTAAAATTGAGAAGTTAAATCCCATTGGCACATCTAAAAGTTGATGTCCCTCTCATCTTTGTAAGTTGGCACATGTGTTGAGCTGAGTTCTGGAAGATCAGAAAAAGTTATTTTTACGGCCTAAGGAGGCCGTGGGACGTCTGTCGTTGGATGTTTTTCAGAACAGGTTAGACAAACATCTGTCAGGAATGGTTTAGGTAGAACTGAGCTTGCCTTGGGGCAGGGGGGCGGCTGAGGTGACCCCTTGCTGTCCCTTCCAGTCCTATTTTGTACGATCCTCTGCCTCCTTACTGGAATGCAGTCAATGTCCAGTTTGTGCAGAACAATTCACGTGTTCATTGTGGCAGAAAAGCCTGAATTCCCCCCTGTAGCACCAGTCAGCCATACAGGTTTGGGTGCACTGTGAGACTCAGTGCTCAATGCTGCTCCGGCAGGAGGTTCATTCAGTGTGGTTACTGTCTTCAGTGCAGTCATTTCTGATGTCTTGTAAGGAAAAAGGCAGTCAGCTTCACTAGAGCTCTTAGGGGCCTGGGGTCAGAATGACAACTCCACATACTGCAAAATTGCCTGCTGTGGTTATTTGGGGACTTGCTGGTCACGAGGTTCAAGCAGACCAAGTTTCTAGGGTCGCAGTTCTGGGTTCTGGGTCGCTGGAGAATGTAGCAGAGCAATTAATTGATCTTTTCAGGTTTGGCTATCTGGGTCACCGGAAACCAGTTAGTTTCTAGGGAGTGTTTCAGGGCCATGGGATCCTAAAACATCTATGGCCCTTTTGTGATGGTCCATTGCACTAAAAGCCTGGAGGAGTCTCAGCTATGACAGCTCAGCCCTGTCTTTCCTCCCTGTTCTGAATGGGGACATGCTGGGACAGGCTGGTGTGGGCAGCAGTGTGTTCAGTGCTGTCCAGGCTTATGGTTGCAGTTCTTCGGCCAGCTCCAGGATCAGAGGATGATGGTATGCTAGCTATCTTTATCCACCCTCTCCTTATAGATCCACAGATCACCACATTTAGTTCCCATGAGGAACAAATCTATTTTGTTTTCAATGTTGTAAAAAGGCTGGATCTTCTTAGGAGTACTCTTGAAATAAGCTGGATCTGTTCAAGGGAGCCACACAAGTGTCAAGGTACGATAATCACTAGGTACCATTTAGTTTTGAATTTTAATACGCCATGATTTTTTTAATGCAGGTAGGTATATCTGGTAGTGGCCTAACCTGCTAGTTATGCAGAAAGTCTAAACCAAAGCCTGCTGAAACGTACAGCAATCTTTCCATGGACTTTGGTGAGAGTCCAGGAACATTGCTCCCTGAGACAGACTGCTTCTACAGAGGAAAAAGCCAGGGCTTTAACTTCAAGGGCTTCCACACACAGTCAGTGGGACTTCATTTGCATGACAAGCTAAATGGTATCAGCAAAGTGTAAGAATAAACTTCTGCCTATCTCAGAGAAAGCTCTTACTAAGGCTGTGTTGGAAAATTTTCCTGTCATGAGAAACATCATTGTAAAATGCTGATTTGTTGAAAAGGAAGCTTTCTTGAAAAAGCTTTGTTGAAGTTATGGCTGGAAAAGACTTCTCACAGAGGACTGGGATTTCAGGAGAGGGTGACAGAGGAAAGGGGGAGGATACAATGGGAGAGCACATACACCTGATTCTACTGGATCAAACCAAAGATCTTATTTTCTGCCAGTGCTTGGAACTAGATGCCCATGGAGAGGATTTAAGAACAGAGGACGTATGTGGTGATGCCTTTCTTTGCATACTCCCCGTTGAAAGGCAATGGGAAGAGACAGACATTAAGCACATTCAAGCCAGACAGCAGCCCATTGGTGAGGGATCTCACCTGGAGGTCCCAAGTCCAGCCTCAGATCAGATAATAAAAGCTGTAGTCTGGGCTTCCCAGTAGGTGAGTGCCCTAAAGAGTGTCACTGGCAGTGTGTATGTGCAGCTGTAACCTTTCATCAAACATTTGTTCTGGTTTAAAAAGAATACCTTTTCCAAAACCACGCAGTTTCCCAGGAAGTAGGATTTGCATGCTCTGTCCTGTTCTGGACTTGTTCCACGACTGCTGTCACATGCTGTCTGCTAGAGTCAGAGGTATCTTTCCCTCTCTGGTGGCAGGGAGCTTTGTACAGCAGTGCTGTCTCCACCATCTCCCTCTTTGCTCTTTCCATCAGATCATCAGATAAGTTTCTTCCTCATTGTTCTTGGGTGTGGTGGTACCATATCAAAAGAGACTATTAGTGCCTTTGATACAAAGGCAGTGCAGCAGTGTGATCTACCTTGGTAAGAAAATAGTACCTATTAATAACGGGCAAATGTTAAGAGCAGCATCTCTCACAGTCTGGGCAAATGAGTTACAGAGCTCTTTGCTAAGTGGGAACATACCAGGACTGGGAAATCTGGATTTCTCTTCCAAGGTCTGAGGTAAGTCCACTTCTGTTGCTACCTGCTTCTCAGTGCTGGCCCATCAAACTGTCTGTTTCTCATCTCAGAGTTTGGTCCCTTTCCCAGGGGGTCAGAGAAGACATTTCATTGGCCTAGTGACTTGGGCTGGGTGTGACAGCAGAAACCAAAGATTTTGGAACAAAGAATTTGTGTGAAATTGTAGCCATATCATTTTGCTCTGGTGGGCTACTTTTCTGATATCTTTGAGTATGTATTTTCGTCATTAATACTTTTGTGCTACATTTTATGTAACTGAAGGACACAACAAGAAAAAACATATCCCTTTTTCCATTCGAAAGAGCAATTTTATTTTTTTTTGCTAACTTGCACTAAAATCTGATGTGTATTCAGCAGCAGAAAAACAGTTTGGACTGCAAAACTGAAAAGTGATGTGTTGCTAATCATGCAACAATGTGGATCAATATGTCTTTGATTTCTAGCTGCTTTAGAGTGACACCTTGAAGTACAATATTGATGGGACTGCAGTTAATGATTTATAGTCTCCAAGTGCAATTTTTTTTCCTGATATCAAACAATACAATAAAAAAATGTAATGGGAAATGTTACAGTCAAAAGTATCCTTGACATGTTTCTGCACATGTTTCTCTTCTTGATAAAGTACTTTTTTTACCCTGGAGACTTCTCTCTCACTCCAGAAATGTAATACTCAGGTTTAGCATAAAGTGGCAGGCAAAGTGTCATGAGGAAAACACAGGCTCAGCAATGCAAGAAAAGCCATGAAAAATGCACGTTCTTTTGTGAGAGACCTTATGTGTGATATACATGTATACACTCTATGGTTGACTTGTCAGAGCATTGCAGGCCTGGAGGGAGCTGCGGGTGGGGGGGGTTAAAATAGGATGGAGAGAGCTTATGCTCGTCTATGGCACTTTGGTGGTTTAACATGACAAGGTTAGGAATTTAACCCCAAGATGAATCCCACAAATTATATTTGCCAAATTGGGTCCAAAAGAGGGTGGGAAGAGAACATGCATGAAAAGGCGTGATGTGGGGTAGGGGAAAAGGAAATTACTTGCTAAGGTCTCTGAGCTATGGCTCCTGTCTGCTTTCGTTGTAGTGGCTAAGGAGATCACCGTACCCCTCTCCAGCCACCCTCTTGCCAAAGGGTATCACATTGCACAGCCTTGCCTACTAATTTCAACTACTATCCACTTGGGTTCAAGTTGTTGGGCAATCCATGTGATCTTCTGCCTCCTCTAAATTGACAACTTTTGAGTGAGGGCTTGCAGAGAGTAGGGGTTTTAACCTGTCTCAACTACTGCCACAGAAACTAGCAGGAAATGCAAGTAAAAGCTCAAAACCCTCAGGCTNCAAAAAAAAAAAAAAAAGCTACCCCTTTTCTAATCAAAAAAATAAATAGAATTCTATCATTTTCCTCATGGCTTTGAGTAATCAACATTGGCACACTGGAGCTCAACAAGCTTCTGAACTGTCTATTTTATTCTGCACAGGTAAACTTGAGAAATTACAGCCCAAATTACTTCCTCACAGACTCTCCTGCAAGAATCGTACTGTAGAGTCACCAGAAGTAACTTTGAATGACAAAATGTTTCTGTTGTTCTTGTGAAAAGCTAATATGTTACACAGCCTGCCCTTTCTTCCAAATCACCTGGTACAGTTTAATATGCCACCCTGAAAATTTATTTTCAGTGATGAAGATAGCACCTTGTCATTATCGGTGGAATGCAGGAAGCGCAATGACTAATCCTTTAGCCAGTCATTCTTCTACAAATTCTTCAAACCTGTAACAATTTCCCATTATGTCATTCTTACTAAGACAGATGTGGCTGAGAGATAAGCCTTGGGGAAAAAGGTAAAGGTGCAGAACAATCTTAAGTGCAGAGTAACCTATAGACATTGCCTCTTACAGTTTTTCTGATTTATAATAGTGGATCTTATGCATTAGATCCCGTATCCTTAAGACATGAGGAACAAAAGAAATGAAAATGTCATTTGTTTCGTATGCTGGTGAGTTATGTACTTTTAAGTGGGTTCTGCTGCTCAGTGAAACAAGTTTTCTTTGACAGATTGCTCTGCTACTGTATTTGATTTCAATTTCCCACTGAATAGCGCCAAGTGAAATCTGTTATGCTTTAAGTTGTAATATGACTTTCTCCAGTACTATCCTCATATCAATCATCTCAAGCCTTTTTTCAGCTAGATGCTTAAAAATGAAATGAATACATGGCCCATATTTCAATCAGTTACAGGCCAAACTCTGGGCAAGTACCCTTTATGCCCTTCACGAGCACCAACAAGGAGAAACTGCAGAATAAGAATTAAAACAATTTCAGCACTGAGAACAAACCATAGATACTTATAGCTACCCCTGTGTATCGCAGAGATACCCTGCTTGCCCTTTGTGAGGCATCTGACTGCAATTACCTCATTGCAACTCAAATCATCCTACCTTTAAAATAGAAACCTACTGCCTGGAGGAATTTGTAGATTGACAGACTTTTTGTTTGCTCTCTTCAGATTTGTTTGTGCATCATTTTGGAGAAAGTTCAGACAACTTTTTACTGGTAGAAAGCAGCAGGAAACCTCCATTTCAGAAAGCCCAGCCTGCTGGCTGCTGAAAAGGCTTGTGTTCTCGCAGCTCCAGGGATGCAGAAGTGAATGATCGTACAAGGCATGAGTTGTTCTTGGCTGCTGTCTGGCTTTGTTCACACTGGGCAATGGATAGGGGGGGACCCCTGAGGTGAATGTGGCAGGGTCCTCCCTGCAGATTTCCTTAGTACACGATGGGAACCAAGCCCGAGGGAGTCATCAGCTGACACAATGCAAAAGAGTCAAACAAAATCACAGACCTAAGGGGATGATATTTTCCTAAGCTTGTACGGACTCTAATGGCTGCAGCTGACCAGGGTTAATTCTAGGGAGGAACATCCCACAACCCACATCATTGTTCTCTGCTTCTGACTTGTAGTGACCCATGAGGTGTCCAGACTGGGCTTCCCTCCCTCTCCTGGGCTACTTAAGAAGTGCTCCAGAAGGCCCTCTTGCTCACATTGTGGATATCTGTCTTCCCTGAGAGAAGGAAATACTTCTTAGTATGAGTACACAAATGCAGAAAACGGCACTAAAGAGAGGGTTTTCTCATACGCAGAGTCAATATTATTGCAGTTGGGCTAGTCAGAGTGGAATTGGGAGTTTCATTTAGCGGTATTCGTTCTTCCAAAATTTGCCTAAAAGTCAGTTCACAAGCCTACTGAAGCAAATGATTAAACATCTCTTGCCATTTCATAACAATCACTTCAAAGACTTTTGTTTTTCTTGTGGCAGAAGACTTCATTTATGATTTCAAAGTGTCTTGAAATAGCTAAGGTAGAACAAAAGAGCTTTGGTGGGTTTTTTTACAGGCATTTTTCTCCCCATTTTTCCTCACCTTTTACCTATGATGCACTTTGCAATTTTTAATCTATGGAATATTGTAAAGCTGCCACTGGGATCTTTTAGGATCTTTCCTGCAAGTGGCTTATCTGTTCAGCAGTCATTACCTTCAGCTGTGTTGCTTTTTCTACAATCTTTCCATTACGATATATTTTTTATTTTACTGTATCTTGCCCCTTCAGTGTTAGTATAAGAATTGCTTGCTTTGGAAAGGACTCCTGGCTATCCGTTATTTAGAGTGAGTTGATGTAAAACTTATGTTCTGCAGGTCCTTTGTTCCTCTTGTGGCCCTGTCACTTCACTGTCCGTTGAGTGAGATTATTTTGCTAATATTTGTTTTATCCACATGATTGCTTCCCCTGAAACTTTCTTGGAAAAGCTTGTTCTGTCTACATTGTCTCCTATTATGTTTTATCTTTTAAATGTGGGTACCTTCCTCTCTTGTCTTGATCTAGTAAATGCCTTGTATCTTGAGATACTCTTTTTCTTATTTGTGCAGTTCTGTGTGTAAGCAGGCAGACTCAGGCATTAATCCCCAATAATCTTGGTTCTACAAAGGGCTAATTGACAGCCAATGGTTAGTAACAATTGTGCTCTGGCATTTATATCACTGTGCTATCCCAGCTCCTTCTGATGTCAAAGAAATCTGTTGGAATGTCCCCATCAATGCCTGCCACAACAGAGGAGTCTTACTGGGCATTTTTTACATAGTGGAGGTTGTTTTGGTTTTTTTTTGTTTGCTTGGTTTGTTTTTTTCAGTGCAGCTTTTTTGTACTTATAACTAGTGTATTACCCACCAGTAAACATGTGATTCAGCAGGATTACAGCTGATGCAAGTAAAAGAAAGGGAAATTTACCTCTAATGACAATTTTGTTCTGTTTTTGTGATATACAGTTCTTTTAAGTTTTGTAACGCATGGATTATGTGCACAGAAAAACACTATTACTTTGAGAGTTATTCAGTCTAGAATGCAGTTCTCTTTAATTCTGTTCAGTCTTTAGCTTGTCTGTGCCACACATTTTGGGTCATGTAACTTTTGGTCAAAACAGAGCCTGAAGAAGATCAAACTGATTTTGATGACTGAGTTAAGTACTGGCTCCATTAGAATCAATAGGAGTCTGGTGACTGATTCTGTGGAATTAACTGAGCTATCTGCTTAAGGAGGTAATGTAGGTGATCAAAATACAGCTCTTCTCTTATACCATTTCTGCCTAAAGAATGACAAAAAAAATGTTTAATTCTCTTCCTATACATTTTGCTTTCTCTGGTAATCAGATCAAGAGATCGCAGTGCTTACGAAGCAACACTAATTCATGTGGACTCTGCAATCCCCACAGTCCCTTGCTGCCCCATGTTCTTAAGTTGTCTCCTTTGCTCTCCTAGAAAACATGAAGCTACTTGGAGACAACCAGAGTATCCTGCCCAGGACTAGGAGAACGAAAACCGAATGGATGTGGTCAAACAGAGGCAGCCCAATGTGTGATTGCACTTAAGTTGAACAGTTCATGCCTTTCAACTGTTTTTTCCTTAGTAGTGGACATGACCGTCATATGTAGGAGAGGCCTGGGGGGAAGCTGGAGCAGAAGCACTTATATGGGACTTACATGCCCCAAGCATGAATATAAGCAGGAGCACTGTGCCACCTGAGACTGCGCATGCTCTGCACAGTTGGTTAATAGTAAATTTGATGTGTTTAGGAGGTGGGATTTCTGTGCATGCCCAAATGCACTGTGTAACACATCTGCTAAAGGCCCAATGCCTTCTGGATGTACTGCACAGTCTATGTATACAAACTGCGTGTTCAAATGAACTTTCATGTGGGGCTTCGGGGCACTGGCTGAGTAAGACCTGCTGTTCTGGTGGGGCTGAGGAACCTGCAGGGGTTCTGGTCAGAGGCACTGTACTTGGTTTTCAATATGTTTTAGGTTGCCATTAGCCAATTCTGATTTAATCTGGTGATAGGATCTGAGTGTGTTTTGTTGTGTTGGTGCAATTTCTTTGTACAGAACACAGCCGGTGTATCACCTGAGTGTGACTTTGCAGTACAGTTTGAAGGTAGATGTAAAAGGTCTTTGTCTCAAAAAGTCAGTGTTCAAACTACATACTTGGCAACAGTAGTCTAGAAAAAGCTGTATAATCTCCGCTCTTATCAAACATATTTCCTAAGAACTGGTCTGATCTGAGGCCTCTAGCAGTAGTTAAACTGATTACTCTGCGATCTCCTACATGTTTATGTAGCTGTGCTGGCTCATGTTATGTATATGGGAGGGGTGATAATCAGCAGGAGGGCAGATAAGAAAAATCTTTCCCATCTGAGGATGTCGTTTCATATGTTTTCTTGAACAACAAAGTTAGCTTGAGAAATCTCTCTTCCTCCTCAGCCATTCATTCATTCATTCTTTCCAGCCCTCCTTTGTAGCCACCACCCCTTCACTGGTGCTGATAGAAGTGCTCATGGGACATGCTGCAAACAAGGTTGCAGGCAGGGGTGCATGGCACGACTGAGGGCACACAAAGCTCTGGCATAGCAGAGGAATAGGCAGCTCTTGGGAGGGATGAATGAGAACTTCTAAAACAGCTTTGCCAAGAAAATGTGTTATGAGCTACATGCTTCAGCACTGCTAACATGGCCATTCCCATGTGTATGTGGCTGCATGAGCCATGAAAAAAGACAGCTTTGTCCAAGAAGTGTGCAGTACACAAGAGAGACATTTTGAATGGACAAAAGAAACAAGGCAAGTTGCATATGGACTTGGACAAGATGGCAAGACAGAACACTGACTAGTTATCTGTTTTCTTGGCATGGCTAGGGATTGGGATTTGTGTGAAAAAAAGGAGTTCTCAGGAAGTATTTGATTCACTACAAAGCCATGTCTGGTGCCTCGCCTATACATAGAGAGTCATGGCAGAAGCATTGAAAGGAGTCAGTGAATTGGCATGATTGGAGGGATAAGAGAGCTGTTGTAGTCAATCAGGCAGCATTAACTAGTCCAAATGGGACTTGCTGTATGACAGATGCTGTACTGAAGACCATTATGATCCTGAAATATTTGCACGGTGAGATGCAAGATCCAGTGCAGATGTGGTGGGCCACAGAGAGCCTTGAATACGAGAAGTTTAAAGAGAACTGTGCACTGATGGCTATCCCAGTAACAAAGTGTTTACTCTAATGAATTAATTATAAATCCCTCCTCTTCAGAGAGTTCATATGCAAACCTCTGAGGTGTGAGAGTGCTCGCCTCTCAGAGTAGCTGTTAGAGGCATATTGGGCAATAGGCTCTCCAGCTTACTCAGAGTTTGGCAGGTAAATTTTTTCTCATGGGTACCTGAGCTATTTTTAGATAATGCAGCTGGCACCTTTCTAAAGGCCTGATAATGAGTTAGGAATGCTCATCTCAAGCATGTGTATTTGTTCTTTCTTCAAGGTAAGTGAAACTGTCAGGGATCAACAGAGAGATTTATGAGCCTCACTGGAAGCGGTAGGTTTCCCTGGCATTGTTCTCAGCAGCGACGGTGTAGAAAGGGACATGTTCCCCCATGTTGCATGAGCCCTGAGGGGAAGACTTTTGCAGATAGTGACTATGGGAACCAGTTCTTTAGTACTTGCCTGTCAATAAAATATTCAATATCCCCTCTGGAATGCACCTGCAGACCGTTCCTGGGGATTTAGAAGTGCGGAAGATGGTAACAGGAAATAAAAAAGCCACCTCATTTTGGCAAGGTCAGCGTGAATTCACCTCTGGGCAGATGGCAGGGTTCCCTACATGCTTTATGGAAAGTTTTGAATCAAGACTTCTTGTCAACAGTTGGGAAAAGGGCTCACTCCCCATTTTCACTGAATGGCCTTTCTTCCCCATGAGCAATTTTCTTAAAAGAAACGTAAACCCAACGATTTCCAGTTGAGCAGATGGTGGCAAAGCCTCTTGTTTCTAATTTCAGGCACTCATATGTTTGTAAACTGAATGTCTGGTAAGACTTTACTGGATTGTTAACTAAACTATTTTGATGACTGTGATCCTGAGCAGGGATGCTGTACAAGAAGAGGATGAAAAGGCAGTCCCCATCCCCAAAAAGCATGTGTACCCTGGATGTTAGACAGCCAGCAGAGGCATACAGATGAACAAATGAGCACAAGGGAGATATTGTGGGAGCACACTCAGAATGAAAAACAGGGGACTCGGCCCCTCTGCATCCTAATCCCCACATTGAGATTTTTGTTTGCATCTTGACAAGGAAGACTTCTCCAAAGAGAATGAAGAAGGAGCTCTGTGGCTGCACATGGGGCATCTTCCAAAAGAAAGGGCACCAGAGGAGAGCAGGGAGGTAGCGTTTATAAGACTGCAGTCAGGTTATAATGATGCTATGTGGAGGTAACATCATGGGAGAGGGAGGCTGGTGCCTGTTCTGTTCATCGGGATGCGATCCCACTTTCATGCAAACAGCTGGCAAAACTCCCAGTGAACTGAATGGCACCCGGCGGGAGCAGCAGAGGCCTGGGGACCAGATGCCATCCTTGAAGACATTTGTTGGACTTGCCAGGCATCTGGTAGGCAGGGTGTCACACTGGCTGCCTGAGAGGCAGCAGTTGGCAGGCTTGTTGGTGCACACCTTGTTCCCATTCCCGAATTCCTGGGTGGTCGGGCCTATTGCCACATGTGGACCAGCCAGTGCCTGGGTGGCTCCACACCAGCTATGGGGCATATATGCTGCTCTTTGGCAAATGTCACCGTGGAACTGGGGTCAGGAATGGGCTGGTAGGAGGATAGTGGGGAAGGATCTTGAAGGTGCTGTAGGGAGCACAGGAGACAGATGGTTAGCTGAGGCTGCTGCTGCAGGAGCCAGGGGATGTGGGGAGGAACTGAGAGGGTTATGGTGTGGTCTAGGTAGGGAAGCTGGGGGACCCTGGAGTGCTGCAGGGGGGATGTCGGTGAGGTAGGTCGACTACAGTCTGAGTGTGACCTATATTTGAGATTTATGGTGTTGTGTAGGAAAATTCAGTAAACCAAGGCCATTGTGACAAAGGGGGAAGGGACACGGGCAAGATGTGTATAAAAAATGGGAAGGTGGTGATGAAGGATATGAGAATATTGTAGAGTGTAGGAGGTATGAAGGGAAATGCAGGTATTAAGGAAAGGATTACATATTGGGAAATAATGGCCTACTTCTTATCTTGAACTGGGGATTCTTCAAGCATTACCCATACAGACTATATGCAGCCTTGCACTGGATGCTGCCTCTAGAATAAAGTAGGGTTCCTTTCCTCATTTTGAAATAACAGTATGCAGACTAATAGCCATGGTGCAAGCCACAGGCTTTCAGAGAATGGATAGAGTATGCCAGTCAGAACTAATCCAATTATCATTTAGTTTTCAAAGATTTGTTTTAATTTACCATAATGATGTAGGCTCCCACTCTCAGCTCCATCCTTTTCATTTGTGCATTATCAGAAATGCTGACTTCCCATGCTGGCAGCTGGAAGTACCAGGACATTTAAAAGGAAAGAACCTGTCCTTAGAGATTTTCAGTTGCAGATATAACAGGTTTATGTGCATAGCTCCCTGAAAACATGAACACTAGATGATTATTTTTTAATATTTAGTAATTATATTAGTACTTTCTGAGGAAGTGTGGCTTGAGAGACAGAGTTGCTTCTTCAGCTGAGGAATGGAAGAGTGACTAGAAGATCACAAAGGAATAGTTTCCCGAGATATCTGCCTTGCCTGTCACTGTGGTGTCTAAGTGACACGTAGTGCAACAGCACTGCAAGGAATCTGAATGCATTGCCACCCCCTTCATAACTGGGGATGGCCTTGTTTACTGCTGACTTTGATCAGGAGTTTTGCTCTGGATTGACTTAGAATATGAGACATCAGTAATTAAAACTAAGGTTAGGAAAATTGTTTTTCTACAAATAAGCATCAGTGCTGGTTAAGACTGCGAGTCCTGCAAAGAAGGGTTAGAATAGGGTCTGATTCAAGTGTGTGTTTGATGTTGAACAGACCCCACAGAAAGATTGTTTTCCCACAACCTTTGTGAGTGACACTAAACTATTGTTTACTGTCTCTGAGCCCTGGTTTCCTGCCTGAAATTCCTACCTTTGTACATGTCCTGGGTGGATGAACCTATCAAAGACTGTGAAGTTCTGCTACAGGCAGCCTTAAAACATGATTCCCTTGGATTATTTTTTACCAAGCGGGGTAAATAAAGCAAAGAAGGTGAGGAGGGAGCATTGCTACCAGAAGCCCTGTTCTTCAGCAAAGAAAACCCCTTGGTGCCAAGCCCAGGACATGACTGAAATTCTCTGCTGACTGTGACTTTGAAAGAGTTATAACAGCAGAAAACTTGTCTCAGCCTCTTCCACTTTACTCCAGGTAGTCATGTAATTTTAATTCCCCCCCCTTGCATGTTCATGCTGTAATATGAGCTGAGGGCTTTAAGGATGTACCGTGAAGTGCCCAGGTGAGAAAAAAACTGCTATGACTGACTTTTTGCAGACACTTAACTTGCAAGGGGATGTTTATGTAAGATACAGTAGAGGCCTGTTCTCCCAGCTAAGAATTGCACTTTGAAATGAAAGGCGTTAAACTTTGACTTGTCATCTGTCACAGCACGGTTTTTACTCTTTTTTTAGCACCCAGACTCATTTCTAAAACTACATAATCCTGAAATGTAACTCTTAAGTGTGACTTATGATTATGATTAGATTTATTGTATCAAGTTGCTGTTGTAAACCCCCTTGTTTTCCTAGGAAGGTGGGGCTGTGAATATCCTGGGAACAGGAGAACTGGGATGATATTGCGTAGCTTGTTCTAAAAGCTTTTTCATTTCAAAGTCAATTAGAAGAAATAACACCATCACCACCCCCCGAAACAAAAAACCAACAACCATCACATAACAAAATCCCATGTAATGTTTAGTTATCTAATGGCAGTAGATAAAAAAACAAGAAAAGCTGAGCACAAAACAGCCTGTAGGAGCCAGAAAAAGAAGGCACAGATTCAAGTTTTAACTGTGAGAACAGAAACGTTTTCAGAGTGACTGTCAGCTTCCCCAGATGTGAAATGCATAAGCTCTAAATTGTAACATCTCTGGGAAATCAGACAGATCTTTTGCCCCTTCCCCTCACTCACAGGGGGCATTGTGATGAAATGAGAATACTGCAGATATTTTGCAAAATAAATTTATCAACGCCTCAGACCGTGGCTTGCAGCTGCCAAAGGTCTGGATTGTATTCAGGAGATTGTAGGAAGTCATGCAAAACAAACGTGAAGAAGAAAAACAAATGTTTTTTCCAACTTAAACCCTCATAGTGGTGTTTTCATTTCAGGGCTGCCATCTTGCTATAACCCTGGCATAGGAGCTTGCAACTGAGTGTGCATGCATGTGCGTAGCAACTCACTAAAGCCTTTACTGATAGAAGAGCATTACTAAG
Source organism: Himantopus leucocephalus (assembly GCA_003993805.1). NCBI lineage: Eukaryota > Metazoa > Chordata > Aves > Charadriiformes > Recurvirostridae > Himantopus > Himantopus leucocephalus. Next base: position 25,679,524 of record RSEF01000031.1, on the reverse strand, counting down.
TGCTCCTGGTTTGGACATGTAGAGCACCAGGGGAGTGAGCTCCTTGCTTGCGGCTGAGCAAGAAAAAGCATTGCCTTTCCCCCAGCCTGGATCCTATACGTAGGTCACCCTATTCCCATCAGGCTTGCTGGACATAGTTTCCTCTCCCACAATCGATACTCCCTTTCTGAATTCCCATGCTTACGAGGCAGTTTGAAGTGCGTCATAATGATACAATTTTGTCTGCTTATCAACAGGCTTAGAGGTATTTTGAGTGCAGGAGAGCACCGGGGAGGCATTGCGTAGCGCAGACTGTCTACAGGGATAATTTGGGGAATACAGATCTGTCTTGCTTTTCTAGGGGAGAGAGAGGAAGGGCATCCCTTGGCTGGAGGAAGAAGGACCACTCTTGGGGAGAGAGGCCCCTCCACATGGGGCTGGGAGGGAGGACAGGCTCTCTGCAGGGAGGCTGCACGGGTCTTCAAGAGCACTCTTCGCGGGGTTGTACCTTGACAGCAATCGTGCCGCAGTAAATCTACAGCCCTATCCACCAGGAGGAATCGGGAGTTCAGTCAGGGTTCAAGAGTTGTCCTCGGTCAGCCGGTGCTCTCCTGGTGTTTTCAGCAGGACTTTTGAAGTGTTTGACTCTGAAGTGCTCTAATCACAGGAAGAGTGCAACAGGAAACCTATCCTCGGGAGAGCTGGTCAGTGGGAAGGGCTAGCCTAGCAGAAGTAAACAAAAATATTTTAATTGCCTGTGAGAATACCAAACGGGAAAGTGGGAGGGAGAGCTGGCAGTTTGCTCATCACTGAGACTGCTGAAATGTCCCTAGGAGGTCGGAAGAGCACGGTGGGAGAGCACGGTGGGATGTTGGTGTCCTGTGCCATTTCCATGTTTATCTTTTGAGTAATCTTTTGTTGAAAAGCCGACTCCTCTACACTCCAGGAATATGCAAGCTGAGCACCGAAATTACAGTTCTGTCTGGTCCTTTTGTCATTGCACTGAGAAATAGCCTGAGGGCCTGACAAAATCAGTTCCAGTGTCTTCACTCAAATACTCAAATATGTCAC
>RSEF01000031.1:25668111-25678374 GCA_003993805.1 Himantopus leucocephalus | reverse complement strand
CGAGAGAGACCGATATGGTGTATCTGACTGTGACCAGAATTCAGTGGTTATGTTAAAAGTAAGGACCCTGTTTGTGTAAGACAGAAAGCAAACAAGCCTAGTTTTCCATGGTTAATGCCATAGACATGTTTGCACAGCAAGTGCTTAAAAGCACACCATGTTCCATATAGACAAATAAAATACATGGCCTCGCCGCGAGGAGTAAGGACTGTAGTTTGGTTTTCTGCTGGGAAGGTGTTTTCTGTCAGAGCTTTATTATAAAAACAACCCGTTTAATAATAAAAAAAGCTCTTGAAAACCCGACAGCACAGTCCACAGTGATGAGACATTTTCATTAGTTTGAGCTATTTAAGCTTGAGCGTTTTCTTCAGTTTAAATTTCTTGGACTGCTAAGCAGGAGATGGATCCAAAAATGAAACAGAATAATGCTCCTCCCCAGCTCTGTGATATCTCTGTCAGGGCCAAAGGTTTGGGTGAATGTATTATATGAAGAAACAGCTTTCGTCTCATACAGAGGCTCTATTGTGCTTCAGAAAGAGTTTTGGAGTCATTTAAATTTTTACTTCTTACTCATGAGTACAGAGCCTGAGACGGCTCGTTGTGAAGTTCGGAGTCGGTAATCACATCGGGTCTGGCCAGAACCGCTCCTCCGACATTGACGGATACTTGGGGTTTGTCCTAAATCGTAACGTGAGCTGAAAAAGGAGAAGCCTGCCTAAAAGGTTATCAGATCTAACGCACTTTTACTGGGATGAGGAGGAAATACAGTGGTGGTAAACAAATATAAGAACCTATTGTGACTGCGGCTTAGAATCACCAGGAGACCAATTAACACCTTTTTGTTAGGATTAACCATTATGATGTTTGCAGCAAGAGCCTTAAATTGGTACTTTCTTGTAGTTCAAAGTATGACTACATTGCAGTTACAAGGGAAGTGGAGATCAAAGCTCCCAGAACAAATAATTACATGAAGGTAAATTCCATCTGATGTAGGAAGCAGCAGAAACCTCCAAAGAATAGCAAACAGTCTGGCAGGGAGCAGCCTGTAGGAGTGTGAGCAACACAAAAGGCAGGCTTTCAAAGGCAGAAACGCCTCTCCTCAAAACGATGGAGTAAGGCGGCCGCTCTGAAACCATTTCGTTATACGGGGCTGCTCTTTGCTGTGTCAGCAGCTCCATTATGAAGCCTTTATTTTCTGAGGTTCATCACTCAGCTGAACCGGTGCTAATACGTAGCATAGAAAGCCTGTGTGGGGTCTCTGTGCTCGGCTGGGAACTTTAAAGGTAATTAAGGAGGAAAAAGCCCATTGTGCTATATTTGGTGACTGTATTATTTTCTTGGTGTTGGTCCTGTGCCCAGGAGAGGAGGTTGGAGGGTGGGAATGATGGAATTCCCCTCGTTGCCTCCATGTTCCTCTTGAGGCCCTTCAGTGGTACTTTGCCAATGAGAAACTTGCATTTATATAAATAACTCTGGAATTAATTGAAGTCTCAGCTTTGATGTAGTGTGCACTTAGATGATATTGTCTCTAATTTAGACTTTGAGCCTGAAGTAGAGGGGACTTTCTTTTTCTTACCTAAAATACCAAAAAAAGACTCCAGGCCATGAGTAAATGGTTACGGTGTTTTAGTGGTTTTCTGAATGCATCATTGTTTTATTTATTTCTTTATTTTTGTTGAAAAGCACCAATGAAATGGGTAAATGACAGCTGAAAAAGCTGTAAGTTTGTATTGCTTCAAATAATAATGTGTTACTTAAGGAGAAAAAAAGCCCAATCAAATAAAACAGAAGCAAAATTTCAAAAAAAAAAAAAATCTCAAATGTTCCATTTTGTCACTTTCAATGCTTAATATGTCTTCGTTATTTATTTTTTCCCCAGCTGGAAAGGTGCCAAAATGCACCTTTAAATAAAGGGTTAAAGGGAAGGAAAACGTGTAGTGCAAACAAAAAACAGAAAAGTGTCCTGTTTTGGTTGGCATATGAATGAAAATGACACTGCACAAATGTACCTGTCCTGAAAATGAAATAAATTATTGAGATCTCTATAAATGACACTGCAATTACTCTCCTTCTAATTAGAAGCTGGGAAAATTTAATTCCATAAGCAGCCTCCTCCTTATTCTCCTAGGTTATGAAAGATGTATTTCTTCAAAGACTGGGCGTCATGGAATAATAAACTAACACTTCAGTATGGGGTTGACTCACCTGTTTTCTCTCAGCTTGCGCTCAGCTGACCACCTGTATTCCTGTCAGCCTCCCGAGGCAGATAAAATATTTGTCATACAATTAAATATTTATTGTGTCCTGAGGGTATTCTGGGTGAGATCTGCACTGGGTTAGGAGAAGGTGTGTGTCAGATGCACTGGTCCAAAAAGCTGCACTGACAGCCTGAGTGCAGCTTGATTCAGCCTCTTTTCAATTTAACTTAAACTGACAGGAATTAGTATAAATACAACTATGTACAGTGTGTTTTTAATGATAGGAAGTTTGATGCCATTTAATTAACCTAGTTTAAATAAGATACTAGTTATGATACTGCAACTTTTTCTCCCCCCCCCCCCCACTTTTTTGTTTAAAAAAANCCCCCCCCAACATTTTGGTTAAAAGAAAAGGATTTAGGGCCAGATATTTTTCCTCCCCTCTCATGGACAATGCAGGGATTAGCTACCACCTTCTTGTTCTAGAAGTGAGTACCAGAGCCCACTGATTTTACATATATAACATCCATGTGGGAACAAGAAAAACTTCCTACAAAAGTAAAAATATTTCTAGGTAAGTCCCCCTTCCTTCCTCCAGTCCCCTCCCAGTTTGTCTTGTTGCCTGCTAGGAGAGTCAACTTCAGTATTGACTGTCAAGTCAGTGTTCATCAAAGTAATTTAACTTTTAGAATGAAATGAACATTTTCCAAGCCCTTCACCCTTGCTCTGCCTCCTTGAGTTACCGGCACGCTGCCGGCGCTGTTGCAGGGCCAGGCAGGTGGCCCTAGCCAGCTGGGGACAGGCTGCTGAGCAGAAGAGCTGTGCTCCAGCGTGAGGAGCCCAAGTCCCTCCTGCTAGGGAAGAACAGGGGGTTTTGTCCCTTGTGTGGCGCTGGGGTGTCTGAAGGGGTGTGTGAGTGCTACAGGCTGGCCCCAGCAGCCCCTCCACCCTGTCAAGCCCTTTTGCCTCAGGCACCCCAGCAGCACAGTCCTTCAAACCCAGCCTGTACACCTGCCTCCTGCCCAAAAAGAGCTCGTCATGCTCGTGAGGTGAAGACGAGGGGAATTTTGGCATGACTGAAATAGAGCACTTGATTCTTTTTCCATAAGGACAAGCTGAAGAAATAATACCATTCGCTATGCAGGGGACAACCCTTGGTGTGTGTGCTGGGAGGTGTCCACCCCAGGAGGTGGTGGGTCACGACTGGGACATGCTCTCCATCCCTGGGTGCCAGGGCAGGCACCGTGGCTATGCACCATCCCTCCCTGAAGCTAGGGCAGCCAGAGGGGGAAGGTGGGTGCGTCTTTCCCTCTTCCCTGCATGCATGGCTGTTTTTAAACCTGGCAAATCTGGTGTTTAGGTCAGGTCGATGATGTTTTTGACCCCATCTGACAAAAGCCAGGAAGTGCACACTCTGCGCTGACCCTGGGCGCCTCACTAACTCCCACCTGTGTGTTTTCACAACAGCATGAGCTAAGGGCTGGATTTAACTTACGAATTTTCTGGCTTTTGTCAGTTTGCCTTACAGCCATAACCTGGTTTAAACGTATTTCTTTCCATATTTAATATTAATGCTGGAAGTGCTATTTACAATAGCCATCTTCTAATGAGTGGCAAAGAGTACAAAGCCTTTCTGGAGGGAGAACATAAAGTGTTTGAAATTGGTAACAGGCATGGGGGCTGTTGGCAGAGGATCACTTATAATAAATGCTCTTTTTGTTTTTACTTATTGAAAGGTCAGTTCCATAAAAAAGAACACTTCTTACTCTTTTAGATGCTCTTATCACAAAAAGGGCTGTTCTTTTATTTTCTGCCTTGCAGAGGCAGAAAGGGAATTATTTGTTTCAAAGAATGATTATGAAGCATGTCTTAAAAGACCATTTAAAAATAAAGAGTATGTTTGTTGGAACACGTAAAGGAGGAACTCTTGCTTGGTTCACTTTGATGAATTTGACTGTAGCATCTCTTGATGGCTCTTTTTTTCCTCCTTTTTTTCTTTTTTCCCCTCTGAGGTCTGAGTATAAAAGCTTGCAATCCTCTTAGAAGTTAATGGAAGGTTCCTTCTTACATGAGTAGGGCAAAATTCATGCTTCTCTCGAAACCAGTAGCATTAATCACTGGAGGTGACTTCCCAGCAGTGTATTATCACAGAACTCAAGCTGTATTTTATATGCAGTAAATGAGACAGACTTACCTCATTGCTCATTCTGCAGCCATTCTCTTCTGTTACAAATGTGGTTGTCCAGGAATTCAAAATATTAAAGGGAGTAGGCAGAAAAAAAAATATATGTCATTAGAAAAATGCTGAAAGAAGACAACCCAGAATGACTCTGAATTATGGTTTCTCAGAAAGAGTCCTGAATGCCACAGCTGCTGACACCTTCCTCTGTGCTTCTGAACCATGTCTAGGTGTGTCATATCAACAGCCGCTCATTCACTTCCTTATGGTCTTCTCTCTCATGTGATACATTTATAGGGTACAGGAGGGTCCATGTGTTAGAGTTGCTCTCTGTGCAATTCTTCCATCTTGTTATTAAATTAGCTTTTTTTTTTTCTTCCCCTCTTTTTCTTTTTTTTTTCATGTTTTCAATGGGAGAAGATTCCTTCTGGCCTTTGCTGAGATGGATTTAATAGAGCTGCTTTGCAGAGAAACTATTTCTCCCTTCTCCTCCCAGTCAATCAAGAGGAGTTGCCTAGAAAGCTTGGAGAAAGAGCCCCCTGCAGCTGGCTTAGTTTCTGATGTTAAACGACTTGCTTTAGTGCAGCCATCCAACTCCCTGGTCTTCTCTGCGGTTGTAACGTGCTGGGCAAATTCAAGTCATGTTTTCATCTGGCACAGACCTTACATTATTTTACAATATAATGACTATTAATACATAACATTAAATGGTAAACAGAGTCCACATGGCATGCCCTCATGCTCCGCCTCTGCTGTTATTGGTACTTGATTGTTTCAACACAGCTATAATTCGCCGTTATTTAGGCCATCAGCCAGCCTCAGGGGTGCGGAGCGGTACCATGCTGAACGGCCCCTGCCAGGGAACATTGTGCCCGGGAGCTGGCCAAGTCGGCCTCCCGGAGGAGGAAGGTTTTGTTCTCCCAAGCAGACATCCTGACCCATTGTAGAAGGCTGGCAGGGCAGTGAGCTGACACAGGGCTTGACACTGCCTGCAGAGATTGTACTCGGACCCTAGAGATAGAAATTGTCATTTGCTTGTTAGCCTCCTGCTGGCAGAAGCTCTATTTCCCTTTGTTTTGAGGTAAAGGCTCCCTTTCCCTCTCTCAGCTCTTAAAGGTTTCTCCATAAGAACAAAATAAGGGGTTTCTCCATAGAAGAAAAGGTTTTTTGGACAATGGGTAGAGTTACAAAGGAGTGAATGACAGGCTTCGTCTGCCTGACAAGCAGCTGGAGTGAGGAGCCTTTGAGGTTGCAAATAGAAATCATTGTGCTGGGTGTTTGTGGAGTTACTTATTCATTAGATCTCTTTTCACTAAATTAATGAACTTATGCAGCCTGATCCTGCTTCTAATTTAGTTGGTGTCAGTCACAGTTCTGCAGAGTTTGGGACAGATCACTGGATTTCTAAACTAATCCCACTCAGGGCACTGAATTTTACTTTCATACTGCTGCTTGGCTGGGGTGAGTATCTTTCAGAGTTCATTTCAGAAAGGCATTCAGGCTTGATTCAAAAGCATGGGGAGAGGACAATCTACCCTTCCTTTGGTACTTTGTTCCAGAAGTTAGGAAACCATGTTGTTAGGCTATTTTGAGTATATCTGGCTTCACCTTCTACCTATTGCTTCTTGCTGTGCCTTTCCCAACTAGATAAAAAAGTGTTTTAGCATCCAGTACTGCTCATTCTATTAGAGTCATTCTCAATTGTCATTTTTCTTCTTACTACTTTTGTGATTCTTTGCTGCCTCTCCTCCAGTTTTCCAACATCCCCTTAAAAACAGAATGTAGAACATGGATATTGCTCCCAGCACCACTTCATACTCAAAGAAAATAGCTTCTTTTTTTAAAAAAAATATTTACTAGCCCCTGTTTATAGGATTGTAATAAAACGTTTGGCTCTTAAAGTAAGCAAAACCTGATTATTTTTGAAAGTCTTTATATCTGGTACTCGAGATTACCTCCGTGCTGAAAGCTGGGGATTCGAACACCCTCCTCCTTCCTATCCCAATTGCTGCCTGCTGTACCAGGGATCGTTAGAGGTCAGAGGATGATGAGTTAAACAAGAAGATCAAAGCACGACTTCTTTTCTCCAGTTTCACAGAGAAATAAACTGGGTTTCAACATTCAGAAGTTTTCGTAGTATTGAAATAACCTGGATACTTACATACCTCTGCACAAAAGACTTGTGTGGTGGCAAAGTGCTGTTAGTTTCAAGAAGGCAAAAATTTTGTCACCCTTATTAGTCTAATTTTCCTTAGGGTTCAGGCATGTTTGCCTCGGGGTTTCTACCTGGTACCAGGAGAGAAACCTGTTAGGGCAGCTTAGGCTTTGTACACACTGGGAAGTCTTACTGGTCACACTGTGATGGTTAAATTTCTGTAGTCATATGGATTTAAGGAGTAGTTCCCTTTGTCCCAACAACTATTGATATTATTGGAGAGATATTATGTTTCTAAAATAATATAAACTAAAACTAGAAAAAAAGATGTTTGTATGAGAATAAGTTTACCCAGCAGGAGACCTCATCAGTCTGTATTAAAATTCAGCTTATATTGATACAAATTTCCAGTGTAGACAAACCGAGTGGTTTTACAAAAACTACTCGAAAACAATCACCAGAGCTGATGATCAGTTCTTCATTCTATTTTCTTAATATTTCAAACATGGAGAAATACAACCAAATATTCATTTTGGAATTAGAGGAAACATAAAAGTTTATCTGAAATAACACAACAGTAATACTACCAATCCGGTTTTGACAGCAATTGCCTCAGCACACTGTGTATAAAGTTTTCTTAGTACTAGAAATATCCGAGCTGATAATGAAATGCTTAGGCTCCTGTACTTTGTAATGTCAGTTGGTCATTAATTGAACTGAGAAGGTTTTGATTCCCATGGTGTCCTAAGGGGAATGATTATAAAGTGTAGCTGATAGAGGGATTATAGCATCCAAAGGTACCATGTGTACAAAAACCGTGCTGGCCAGGAAAGGGTCACCAAAAGGCAGTAGATGAGGTGTAAATGCAGCTCAGCTGAGGGCAGACTGAGATGGGGGATAGGTGGCCCTCTGGTTGCTGGTGGGAGAAACTGGTATTGAAAAGTTGAGGCAGTTTGTGGTTTATCAGGACGTCTCTGCAACAATATAGTCTTGGAGCACAGGAATCTTTTTTGCAATACTTTGCTTGTTAGTGCTGTGAGATACAGTTTCCAGCTGTGAAATGCTCTGAAAGGTATGGGAGTTGGGAGTAACTGGGCTGAAACTGAGTCTTATAGGTGACTTAATGTGAGAGCTACTAAAGGAGATGGACTTCTTCCTCTTTATGTCTGTTGTGGCTATGTACTTTCTGTCCTTACTTTTGTTTTGTCCCTTAAGTTCTCCACGAGCTGGTTTAATTCACTCCTGCAGAACATTAGCTTAGTCATCCCCTACCTGCTCCAGAAAGAAAAAAGAAAAGTTTTCCACTGTGTTAGCAATGTGAATCAGCTCAGGAAGGACTCTAACATGTGCTGAGGGAGTGGGAATCAGTGGACAAACGGAGGGAGAGAAGGAGGGAGGGGAAAAAAAGTGGGGTGACAGAGGGTGCTGAGATTCACTCAGTTGGAATAGCTGCTTGAGAGTCCTGATGAGTGCTTCTGAGAACCATATGTGCTGACCAAAAGGACAGGGTCTGACTCTGATTTCAATTATGTTTTATTTCTGAAGTTGGCATCTGAAAGGTCTCAGCTGGAGGCGTGTATCTGCAAACATGGTTGCTGGTGGCTGTGTAGGAGGAAAACTGAGGTAAGGTGACTAAAGCCATGTAAACACAATGGGACTTTGTAGAGGCTGAACTTGCTGTATACAGGTACCTGAGCTCTCTTACCAGGTCCTTGATAGAGGTCTTGACTCTCCAGGAGATGAGCTGATAGGTTCTGCTGAGACCCTTGCATGTCGCTAATGCTGCCTTCTCCATGGAGTTTTAACTTTGCTAAAAATTTTACTGCTCATCTTATTTAAATAACGGGTATCACTGAGTAACTTTCAAATATTTTAAAATATAATTATAGGATCACTTCTAATGTCCAGATGTACTGAAACATTTGGTGTTGAAGACCCAGCATCCACATTATGTGCCTTTTGTGACTGATCTGTGTATATCAACCTGTATATAATATATATATATTACACTTTTAAGAAGCTCCAGTGTGGTCTTGCAAGCTGAAAGTCCACTGGTGTTTAAAGAGTACTAGGTGTGCTCTCAGAGTGTATCCTGTGATTTAGTTTCATCCAAAAGGGATACAGTTTTATGCTCTGAGATCACCTACAGTGCAAATCAAAATACTGGTAGTAGGGACTATGACAAGGTTGATTTCAGAAGTGTGCCTCTCATCCAAAGCAAAATGCACTCTCTTCTTTTCTTGATAATGATGTAAGTTTGAAAATGAGCATTGGAATACATGGTTAAAATAGAACTTTTTTCTTTTCCTGATGAATTACAAGATCTTGTTTTGGAGACTAGTAGGAGCCCTGGGTCTGTTTTGCAGACTATGTAGATCATGGCAGTGGAAGATTAATATTTGGTCCTGCAAACTTCAGACAACATTTGGTATTCGTTGTAGTACATGGTAACTAACCAGATGTAAGAAAGTCTCCAGGCTTGGCTCCCAACAGACAAACTAGACTGAGCAGAGGCAAAATTGAGTTTAATCATCACTTTAAATACAAGGAAGTGAAGTACAGCTCTGAAAAAGCTTCTTTAAAGTCAGCTGGGAAGCCTGCTGCAAAGATGGTGAATTCTCTTAAGGATCTAGATAAATTGTCCTGTCACTGGACAATTAATCAATAATGCATATTGATGTAAATATACAATCCCTTACAGAACACAGTGGGATACTTTGCCATGACTTGTATCACAGTATGGGCTGGCTGATGAGTCAAAAGTGACCTCCTGTTAAAGAGTTTCAGTAGAATAACTCTATTTATAGTCATTACAAGCAAATCCTCCTTTTCTTTTTAAAGTCCTCAAAGAAGAAAATGAGGGCATCACACAAGAATTTGAGGCTACTACAATCATGGTGTATGCTGCTCATTCTTGTTTATAGCTCTCTGGACTTCATTGCTTGTACAGCAGATGCATTTGGATCAGCAATTTCAATATAAGCCTCAATGCTTTTCTTTTTTTGTCGGGAACAATAGCATAAGAATACAATGATATAATCTGCTTACCATCTTGGCATAAACGGTTAGCTTTCCAGGGTCTAGTTTTTCTGCAGTAGGACATACTATTGTTGTCTTCAGGGTATCTCATAAATTCATCATCATTGGCAACTAACTGAGCTTAATTTTGTTGTTTTCTATTCTAATTTTAAGTGCTACACTGTTTTCTCTCCTCTCAGGCTGACATTAATCACTTCAGGAAACACTTTGCTTTGTAGCCGGAGGCTCTCAGTCTTGCAAGTGTTCAGCCAGTAGTGATCTGATAAGCTTAGTGCTGGAAGTACTTTGTGAAAAGAGATTTCATTTATCTTGAATATTGGGTAACAAACTGTCAAGATTTCTTTTCCTTTTTAATACATCATTTCTATACAACTTAGACATCAGACAGAACAAATATCCAGACCAGGAAAGTGAAAAGGTGCAGTTGAATGAAATGCACTAATGAACTCTTAATTTTTTATCTGGAGAATGCAAAGGAAATCCTACAGAATTAGGTTATCATGTTTGACTCACACCATCCAGTCTGTACATCAAATTGTCCAAACAATGCATTAATATGTGACTTCTTTAGTTTGAAGTTCTATGTACCAGCATAATACTGGAATGAAACTCAGTTGTTAGTTATGATATCAAAGCAGGGTAAAGGTGTCTTTTTAAAAAAAAAAAAAAAAAAAAAAAAAAAAAAAAAAAAA
>RSEF01000031.1:25638618-25668011 GCA_003993805.1 Himantopus leucocephalus | reverse complement strand
AAAGATGGGGAGGGACTCTTTTATCAGGGAGTGTAGTGATGGGGCAAGGGGTAACAGTTTTAAACTGAAAGAGGGTAGAATTAGATTAGATATAAGGAAGAAATTCTTTACTGTGAGGGTGGAGAGGCACAGTAACAGTTTGCCCAGAGAAGCTGTGGATGCCCCACCCCTGGAGGTGTTCAAGGCCAGGCTGGATGGGGCTTTGAGCGACCCGGTCTAGTGGGAGGTGTCCCTGCCCATGGCAGGGGGGTTGGAACTAGATGACGTTTAAGGTCCCTTCCAACTCTAACCATTCTATGATTCTATGATATTTGGATTCAGGTTCAACTCTTGATTGTAGGGGGTTGTTCAGAGACTCAGGTCTTGGCTATGGGTCTTGTCTTTTGTATGCATAAAATAGAAATCTCTTAGAATCTCTTGCAGGAGTTTTTGTCTTTGCAATCATTTTTTTTGTATCTTTTGTCATTGGAAGAAAAACTATGCTCTTGGACAGCCAGTTACCCGAGGAAGATTATGTATCTAACTATACTGTAATTTCATTGATGACAAGAGGATTTGATGTCTTCCAGGCACACTTTGGAACCTCCTTTCTTTCCATTACTTTTGACAATAAAGATCTTCCAAGACAATGGCACAAGTTCATAACCAAACAAGTCCAAGAACACCAGAGACCGCTAGACAAGGCAAAAGCAACTTATACAGCTGGGGTTTTCTATCAAAGGTGTTCATAGTCAATTTACTTCCCAGGACTTCCTTGGGCATCGATCTGTTTTCCAAGCTTCTGAATAAGAACTGTATTTTAACACAAAAGTAAGATATATGGTGAAGTTGTAGGGTACTAAATTGAAGCTGGCTGTCAAATTGACATCCAGGCTAGATTAACTGATATCTCTTTTTAATGTCAATTATCCAAATGGATAGTACCCCTTTAAAGACTAGCTCTGCTGGAATGCTGGAGAGAGCGTTTATTCTGAGTTGGGTTTAGGTGAAATTTTCTCTTCACTTGTTAATGCAGATGATGTAGCTACCAAGCCTCCGCCTCTTGGCTTTTTAAAATACTGTGAGACAGATGTAGGTGACTGAGAAGAATGCATTTGCTTTTCTTGTGGCTTTGAAACGAGGTAAAGAGGCAAATTGCAAAGTGGTTTCAGAAGGTTTAACAATAAGGAAAGCAACCGTAGAGAAGTCTAGTACTGTTTGTAATAAACAAGCAAGGCAAAGAAATCTTCTAGTGTTGTCTTAAGAGGTAATTCAACAGATTTTCTTTTTTCGAAACAAAAATCTTCTGCTCTTCCTATGAGGCGTCAGACAACATCACTCCTTAACCCTACTGCCTTTTAGAACAGTCCTCCAAATTTTGTTTTCAATCGGTTTATTTCACCTATAAAAATCCAAAAGCTGACAGAGCAAAACAATTAGAGGGAATATCATGTGTATTTTCTTTGCATAATTGAATTGCATTTTTGTACCCAGATATATTCAACACCAAACAGCAGCAAAGTTATTAAGAAAATCAATGCTAGGATTTTCCTGCTGTATCTCTGCAAAGCAGCAGTTGATCACCTAAGCTAAGATGGCAGGAATCCAACAGTAGGATTAATTGCATAACTAATTGAAATTTTCATACTTAGATCTTCTATTAGAATTATTTTTGTTGCTGTGAAAGAGAAACAAACTGAAAGCTGAGGATTAGAAAACTGAGGAATTTTACATTTTTTTTCTATCCAAAGAGGTCCAAGCCCTTTGGAGATCTGACTGGCTGGGGTCATTGATACTTTCTGCAAAATAGAAAATTCAGATAAAGGTGAAAAGGAGAAAAATATACAGTGAACTTCCACTGTGTTATACCACATGGGTGGGATTTGGCGGTTTTACCCGTAGTTTTTTCTTTTTCAGAAGATAAGATTATTTGCAGGTGCCTGGACCCATTGCTGTGCTAAGGTTTTTTTCCCAACACTGTATCGGGAGACCCAGCACGCACCAGGGTGCATCAGCGTGCATCGGGGTGCATGCATAAGACACATGCATGCCAGTACACATCGGCATGCATACTGATCCCGCACCCCCAGCAATGTAGTTTCTGTAGGAGTATATGGAGGTGCTTGAGGCTGGAGCCTGGTGTGCTCCAAAAGGGAACCCTCTCCAGATAGCCAAGGAAGCAGGGTGCTACAATATGCTGTGGTGTGTCTAGGCAAGGAGTATAGTAGGTACAGGCTGAGACTCTGAGATGGACGGCAGAATGTGGTCCCCTCTTAAGAAGACTGGGAGAGGGCACCACTGCTGTTGTTCCTGGAGCAGGACTGAGAGGGCAGGGGTACATGTATCCACTGATTTTACGAGTATACTTATGCAGAAGATCCAGAATAAGCAGACTCAGAATGACTATCAGAAGACTTTCTCTAGCTGTGCTGCAAGAGAGAATATTAAAAGTGTTTTCAGTGGGTGATTAATGGGAAAAAAAACCACAAACCAAACACCAGCAGAAATAGATGTGGGTTAAGCAGTAGACACAGCAAAATGGGCCGTTACCAGCAGATCATTAACAGCCCACAGTGATGCTGAGGACACTTTAATAAACCCATTCAGGGAGGATTACTGCTATTAGGAATAATGATCAGTGGCAGCAGTGTGTTTTATATGAGTAATGGGGGCTATATCCACCAGCGACAATCTCTGCTGGAGCCATTTTATGTCTGCTGATACACAGGACATTTTTCCTTGATCAGAGCACAGCGTGTAGTTTGATACTTATATTTTCATCATTACAAAAACCCCAATAAAACTATCAGAGCTCTGCAAATTAGTATTACAGAAAAGATGGGCAAGCATCCAAAGTCAGAAAATATTTGAAATGTGGCAGAAGACCACAAAGCTGGAGTTCTAAAAAGGCTCATTTTTATTCTATTGACCTGCCTCTGTCTGCTCAGAGTCACAGCCAGGAATTTCTGCAAGAAATCTTTCCTTCTTTCCTATGAGGCATGGCACATGAAAGTGAGCTGAATTACGCATCTTTTTGCAGGCTCTTTGCAGGCACGCTCCTGTCCCAGTCTGCTGCCTGAGGTCCACTGCAAAGTGCCCTGAGGCCCCGTGTCGTGGAGAACTGCTTCAAATGATGGAGCAGATTACTTCTGTAAACAGTAATTTTACAGTAGGTAGAGTTTCACTTGTTTGGAAGTTATCCTTGAGATGTATATTGCTGTGAGAGAAGAAATTGCTCTACTGGTTTAATGTAGATGTGGCAAGGGCTCAGTTATGTTACAGAGCTTGGGAGCTTTTGTTGCTGCTGATCCAACAAAAGGAAAGTCCTTTCTTCCCTTTCAAAAGACATTAACTCTGAATCTAAAGATGTGTTTAACGGGCAGTTAGGGGGGACTGTATTTAATATAGGGTCACTGAAGCTTATAAAAAATGGAACATGTAATACAATTTTTGCAGAGTAGATCCATACATTAAAAGAAATTCTCACTGATCACAAAAAAGTACATTAATGTGCATGAAAAAGAAAATGAAAGAAAGTATGGGACAAAGAAAAGGAAAAAGCGCGCAACAATTCCCAGCTCTCCTTCTCATGGTGTGCTTCAGTTCTTATGACAGGCATCATGTTCCAGCAGTTAAGCCTTTGTCTAGCAAAGCTTCCACCCAGAAGAAATTTCCAGGCGAGATTTGAAGAGGGAACAAAACGGCTTTATATTTCATTTACATTCATTTATATTTCAAAGGTCTTTCTGCAGGATCACTTTTTCAATAAACCTGTACAGAGCCAACAATCTATATAAATAGTAACAAGTAATTGGCCTCTGGCATATTGCATGAACAGTGAGGATCTGACTTTTGCTCAAATAAAATATGCAAACCTGTCAATGCAAAACAGTGACAAAAGCTAAGCAGGGACTGTTGTGTATCCTGAGGACTGTCTTTCACTTACAGGCATTGTTAATTTTCAGTTTCACTTGAATCTCATGGGCCTAACTCTGTTGCCACTGGGAATTATGCTTACTGATTGCAAAACAGGCTGAGTTAAGGCAGTGGTCTGGAAATCCCATCTCTACCTCTGATAGAAGTCTAGTCCCTGCTTGGATGGAGAGAGCTTTTCCTTTCTGAGGCCCATCAGAAAGATGAGACCCCTGCCACAGCACACCCTGGACCCCAGGCCATCCTGGAGTTCGGCATGGCACTGATGCTACCCCCTGTAAGAGACATTACAGATTTAAACCAGACATCTGAAAGGCTCTACAGCACAGTCACTATACTGAGGTCCAAAAGGTGCTGTTCCTGCCTCTAACCTACTTTTGTCATCGCCAGACACGTGGAGTATCATTAAAGCTGGAGTCTACTCTTGTGTGTGGGGAAGTAGAGGTATGTGGTTGGACTACATTAGGACACAAGAATGTCATTGAAAAGTCTACAGAAGGTAGATAGCATGCCAAGTTATTATTAATTTGTGACAGTTTCAGTTGGAAATGCAGCTTTTCTTTAGTAACTGTCTCATTTTAACCATTTTTTTGTGCTGGTGTGATGCACTGTGAAGTCTTCCAACATGCCTTTGTCCTGCAAGTAGCCATGTTTCAGCAACATCCAGCTTCTAGAAATGAAATGTCATGAGCACTGAGATACACTAGCTACCAGAAGATTTGGACTCAGTTGCTTGTGAGTATGTCTGGGTTTCATAGGAGTGTGTTTTTGGCTGAAATGTTGATGTAAATGTAGCTAGTTTTGCCTGATGAATATATTTTTCCATGCCTGTCACCACGTGCTGTTGCTGTGACCCCTGAGCCACTCGTGTTTTGCTCCACTTCACATGCATCCTCTTACCACAGCAACAAGGGAGGCAGCTGTGTATGGAGCCAATTTTAGGTACTTATGGTGGAGACTACACACCTGAAATAACAACATGCGAATTGCCACGCCGTCAAATAAACAATGTAGGAAAAAAGTTTCTTTTCAATGCAGAAGCTTATTTTGTTTTAGACATTATCTGGACTGTTGATAGATCCCTTCTGCCATCTCTTCTGTGTTTTCTGACATGGTATCGTAAAACCTGTTGACTCTACTTACAGCTTCACATTCCAAAGCACACTTAAATGGAAAATAATTCAGCGTTACAAGCAATCAAAGCTCTGTCTTATCTTGTTTTCCAGTTTGTTGGACAAGAAAATAGCTAATTTGGTGAAGCGTAGTGGCCTGGGTCATAATAGTGTAACACGAAATGAATGCCATTAGTCATGAGAAAAGGTTATGATGTAACTTTCCTTTATGTGCTCAAGGAATTCACTATTCAGTGCCTACTACAGGTTGCTTGCGAGAAGTACATTGGAACCACTTTTTTTTTGGTCAAAGCATGCAAACCACATCTAAGTAACAAGAGTCAATAGAAATCCATGGCTTGTTACCAGTGAAAGGTCCTGGTTACTTAGAAAATGCTTTTCAGCGGTTTGATATGGGAAGCCACGAGTCACCCAGATAAATTATTGAATAGTTTTTTTACCTCTCCTGTCTTGGTCTGAAAAGATGCTGTTAATTATTTGGTAAAAGCTGGTATCTGAACTTCTCTAGCATTTTCTCTGGGGTCATGGCAATAAGACCCTGAAAGAGCAGCACCCTAAATCACAAAGTAGACGAGGCCGTCATTGCCAAGTAGCTGTGCTGGAAGTTCAGCCTGCCCGGGGGATTTCAGTGCAGGGTAGTATGAAGTCACGGATCAGCTAGTGTCAAAATCTGATGCTCCTCCCCTGTCTAGGAGTTATTTTACACTGAATGAGTGTCTTTCTCTGCTACCACAAAGAGGACACAAAGGAAACTGCTTGCAAAAATGTGAAGGGAAAATGTAGCATTTCGTGACGCATGGCAAAGCCTACCAAAAAGTCAGGTGTGTAACTCCCTTCTTGCCCTGTGGGGATGGTTAGCTGACCTGATGCGAAAACCAACCCACCACAGCTGCTGGTATGCCTTCAGCTTCACTGGTAGTGTAGTACATGCCACGCTGTCACCCCAGTGCTACAATGCCCATTAAATTGCACACTGTGCAGGGTCGTTTCATGCACTGTGGCTACTGTACTATCAGGTTCAGTTAGAAAAGATGGAGACTGGTTTAGTCACATAGTGAAATGTCCTGCCCATGCACGTTAAACTGGGAGCCTGCTGGTTTTCCCTGTATCTTGCACTGACAAATCTTACACTTGATGAAGTAAACAGGAGTTTTGGCATTGACATCAAAGAGCAGTGGCAAAAAATGCATTGCAAAAAAGGAAAAAAAAAAAAAAGATTGTTTTGGGACCAACTAAATATCTCTGGCCTGGAAGAAGGAATAGTCTTTGGCTACACTAGAAAAGGTGGCTGTAAATCATACTTGCTCTCTGTTGCTGCTGACCAGAGATGGATTAGACCTTGAAATAAATAAAAGCAAGTCCAAGGCAGCTCTTGGATTTATCCCAGCTGTTCACGGCCT
The DNA here is from genome assembly GCA_003993805.1 of Himantopus leucocephalus. NCBI lineage: Eukaryota > Metazoa > Chordata > Aves > Charadriiformes > Recurvirostridae > Himantopus > Himantopus leucocephalus. Next base: position 25,661,566 of record RSEF01000031.1, on the reverse strand, counting down.
CAGCCAGAGACTGCTGGGTGTCCGAGTCTTTTCACCAGGCTCAGAATAACCCCAGCTCACCAGCTTCCAGCAGTAAAGCCAGCACTTCTTATTCTGTCCCAGTCTTTGGAGAAGCAAAACTCTTTTATGGTGGTAATGACTGGGTCTTTTGTGGGAGGCTGAGGGCTGAGGCGGGAATGAAGTACAAGGGACTATGGCTAAAGAGGACGAATGAGGAAGAGTCAGTGGGGGGCTGGGGGGGTGAGGGGGGACAGTGATATCTCCTGTCTCTCTCACTAAGTCTTCCCTCACCTGAGTTAATCCTAAAAGCTGTATCTTCCAGACCTTTTCCATCCCTCTTTCACAGGCTACAGCTTTTCCTGCTTCCTCCTCTACTCCCTACGACTGCAACCTGCTCACCCCCCTGGGCTCTGCAGAAGATGTAGTGTGATGTGCCCAGGACGCCAAGACAGTCACTGTTTCTCCTAAAACCCATGCCCAAGGGGAGCAAATGCCCTTGGGAACGTCTCACTTTGCCTGCAACCCTTTGCAGCGGTCTCCACCCCATGCCCTCCAGCCCCAGCACATCTGGCTCTCCAGAGTCGTGGCAGGGGCAAAATATTCAGCAGATTTCTGTCTGTCAGTGGCTGGGTTGCCTTGTGAGCTCTGGTCAGTGCTCCTTATTTCTTCACCTCAAGAAGCTCCTACGCATTTTTCTTTCTTTGCCCATGCACTGTATATATATGCGTGTGTGTGTGTGTGTGTATATATGTATACATATACATACATATACATTAGCCCTGAGAGTGGCGTGCAGTATTGGAGTCAATACATAGATGAAAAACTCAAGGGATTTGCTGTACCATTCTTGTAGGTCTTTTGTGTTGTCAGTGACATAATGCAGAAAACAGTGCATGTCAGACAGGGCATCTCACTGTCCTTCCACCACCAGAGCTGAGAGGGAATTATTATTCTGGAGTTAGAAAGACTTTTACTATCCACAGAATGTTTTTTCCTGAGGGAGCTTGAAAACCTTACATATAAGGGACCTCTGGAGGACCTTGGAGCTCAAAACTCTGATTCTGAAATCACCATATCCACTGATGCTAGAGTATGCAAACTCAGGTAATACCATCCCCACCCAGTATGGAAATTCCTATGTGGAAAGAGGTGGTGTTTCACAGATGTCTCCAGGCTGTCCTGAGGAAGTAGCATGTATTCTAACAAACCTGTGATCATAAACCAGTTAAACAAACATAGGCAAGGCATACAACTCAAAAGCACAGTACCTGTAGAAACTGTGTGCTGGGTCTTTTTCTGTGCATATTTCATATTGCAAAGAGCAACATTGTTGTTACAACCACGCAAAACCACTTTTTTTTTTTTTCCTTTCTACGAAGCATAGAGGAAGGTGCTAAATGGGAGGGATTATGCGTCACAAAAAGTTTGCATGTTTTCTCCTCCTGTTTGTGGTCCAACAGTCCAGATGTTTCAGTCAATGAGCATGGATATACTAGGGTGATCCTTTGGAGAAACTTCCTCTCTTACTTTATATTAATAAATTTTAATTTTGCAAAGGCGTTTTAGTAAGCTAGCATCTATTTACTTTCAAGGACAGTATACTAAGATCAGAGGTGACCAAGAGTCACTCTCTTGCTAAGCATGTGTTGACGAATTACCAGAGCCAACACTAAGAGTAACCTCAAGGAACTGTATTTTGAACATACCTGAAAATGTAAAAAACATACACGAAATGTGTGAAACAGCTTAAAGCATAAGTGGGAAAGGCTGGCCTGGACCCAGCGTTAGCATCTCATTATCAGAAACATTGCTGGCTTTCAGTGTATGTGACAAAGCAGGAAGGAAAAGAAGGGAACCACCCTGCACAGTGGAGACATAAAAGGAGAACAAGGTGTAAAGGAGGGCTGGATGTGCGGTGTATGCCTTGAGACTCCCTTCTAGTGAGACAGAGAGAGAGACCTGTGCTTGCAGACCTCCGCTACTGCTGATGGAGAAACATCAGCTGCAAACCCAGCTGGTGGGACCAGGCACGCACTCACATCACTTGCTGGCCAGCCTGTGATGGTGACCTCCGGATGTCCCAGGTGGCTGGGAGAGAGGACAGCAAAACAAAGCAGCCATTCATTCCCTGCCCTTTGGAGCTATTCTCACAGTCTCTCTCATCTGAGTGTAGGACTCAGAAGGGCAAATAAACACAGTATTTTCTTTCTCGAAACACAGTCTTTGTGCTTCCAAAACACTTCTCTGGCACACTGGAGAGTTACACGGGTGTCTATCAGCCGCTTGCTAAATTGGGGTGAACTTCCAAATTCCCAGGTGACTTTCAAGGGAAGTAGGTGCAGGTAGGGAAGGGAAAGCAAGGCTGTAAAGACTAGTAAGCAAATGTTATGTCTAGGGGAAAGATGCTCTGGTTTTGGTCTCCTTCCTGTCATGCCATCTTTACGTCCTGACATATGAAAAAAATTTGAATAACCCTAGTTTTAAAATGGGTGGGAGCAAGTCTGAAATATCACAATTATCAACACTTTGGAAAATCTTTTTAAAACTTGGTCAGGTCTCTATGTCCCTATTTGTCTAACTAGTTTCATCAGTAAATATGTGTCAGGTAGAAATAAATGTAATGGGAGGAAATAATTAACAAGATCTAGGAAGATTTATTGCCTCTAGGAATTACTCTTTCTGTGGAGAAGGGTGGATCCTGTTAATGACATGCTCTCAAGTGCAATCCCATTACAAATGTTTCTTCTGTTTGTCCTTAAATGGTATTTTATTAAGCTCAAATATATATATTTTTTCTCCTTTACACTGCAGAACATAACATTAAGATTGAAACAGGACATATGCAGCTAAGGAACCTGGCTTTCCTAATACCAGATGCTTTCATACAATTATAGTGTCCATAAATTAATAATCTGCTCAGCTGTACAAATGGGATTCTATAAAGGAGATGCTGTCTAGTACTTTTAAAGAAAAGTACTATTTGTGTTTAGGAAGGGGGGAAGGCATAGTTTGACCAATCGAAATATGGTGACTGAAGTTCTTGGGCAAGTAACTCCAAATTTTGCAACAGCTTTCACTTTATTGTGGCCTTATTGCTAGAAGTGACTTAATGTTTCACCTCACCCATGCTTTCTGAATTATTTAAACAAGAGCAACAATTCCAGATTTGGTTTGACCAAAATATATGTTTGACCAATATATATACAATTTCAGAACATTCTTTCAAGTATGGAAAAAAAAGTTATTTAAAGTATCCTGGAGAAAAAGCGGATATACTTTGTTTTGACACTTTAAAATATAGACATATTGTAAAAAAAGCGCCTTTATTTTGTTTTTTTAAAATAAGACCTTCAAGAGAAGCAGTGTTTCATTTTGGATCAAAAGAAATATTCTAACCTGTAACATTAATTCACTCTTGTTTTTAAACTTATCAACAATAATAATAATAAAAATATTTCATGTTAACTTAAATCAAATTTCTGCTTCATTCTGAACTGCTCTGAAAGCAGACCTAATTGTGTCTATGAAATCACGAATCAATGTGAGATTCATACTCATCTTTTCTGTCTCTCTTCAGTCTTCTCGGTAAAATGTTTTCTGGAAACAACACTCATGAAATCTATCATGAAGTCTTCATTGAACAATCTATTGACTATTTTTTTTTTTTATTTGGACCCTTCTGTCTTTCCTGTTGCTTTTTTGCTTCATTATCTCTTCAATGTGAGATCTCTACCTTGCTCATTTACACTACCTGGAAAGGAATTCCTGTCTCTACATGTCTCTAACTGTCTCGAAAGTCACCGAGTTTGGCTCCCTCCTGCTGTCCAGGTTGACACAAAGAGTTGTTATTGGCATTCAGATTTCAGTTGGATCAGAGAAAGTCACCGAGGGCATATATAGAGGATATGGGGTGGTGTCCACTGGTTGGTTGATTTCAGATAGTATGAAAATAACCTCTCATAAGTTACTGCTTTTTGTGATTTTTCAATCTGCTTTTTTATATCTTAGGATGTTTTAAAAATATCTTAAGTTAAAAGATGTTCTTTTGGCTAAAGACCAAGACTGTGACAGAAGCCTGGCTTCTGGCAGTGATGCTGTAGCAGATCTGCGCTGCTTTGAGGGAATGGTTTAAAGACCCCTTTCTCTTTTTTAGTTTCTTAGGCGTTTAATCTCAGCAAAGAAAATCGTAAGTAAGTTAAATTTCTCACTCTGTAAAATGCCTATAAATACAGTGCTGAACTTAAAAAGGGGGAAAAGGAACAGATACATATCTATTGCCAAACACGACTCTTGGCTATAGACCTGCACTCCTAAATTTGAAGACTTTTCAGTTCTTGAAGTGTTACAAAGCAGGTGTCATGGTATCTCTCATTACTGTCCTTGACTGCAGGAGGAAATTTTTATAAATCTGTTGCCTTTATCTGGAATAATGCTTTAAATATAGCTTTTTACAGTTTCTTCTGTGGCTTCCAAATCAGTTGTGTATGTGGAAGCGCAGGCACATTGTTCTGTTTTGAAGGCCAATAGTTCTCAGGCACTGCACATTGCAGAAACACAGTACTGGGGGAAAAGCATCAAGATAGATAGTGTGACAGTCTATATGAATGCTCATAGTTTCTGACAGCTCCATTTTCTCCTGCCATCTGTGTCCCCATTTTTTTCTTCAAATTGTGGTGCATCAGCAGTTCTGTTTTATTACCCAAAGCTAAATCAATTTAGAAGGATATTTGATATGGCAGCAATTTCTTGAGTTTCCACAGAAAAACTAGAATATTTAACACTCAAATAAAAGAAGTTATACATTGTGGACTTATAATTATGAGTATGTTTATATTTAGTATCAGAAAATAATTTCCGTATTTCTGACCCTTCAAGTCTTTTTGCCAAATTAGTCTAAGCCTTTTAAAACGTTTTTTAGGTTAAAAAAATTTAGAAATTCTAGCTGGTTTATCCTAGGAGAAAAAAACATAGAGCCATGTTTAAGCCTTGCAGTCTCCTGGGAAAACACTTGGGACTCCTTGCAAAATCCTGGGGGAGCAACCTCTACCACGCTGTTTCCTGCTATGCTGGGCTGTGCCAACAGCACCTCCTGCCTAGTTGCAGGCTTATCTCATCATTTGGCACCATGGATTTTCTACATGAGTCAGGAGAAAATCTGCCTTGGTGGGTAAGTCAGGAAGAAATATAGCAGTATCTGTGGACAGTGCAATTTTACTGGCATATGCAGACCATTGTTTATACAACATGCAGGCGTTTGCAGTGTGGAGAGCTAGAAATGCCTTTTGTGGTTAAATTCTATATATAATAATGCAAGTTCTTGTTTATCTTGTGCAGGAATTTTAAGTTTGGAGTATGTCAGGATTTGTATGCATTCAAATCTGTGGGAGGTTTCTTCACTGGTTTCAATGGGGCCACCTCAAACAAGCTGCAAGCTAGGATCCACAACGCTGTTTCAAACACTCCCAAGCTCTCTTCTAAAGGATATCTATACTTGTTTCATCTCTGTGGTTTTATAATCTTCCCATTACACCTTACATTATTCTCAAGTGATCATGTTTTTCCTGTTACGGGGCTATAAGGTGGAAAACTCATCTCCCATTTCTCTTCATTTACTTAAAAACAATATAAAATGCCCTCTGGCACAATGTTCTTAGACCATCTACAGACAAATTCTTTGCTACCATTCCTCCCTTTGTTTCTTTTTCTTTTTTGTTTCTTCTTTCTTGATGTCCGGATGTTGTCAGGGGCACTTGAAAAAATGCAATATTGATGGTGGACTCTAGTGCTTAAACATGGATAGCAGATTCTCGGGGTTTGTAAATCAACATAACTCCACTGACCTTTGCTAGCTGAACAGATTATTCAACAACAGGTAATGCAAAGTTAGCATTTTGGGTTTGGGTTTTTTTTTTCCAGTTTATGAAATATAGTGAAATATAAATAAGAGAAATGTGCATTTGTGGCTCATTTTTCCAACAGAACACTTTTTTCTCTGTTCTCTATGATTTTCATACAGCTCTCAATCATAATCTGAAAACTATTTACTAGATACTGCGAATTTTTGTTAGACCCGCCCACCAAAGCTGTTTCAAAACTTCTTGTAACCACATGACATGAGAATGAACTATAGACCCGTCTCCCACTTATTTACGCTTTTTGTATCTGCTTTCAGCTACAGCTGATAAACACACCCTTATGATAGAAGTGGGATGCTGTAGCACATGTGTACCACCAGTTTGGCTCTGCTGATGGGATATGTACCATGTGCTGGAACATGTGCTAATGTGACTCATCTGTCTGTTCCCATGGGTGATTTGGCTATCCAAAAGATGCTTGTTTCTCTTAGCCCAGTGACAGGGAGCTGGGTGTGGGAAAGTAAAGGTTACAAGCATTTCTTTAGCTATGACAGGTGAAAACTGGCCCCAGGGAGTCAAGTGGGAAGATCCTATAGACTGTGTGAGGCAAGGTGATAATTTAGTGTTTGTAGATTAATTTGGGATTTCAAAGCTTTGTAATTTTCTATGGTATCCACGGGAGGCCTGGTGTCCTATGCAAAGTGCAGTTGTGGATTCTCTCCCCTGTGGCACTCCTTGTTCCTGCTAACTTTTCCCAGGTCCTCCTCTGGGACCTAGAATCAGCCTTTCAAATTTGTCAGAGGTCAAAACCCACAGTCCCAAAGGGATCATCTTGCAAGTAGCTTTCACTTGCTGCACTTCCATTTTCTGGCTTGTTAGTTGTCTTCATTGCACTGTGTTTTCCCTTTCTCATTGTGCGGGAGATGATATAGTCTCCTGGGTCCTACAACCTAATTTTTCAGTACCACATTATACACCATGTTTCTTGGATGGAAGTAGTTTCCATAATCCCTACGGCCCCAGCATTATGCTTTTGCTGTGTGTCTATGGTGCCACATAAAAATTTTTCTGGTAACAGATGAAAGATTGTTTTTCTTTTTGGAGCTGACTGTCTCTTTCTAGGAAATTTTTGTGCTCCTTGACTTTGCTTTGCTTCTTGGATTTTGTCAGGTTGGGGAAAAACAGGTTGATCAGCTGGAGAAAAGACTTGGAGCAGGGACTGCTTTGAATGAGAATGCCCCTTAAAAAGTTTGGGATATATAAAAAATTCTACAAATTCTACAAGAAATTTCTTCAAGTCAGAGGTAACAAGGGACACAGCACATGTTTTATAGCAATACAGTATCTAACTGAAATTTTTTCTTGCTTTTCAAGACAGGCAAATCTGAGAAAGAGCTGACTTTGCAGTAGAGGCAGCTAAGACTTCTTTATATTGGTATATTTATAATAGATTTCTATTAGCATGTTTTAAAGGATGCAACTTTTTGGAATTACTCTGGAGAGTTTCAGGGTGATCTTACAATACTGAATTATGAACTGGCACATAAAATTCAGTATACTAAGTACAAAAGACATGCATGTAGGACAGAGGGAGAAAGAGGGCATTATTTAAAGATACATATATGTATACACAGATCATAAGAAGTCCTGAAAATATCAGCCCAACAATTGGATGTGGTGAGAGAGGTAAAAAGAGCACTTGTAATCCTTATGGGAGTTTTAAGGGACAAGCCAGAAAATGTCATTAGTATGTAACGTAAATCTCTAGCAATTCTATTTTTGAACTCTTTGTGGTTTTGGTCACTTCACCCCTAGAAAAACAAGTAGGACAAGAAATAACACAGGGAAGGGAAGCAATGCCAACAAAATGGTCTCATACACCAAAAGACTAAAGAGGAGCCTGAAGTTTGGAGGAAGATGGCCTGAGAAAATTTGAGGAGAAATATAAAGTATCTATGGAATGATTATTCATTTTTTTTTCCTCATAAAGCCAAAATAAATCAACACCTGCTAAAGTTAGCAGGGTGTATATTCAGACCGGTAGTTGGAGATTTTTCACTTCAGGAATAAAACAGAGGAAGAACTCATTGGCATGGGACATGGTGCATACCAAAAGTGGCAGTGGAGTCACAAAAAGATCTGTAAAAGTTTTTGGAGGATGGGTTTGTCTGTTGCTATTAAATCCAGAGGTGTGGATCCTGTCTCTGGCTCTGTTTACTCCTGCATAGCTAACAGACTGATGATGGAAAGATATGCTGGCACACATCATACTCTACGTGTTGTAGCGTCTCTACTGGCCACTTTTGGATAAGGGACACTGGCTGAGAGACATTTTGGCAATTTTTTATGTCATGACCTTGAAGACTAGTTTTGAAGCGGCTACTGGTTTATATTGAACCTGATTTCGAGACTGCAGACTGATGTATACTAAACAGTGGGAAGGAATTCCCTTCCTGGCAGTGCAGCTCAGAGGTCTGTCCTATGTGTGAAGTCATGAGAGGGACAAGGTGCACTCTGGCAGCTGTGTAGTTGTAGGGCATTGCAGTGAAGGAGTCCTGCCTGATGGTCTATGCCTGAGCAGTGCCTGCACAGTCGTGCCACAAAGCACCGGAGCTGTGTTTTGAAATCTATTGGGTTTTGATTTGTCACTGTATTTTCACTTTTGGAGCATTCTGATTTTATGGCAAATCTTTCATTTTCTTGCAACCCTTTTTTTCCTGTGCTGAAGGAGAAGATAATTTTTCATCACATATTTTTTCATGTTCACTTTTCCATGCTCATCCCATGATGAAGTCTTTGTGGAGGCCAGAATCCTGCTCTGTTGAACATTGTAAATGTCTCAGTATTTGTTTTAGAGAGGAGTTTGGAGCCCTCTTGATGGCAATTTTAGACAGAATATTTTGGAATGGCTTTGTTCACTCTAGTGACCCTGGTGAGCTCTAATCTTATAAAGACACATAACATATGTGGCATGACTGTCTAATAATATTTGCTATGAGGCTTTGCAGCAGACATTTAACTGTAATTTGAGGCAATACTTGAGTAAATTTAATAAAAGAATTCCCCTTACTGAAGGCTATGTCCTAATGCTGACAAATAGTTGTGCAGCTGCTTGTTTTTGTTAACCTTTTAACATCCAGATACAACATCATCTATCAAGGAACAAGGAATGCACATCCTACTCAGAGGATACAGCCCTGGGATTGCATTTTGCAGAGCGTTGACTCTGACAGGCTCAAGGGTTATGGTGGATAATCAACAGAGCATGAACTTACAATGTGAGAGTGCATGGAAGGGAGCTTTTTCCTTGAATGTGTGATCAGAATGACAGACAGTAGGAAGAGGGAAGCTAAACAGGCCTTGTGCACGGCATTAGTCAGGGCATTTGGAAAGTGCTCTGTCCAATCTTTTTAAAACCTCTGCATACAATTGGAAATGAACTCCATGAATAATAGTGTTTTAGAAAAGCTTTTGCCTTGTGAGGGATTTATGTGTGCTGATGGCTACATCATTACTGAACTGGTGAGATGACTTAGTTTGGATACTGTTGTTTCAGACCATCTCCCATGGCCTGTGAACCATTCATTTGGGCCACAGACCATTCTCTACCCACTATCATTCAGATGCAGTCAGACAAGTCATTTAGCAGCCACAGCCTCCTTGCATTTCTTCCCCTTAGGTGGGGGCAGAAGGTAGCACCTCTGGCACACTTGCAGATTTTGAGTGCTCTGTAAAACCAATACAGTCAGGAGTCGCTCTACATTGCTGGTTACGTGTCCTGTGCATTCAGCCAGGTGATGCAGTACAACCAGAGGCTGCCTGTGCAGCTTGCTGCAGCAAGGAGACTCAGCCCGTGAAATCTGGATGCACGGAAGGGAGTATTTGTGATTGCAGAACGCTTTTTAATCTAGCAGATAAGAGATTCAGTCAGAGGCTGAGGCTAGATTAGAAATGGCTATGTTTATCCGGTGAACAATGCACTTAGGGATGCTGTGGATTTTGTATCACTTGATGGTTTCAAATCAAGGCTGGATATCTTTCCACAGAACAATACTGTAACCCAACCAGGAGACACTTGACTTGACAAAAGAGCTGTCTAATGACATCCTGCGGTCTGTGTTTTTGCACAAAGTCAGGCTGGATGATTACAGTAGTTCTTAAAGTCTGGGACTCTAATGAGGTGCTTTGTCTTCACAGTCAATTATTTTAGTAATTCATGCACTAGAACAAAATAAGATACCCTTGAGGCACTTCAAAGGAAATTGTATCCTTTCTTTGCTATCTCATTTTGATATGCCATGTGCAAAATTTGAGCCATGTCTTTCCATGTGTGCTATAAAAACATGCCAATAGCAACAGCCAAAAGTAACAACTTTCTGTTCTGCCAGCTTTTATTTGATCGTGAATTGTTTATGGCCGAGCTTTGTTTCTGGTTGATTGGCAGCAGCAGCAGCAATGACTTATTTCTTTATCCAAAGAAATATTAAAGTTCATGCTTAATTGTGTTCCCTTTGCATTAGAGTGCATTTGGTGAAGTCCCTCGACTGAGTTCAGCAGATTTACCCTTGTGCAAAATGGGCATCTACACTGACGTAATGCACCTTGTGTTTTTAAATTATTTTTACACACAGATACATAGACTGCTTTGCTTTGATTCCAGAAGAAAGCCAGCACTTGGCTGAAGTGTAGTTTAGGGGCTACTGCTTTGATGTAACGATCTGTTTTGCAGTAGAGCTTATCCTTGCACTCATCATTTTGCGTAAAGAAGTCTAAGCTACTCTACTTATAGAAGAGCCATTTGGGGTCCAATATTTGAATTAGCTGCTCTTTGACGCAAATGTTTTGGCATTGACTTCTGCTCTGAATCACAACTGATTCAGACTTATCTAGAGACAGAAGCCAAAGAAGTGCCTCAGAGACACGCAAAAGGAAAGAAGGTTTAGGCATTATAAAGGCTCCTTTCTGCTACTTTTCTGCCTGAGCAGAAAATGGAAAATCCTTATCCTTTCATGCACCATTCCTCTGTCCTGTCCCTGCCCCCATTAGTGATCCCAGCTATTGTCTCTCTCCAGCCCATTATCCATAAATGACCAAAGACTCATCCTTCTTTTTGCATCGTTGTAACAAAGCACTAACACCTCCCCTTCTCTCTTATCTTGATCTTGAACATTACTGAAGCCATGTTGACATCATAGTCTTGTACAGAAAAGAATCTAGCATTGCTCTCCAGAGTGATAAACTCTGGAATCAGAATTGACAAATGTAAGGACATGATGAAGATCCTGCTTGGTATTTGGCCAAGATTTTGCTTTCTGTATGTTCAGACTTGGGGATAAAGTACAGGAAATAATTCCAGAAGGAATGGGAAATTAGATTTAAGATCAAAGACCTGTTGTTTTATTTTCCTAAATTCTCCAGAAAAGCTTGTGAATAAACCATTACAAGTTAGCCAGAAATCTCATAGGAACAACTTGCAAATTTTTAGAATATGTGAGTATGTATACATCGTGATTTAGAGAGGACTTTTTTGAAACCTCCTGCCATATTTGAAATTCAGCAGGTTTCAAACAGGTTTTGATTCTACAGAATTTTAAAAAGTAATTTATTATTGTTCTAATTTTTTTTTTTAGTTAACTGAGAATAATACCCATTTTACATAATTTTAAACCAGAAATTGCATTTTTGGTGCATTAACTATACCAGTGGTAACAAATGCCATGGTTTCATTCAAATTTTGTATAAAGTTCCTAAAGTACAAATATTCCAAGCAGGCCAAGGGGATAATGATGGTGTTTTGGTGATGTGACCCACACATTTGGAACCTCTTCTTACACATCTTGATATATGACAGTGGTCAGAGTTTTTCTTTGGACCCATCACACCAGGTTATCATGTAGACTTGTGTGAAAGGTCTTTCATGGACTATTGAACAGAGTACACGGATGCCCTTCCTGTTCTTGTCCTTACAATTTTAGGCTGCTTCTGTCCTTAACTAGATCTGGAGAGTGAGATCATACTCTGAAAACAGAGAAGAGAATTACAGCCCTCTCTCTTTTTAAAAGAAAATTTGCCATGGGAATATAACACAAGCCATTGTTTCACAACTTGGACATGGAGAATATAGTGTTTGTAACACTTATTTTGTAGAAGCTTTTACAAAACATCTCTAACTGAAGTGGTGGGGTTTTTTTTCCCCTCTCCTTGACCTAACAAACTGCTCTATTGGGAAAATTTTGCAACAGCTGGATTGCTCATTAATCAATGCTAAATTAAGAAGATGACCTAGGACTGGTTATCAGCTGGATTTTGCAGTATGTTGAAAAAGTTACATCAGCCTCCAGACACTGTAACATAAGGTAGTATAACACAGACATCCCCAATTAGGGATCTCCTGGGGAGAAGAAGGGAATGCAGAAGAGAGATTGATGGCACCATGTTTTCTTGAATGTCATCTGTGAGGAGTCTATATGGTAGCAATTCAATTTATGGCGATATAGCTGTGAATTTAATTCCCGTGCTAGCACCTGAGTAGCTGTATCGCATTGACATCGTAATCCTGTGCTGGTGGGAAGAATCTAGCTTTGCTTGCTAGGGTAATAAAAACGCATCCCCACAAAACACACTGTGAGATGATATGTGTCTCATCAGTTTTTACAAAATGTAAGCACACAGTTCTCTCTATTAAACTCACAATGACAGCTTTCCTGCTGACTCAAAGTACCTGAAATAGGTTGCCTAGGAGCCCTTTTCTAGAAATTCCTTTACTGATGCCTATATCAGAATTGCTGTAAATATTGTAAAATACCTGTGGTTTATCATTTCTCCTTTAAGCTTTATCAGTGAATTGCCTAATTTTCCAAGAGCTTTGTTTCTTTTTGGTAACTGTAATGCTTGTATATCAACTTTTAGCCAGGTTTCCTAAGGAACTGAGGTTTCTGTGGTAACATGATCTGTCTCTCCATTTGGGTATCAGTTCCCTCTCCCCTTGTAGCTCTGCAACCCGCTGGCCAAATTTAACCGAGTTTGAAGGAGATGATAGAAACCTTAACATGAAATATGTCACAGTGGGTTGTTTGAAAATCAATAGCTGGAGAGAGGAAGGAGACCTGAATTAGTGCCTCAGAGAAAAAGGCAGGCATAACTCAGCTGTTTGACAATCTGTTGGGTAGCAGTCAGCCAGTCCTTGTGCACGTAGAAGATGACTGGCACATAGGCTATGGCATGAAGGAATAGGTGACATGAAGGAATAGGGTAACTGAAGTTACTGCATTGGGAAGGCAGAAGAGGACACACATCTGTAGGAAATCCGACTTTTGTTAGTTTTGTTGTTCACTGAAGAATGTGCTGGTTTTATTTGGTGGTGTGTACTTCCACATGCCACACTGTGACTGCCTGTGGAACTTAAATTCACCCCACATAGGAGATTTATGCAATTTTCATTTTACAGCTAATCGGTATAGTAATCAGCACTAGATTTCATGGTTGGAATCTTTTTTCTTTTGTCATCTTAAGACTTGCTTTTTTAAAAACCAAACAAAAAAGTGAAAGGAATTACTAGAGTGGTACATCAATGGACTGAGGAGTTCTTCACCACTTCACAACTTGGATTGGAGATCTGAGTGACTCTGTAAAGGATATAAACTTTGGGTTTCTGGCTTTCAACTTGTTTTTCATCTGCAGATCCCTGAACATTTTGCCAGTGGAGATGTAGTGAAGAATTTACGCTTACTGATGGTAGGTTTGTTTTTATCACTTAACTTAGAAGTGGTCCATGGATCTCCAGAAGTCTGTGCACAAAAGTCTGCAAATCTGTGCTTATGCCAGCAGCCAGTGTTAGGGCACAGCAGAGTTACTGGATGAGGTGGTATGGGCAGTGTTACCTGGGAGCTCTGAGGAGGACTGCAGTAGTCCTTACTACCTCTTGCATTTATTTTTGTTCTTCATCTCCAAATCCCTAGTTACTGTAATCCTTGAACAGCTCATCCTTTGCTGTTTTTCTATTGCTATCCAAACAGCATTTGGAGAAATGTCAGACGTTTCACCAACAGACAAGGCTCTGGGTGCAGGAAAAAGTGCTGGAGCAAGACCACTGGAGGAACAGCGTCCAAAGGGAAAATAGAGAGACATAGTCAGGCTCTTTGTTTGGGGTAAGTGGCTGATAAGGCATTTGTTCCTCGCTGAAGCCAGAGTGTTTGGAAGAGGTTTGTTCCAGTGCTGGTCTGGCAGCTGTAGCCAGCAGAGATGCATGGAGGTGACCTGCAGCCCAGCAGAGACCGAGGGCAGATGGGACACTGTGGGCAGGACGGCTGCTGGGCAGCGCAGACAGGGGAGGCTCTGCTGCCTGCCTTGCAAGTGCAGCCTGCCCTCCCCTGCTATCCCGATGGGGCAGGCAGCAGCTGAAGAGGGAAAAATGAGCTCCGCAGAACGACCCCGCTGCCGGCAGCAGTGCTATTTTGGGCTCATGTTGGTCGGCAGCCTGTTACGACCTCCCTGGCTGTCAGGTCTGGGGCAGGGCAGGGGCTGGTGGTGTGGCTGGCAGGTGAGCATGCCTGGAGAGAAAGGGCAGAGGACACGGATGTCCCTCGTGCATGTCTCCTCGGGGAAACTGGAGTGCAGCCTGCGAGCCCACATCCTCCAATTTGGCCCTGGATGGAGTGCACAAGTTTGAATAAATAAATCATGCTCCCTGAGGAAAAGCTCAAGTCTTTGTGTGGAGCTTTGTGACAGCAGAGAAAGCTATTGGAAGGAAAAATAATGCTGCATAATTTGCTTGTTCATCCAAGTTCAATAAAATCCTTTGTGTACAGTTATTGCCTTTATGCAAAATAAACATCTCTGACAATGAAACAGGTTACTGGAGACTAATCTACTTTCTTTGGTGGTTCCTTAGCAACTACAGCTGTGAATTAGTTGCCAAGCAGCCTGGTTCGATGCTTTGCCAGGGAGCAAGCAGCAAAAAAGAAAAAAAAAAAGGAATAAAAATGTGCAAGACTGAATTGTAAACTTCAGTGCAGACTAATAAGCAAATATTTGTTGTTTGTTTTGTAAGGTCATCAGCCATTAGTTTTTCTCAGCTTTTCTTAGAATACACGTATTTGTGATTGAAAGCTTCACCGTGGTGTCCTGGCAGTGTGTGCAGGGTTGTGCTGGCTGGTGCAGCGGTGCTGTTGGGCTGTGAGCTTCACCTGTACAGGTAGGGGTGACAACCCTGAGGAGAAGAGAGCTGGATCACAAAGCACCCCCCTGAGATGCTGGCGCAGGCAGCACACACTGGAGACACCATCAGAGGTTATCAATGTTTTCTCTGTATACTGGTGATGGGCAGCGTTTCCATTATGGACACTTTTAAAAATGGTCTGGAGGCAAACGTCCTGCCTTTACATACAGTCAAAAGGTTTTGTCTATATCAGTCCTCTCCTCCTGACTGGAACACAGGTTATTTTTCAGGCAGATGAGGGAAGGAGGTGATGCAGGGCTCAGTCCCTGGAGGCACAGTGGGGATCAAGATCTGGGGAGGGGAAGGCAGGAGTACAACTGGGGCTGAGACACTACAGGGTTAAACTGGGGGAGTTCACAAAAAGGAAGGGGGTATAAAAGGAAAAGGGTTGCTGGCCACTGGTTTAATGCTGATACTTCCATCGATACAGCTCTTGTCTAGCTGAGGGGGTGCTGTGAGGATATGCTGGGTGGCTTCAGGGTGGACAACCATTTTCCTGCCTGCGAGGGGCCGCAGCAGGATCCTGCTGGCAGAGTGGGCAGCATCTTTAACCATGCCAGGCCCCGGGGGGGTCTCAGGGACATGCCTGCCACAGCCGAGAACCTGGACCACCGATGGAGGGAGGAAGTGGGAAAGCTAATGGGGACCCGGTAATCCATCCTCATCTGCTGAGGCCAGCCGTATGGCCACACTGATACCGTATGTCAGGGGTCTGGGTCTTAACATAAATTGGTTTATGTCAATGTCTTCCTCAGGGCATTAGGCTCCACAGTCCAGATGGCAGAGTGCCCTTGGTACAGAAACCATATGGTAGTGTACAGGAAAGGTTCAGAAGGGGAGAATAAATACCTTGTGCTGTTCGTTTCTCATAACAATAGGGTAAACAACATTTATGTCAGCGTTAGTTGATGGTGCAAATGACACCAAAATCATGGATTGGCATAATTAATGATGGCAAATCATAGGTACAGCCCACATAGACTGCAAATATTGGGCTGCATGACAAGAATTAAATTGGAACTGAATTTTAAAGGTTTAAAACCCGAAAGCTTTAACAAGTCTAAGGTTTTAAAAGTTTTCAAGGCAGGGTACAGCACCCAGAAACTGTGGAGTGAGCAGTATTATTGCAATGTACAGCACTTTGAGCATTGCCAGGTCTTGGAGACCGGAGGTATTAGACCCAAGGCAGCACTGGGTACAGCAAAGTCTCTGTGGTTGCACAAAGAGAGACAGAGGGAGTGTGGGTCTGTCTGTTGGGAATGGGGGGCCACAGGAAGCAGAGTAGGAATTGCCTCAGAAACTGTCAGCCCAGTACTGTATTTTTCTTTTCCTGTCCTAAGCTCCAAGATGTTGAATAGAGTGTTTTAAAACTCAGTCTGCAAAATGTGTTTTTGTTTTACCCACCCACACCCCCCCAAAAGGCATTTTTGTTATCTGACCTCACCAGAGCTGCATCCTTTCACTGCTGCTGCTTTTTAATGATCATTTAAAAATGATTAACAATGCCTGGAGCCATGACAGTCTGACTTCCTGTGCTGAACTTCTGCATGTCTGGATTTGCAGGAGGGAGTTCCTGACAAGAGAGTTTCCTATAAAACAAGGACACTTGGGTCATTGTTTAGAAAAACTGACTGCATGAAAGAGGTGTAAGTCACGGACTAGGACAGATGCTCTGAGGGAGAGATTTTTACTTGTTTAGGGTTTCTTTTTTTAGCACCGGAAACACATTTGTTTGCAATTTCTAAAGGCATCAGAGCAACAGAATGACTGGCTGTGACTGGTTGCATGAATCTAATCTTCAGTTCCACCTTCTTTAAAAAAAGAAAAAAGGTAAAGTGATGGGAAAGACTTCTTTAAGATCAGGTAGGTTTACTGAAAGATTTCATGCAGGGAGAGGCATGACAAAAGCTCACTTATACCACGGGGAGGTGGAGACTTTGTAGGGTTTAGTTTCTGAAACAGTGTCCTCAGTATGTGGTTAACTACCATCTCGGAAACAAAAACTCCAGTGTTCACTGTCTGGTCCCACAAGTAGAGATCCATTTTGGACTGACTGCAGGACTCTTGCACTGTCTGAATCCTTTGTGGTCCCTGGTCATGTCAGGGTGTCTTAAAGAATATTGCAAGGAGTATGTTAAGGTTTGGTCATTTAGACTTGCTTCTCAATGAATTTTCTCATCTTAAAAAGGAATGTGGCTATTATTGGTTGGTATATTTTTATTTCAAATGGATTTATATGTTTATATGTATGGATAGGAAAGAGGATGAAATGCAGTCACTGCACATTTTTGGCCACTTCTAACTCTCCTCTCTAAATGACATTTCCCTTGCTCTGCTGGGGCACTAAATAATGGAGAATCAAAGGCTCATGTGTCTGTAGGAACGTGCAGGCCAATGTATTGGGCACTGTTTATTGGGTGCATTGGGATGGTATGCTTCTGGACAGGGAGTCATTTCTATAAAATCTTAGGTTTTCTCCTGGATGGCAGGGTAGATAGAAGGAGGGAGACCTCCCTTCTTGGTTCCAAGTGACGAAGATGTTGGAAACAGCAGATGACATCAAACAGCATAAGCAGTATTGACGTGCTGGGTTTCAGTCATCAAATTGTTATGTAGCTGGTGCCTTTTGAGACACATGAGGCTGTACATCATCTGGCTGGCTTGTACCACTCCAGAAGAACATGGGTTTCCTTTAGATTTCCTGTATCATCTCCACCAAGACCACAGAAGTATAGAATCATTTATGTTGGCAAAGACCCTTAAGATCATTAAGTCAAACCCTTAACCTAACACTGCCAAGTCCACCACTAAGCCATGTCCCTAAGCATCACGTCTACATGTCTTTTAAATACCTCCAGGGACGGTGACTCAACCACTTCCCTGGACAGCTTGTTCCAGTGCTTAATAACCCTTTCAGCAAATGAATTTTTCCTTATATCAAATCTAATCCTCCCCTGGTGCAACTTGAGACCGTTAACTCTTATCCTATCACTTGTTACACAGGAAAAGAGATGGACATCCACCTTACTACAGCCTCCTTTGAGGTAATTGTTGAGACTGAGAAGGTCTCCCCTCAGCCTCCTTTTCCCCAGGCTAAACAACCCCAGTTCCCTCAGCCACTCCTCATAAGACCTGTTCTCCAGACCCCTCACCAGCTTTGTTGCGCTTCCCTGGACACGCTCCAGCACCTCAATGTCTTTCTTGTAGTGAGGGGCCCAAAACTGAACACAGTATCTGAAGTGTGGCCTCACCAGTGCCGAGTACAAAGGGACAATCACTTTGTCCATACATATGTCTCAGATATTTCAAGCAGCCTGAGGTGCTTTTAGGCAACTGAATCCTGATCCCTGTTTCTAAAGTTCAGCCCCAAGCTTGCCTTGAGTCCACCAAACATGGATGTATGGCTTGATTAGCACGTGTGAATCACCCACACTTCACTCTCATGGGAAGAGCAGGTATTAGCCATTTCAGGTTTTAGTAAGGGATCTCAGTACAAAATATCTTTGAAAATCAGAGCACAGTTTTTATTTAGGTGCTTACACCCCTGGGTCTGGAATCCATACTGAAGGCTCGCAATGTCAGATTTTAACACGCTAAGAAAGTCTTCATGTGGAATCCTTCTATTTCTTTTATTTTCAAAGCAGCTGTCCCATCATTTTGTCATCTTTGATGGTATCTATTATGTCGAATTTTGGTTGCCGGTTGAATTTAGAACTTCAGGTACACAACGAGTTCCTCTGAAATCAAAGGGAAGAAATCAAAATCTGTGTTAATTTGGTGTCTAAATAGAGTTAGACTGCCTTATGATATGGTCTGTTTTAAACTGAACTTTGCCCCTCAAAAGATCATGCTGATCACTACCTTTAGTTATTGCCCAAGTAGCAAGATCCCTTGCTATATAAATTAATACCTGTCTGTGTCATATGCCAAGGTACTCTCTATGAAACCTGAAAGCAGAGTCCTCCAGAGAGGTGGCTACTGGTGAAATCTGAATCAAATGGGCCTATATATATTATTTAATGGTCTTTTCAAATATGGAAACCTTTTTCGCATGCCTAGGTTTTGTGAGAGTGTTGCTGGAATGAAAACCGAATGCCATCACATCAGTTTTGTGCCTGCATCTGTCAGCGCTGCTCTTACTTAGGTGGTACTGATAAATTTCTGTGTGTCCTGTCGTACAAGCTTTTAGATTATATTTAGTTTTGAAGCACAAGTTTCATGTCTGCTGAGAGAAACAGGGGAAAAGAAAGAGGTGGTGAACACTCTCCAAAACGATCGGGGAAGATGTGCACGTTCACACAAGTAGTGTCACTTCAGGACAGGGAGTCAGGGAGGATCCTTCTGACTGCCTAGATCTGCATCTTCCCCTTCTGGGTGGGCCTAAAAGCTTCAATATCAGCAGAAGGGCCTTGGGGTGTTCACTATGAAGGACCATAAATGATATTGTGTCAAAAATGCAAAGCAGCAATATTTCCGACAAGAGAGAAGCTACTGCAAAGTCACTGGGAGAGGCTGCAAGGGAATTATATCTATCAGATAGGGTACCTATTCAATCTTAATTAAAACAGAAAAGAAATGGTGTGGAGGGCTGATTGGTGCAACAAAGTATGTGCAGAAGCAAGTGTGAAATGCTTCAGTGGTATGGCAGATAACAGAATCCCCTCTAATTTCAGTACAGGATTTAAGTTTACCAAAGCTCTTAATGACTGAAATTCTTATTGAATTCACCTAAACCCAAAGCAACAAAACATGTAAAAGAGCTTATGGGACTGATGATCCAGAGTTTGAAAACGCTACATAATGAATGTTTGCCAAGAATTCTTTGTGTTCATTAGATTTAGTATCTTTGTTAATCTGGAGTTGATGACAATGACTGATTTTGAAACGAAACTGGTAGCATCTGTGAAATTGCACAGAGGTCAGCAATACATTCTGAGCAAGAAGTATCTCTGCAGTAAACCGGGAATTGAGTTTTGGAGGCCATTACACATCATTCATGATGACAGAGGCAAGTTTCTCACGTAAAATCAATTTGTTGATGACAAAACTTAAACCAGAAAACCTCCTACTATTAAAGATGGAATGGAAAGCAGCCAATTCAGCAGAAACAGATATCCTAGCAGGTTCCAGTAGAACATTTTTACAGTTGAGACAGAGCATACCAGTGAAAAGTATGAATCAGTCACAGCTTCCGTAAACTTCAAGGTTGAATCGAAGCTCCATCACATACGTCTCTCAGCTGCATACTTCATTCGCTGCTGGGCTTAAGCTCATCTCCCAGACTAGAAAAACCAAGAGGCTTCTTCATTCCTTATTTGCAATAAGAATCTCTTTTTTGATCAATAGATAAAATGTGTGTCTTATCGTACAAAAAACTATTTCTCACCAAATGGGGAAGTGTCATCATGATAAATATAATAGCTGCCACAAAGCTAGCCATCAGCAAGGACTATTATAGCTAAATAAAGTCTATAAATGTAAAAGTCTTGAAAACATCATTACATTTTCCCTGCTGATACCAACAGTTGAAACATCTGACTTTGGCTCATTGATGATAGGGATATCATTCTATATCTTTCTCTCTTTTTCTGAAATGTTTCACAGCTTAGATAACAGCAGCTGAGGCTCACCTGTGTGGCTTTCAGCCAGCACAAGCAAGGGGAGCTGGCCAAAAAGGAAGTGTTCCCAGTTCTTGTGTGCACCTGGTAAATGAATTCCTAGGAGATAAATATTAGAAATTGAGCTGTTTGGGAATTTCCCTATAAAAGTTTTTTTTAAATAAAAAAATGTTTTGTTGAAACTTTGTGTGAGGTTACATTCCTCTGTTGACAGGCAAGTTTTCTGTAAGAGAAATGCATTTTTCTCATGTCCACATGGCACAGGAACCTCCTTCTCCCACAGCCCATAGAAGTGGCTTGATTGCAGGGATATAATGTATTTGGTGGTGTTCTTGCTGTGGCCCCTGCTTGAGGTGTTCCATTTTGTATAAATACAATTCTTCTGGATTGGGGACTCGATCTTCCTCAATCCG
The DNA here is from genome assembly GCA_003993805.1 of Himantopus leucocephalus. Classification (NCBI taxonomy): domain Eukaryota; kingdom Metazoa; phylum Chordata; class Aves; order Charadriiformes; family Recurvirostridae; genus Himantopus; species Himantopus leucocephalus. Next base: position 25,640,463 of record RSEF01000031.1, on the reverse strand, counting down.
TATGACTACTGTCAAGTAATTTTCCCCGGTCCAGTGAACATCGTCTCCTTTTTTTTAAAAAAAACCCATAAACTGCTTTCAATGGTCGTGGCTTCTTTCCAAAGGGAGCAGGAAAACTGGACTTCTTCACAGTGTTCATTGGCTGACTGTCTGCCACAGGACATGGGAACCATTTCACAAGCATTCAAAATTTAACTGTAAAGCATTAAGCTGATGGCTGAGATATCCCAATGGCATGCCTTTCAGCGGTTTGTGGAAGGAAACCACACCACGCATGTAGATTTCTCTGAGAAGCTAATGAGGTACCATCTCTTCTTTCTTTTAGGAGTCACCTGTGCCATATCTGTGGTGTGGTTTATCCTCACAGCTGGACAGAGTAAGTGCTAGGCCATGTTGTAAGCATTGAGACATAAAGTTAGCCCTGATGAGATACAGGGGCTGCCTGAGTTCAGGGAGCAGGGTCCAAAGAGGAGGGGATTAGATGAAGGCCCATTACTTCCAGGCAGATGGCCTGGGACTACCAGCACTCAGGAGATGGGGGGTGGAAGGAGACACTGTCCTGCAGAGAGCAGGTCACAGATATTGTGTGGAACTGATCCTCACCTACTTTTAAGTGGAATTCGAGTCTTGCAGCAAAGGTACCATACTCCAGTGGGTGCTGGGAGTCCTTTGGTCATGCAGCATTGACTCTGGCTTATAAACTCAGCTAGCTCCATCCAGTTCCGGCTCATTGCTATCCTAGATGCGTGTCTAAAATCAACACACTGCACCTCTTTTGTGTGTGAATTTTGCCCAAACAGGCTTTTCTCAGGATTTTTCCAGCTTTTCTCTGGATGACACAGATATGAAGCCTCTTCTCCTGGCAGAACAAGAAAATGCAGAAGGGTGTGGAAATATGAAGAGTTAGTAGAAAACACCAAAACCTTTCCACTTCCAAGGCAGACTGACAATTTCTGTAGATGTGTATTGTACATTAACCTTTCCTTTTAATGCTTCACCAAAATCAGTTAAGAAGAAAAATCAATAATGTTTTTGATATAAAATGTCGTTTTGCTTCTGGGCAGAACAGCTGTCACACATACTTTCAGAGCAGGAAAAATGGATTACATTTATAGGAGGATATGTGTGCAGTATAGCATATTGTCCTTATCCAACAAATGAAGGTTTTCCCATGGGATGTGTAACTGATTCTCAGTGACACCACCACTTCTGCTTATACATCTGTTCTGCTTTTAACTGCAGTATAACTCAATCATTCTGGACAGATCTTCCTTTCAGATATACATTTCCTCTAAACCTATCAAGTCACAGGCATGACAACATCTGAACTTATGCCAAAGCCTATTAATTAGAGACTCGCTTCCTCCCTGCCGAACATCAGTGCGCTGGTAGCTGCAGACCAGCCAGCCGCTTCCCACGGCGGCTGCCCTGCCGGCAGCGCTGAGCCTCACTGGTTGCTCTCCCCTGCTGTCACTGACAGCAGCCAGTCAGATAGGGAAGTGCTTGCTTCATACTGCCCATGTAGAATCGCAAAATCATAGAATGGTTAGAGTTGGAAAGGACCTTAAAGATCATCTAGTTCCAACCCCACTGCCATACAGGGCACTTGCCACTTAATTAGGGACTTTCTGTTTTCACAGGAAGCCTTTAGACTGGCACCAGACAGGACATGGTTTTCAAATCTGCTTTTTAAAAAATACCTAAATCTTATACTTGTCCAATTTATCATTTAGGTGGCAGTGCCTGAGATCTGGAGCCTACTCTCAGTTTAGGTTGCGATGGGTGAAGTATGAACAGAACACAGAATCATAGAACGGTTTAGGTTGGAAGGGACCTTAAACATCA
>RSEF01000031.1:25568051-25638518 GCA_003993805.1 Himantopus leucocephalus | reverse complement strand
CCATTCTCCACCCAGCCTGTATTTGTGCGTGGGATTGCCCTGGTGTTCATGGCAGGGTTTAAAAATCTCACCATCTGCTCTGCTTGGGCTCCAAAGTACATTTAAAGACCTGATCCTTGATCATCTGATTTTATGCTATTGCCAGAGGGACCAGAGGCACCTTAGAGAATCAGGCAACAGTAAATACCTGACTTCAGACAGTTGGGTTTCTACAGAAGACCGTACATTAGTATATGTAGAATCATGGTACTGACTGACAGAAGCAATGGTACAGATTGTGTCATTAAGATTTCTTTATGGCAGACACTTGCTATTGAAAACAAATCCTTCTAATCTGCACAGATCTGTGACCTGTTTTCAGAGAATCTGAAGTGGGCAAAATGGGCTTTTTTAATTTCTTACTTGCTGCACAGAGGAAGCAAAGACAAAAAGTATTTCTACATATAAATTTAATCACAAGCATGGAATATGTAGTGAAAATTAAAATGAACTCCTGTGGAATGTGAATAATCACAACTAAAAATTAAGGACTGAAATGCATATGTTACTGGTTGTTAGAGTACTGCTCCTTTTAACAAATACAGTACACAGTTACAGATTTTTCTCCTCTGTGGAAAGATGTACACTGGAAAGGAATAATGGATGATTTTCCCAATGGATCGGTGTGAAATTTTCTTTTTCTAAAATATGAAACTCATACCTGTCTATTAAAATGGGTCTTTGTTTTCCTAGTTTTAGATGCCTACAGTCTAGATGTCTTCATCTCAGCTAGCCACCCTGGATTCCCTTTAGAGTCAACAGAATGCAACAAGTATCTGCCCCAGGATAGCAAGAAGCCTTCTCCTTGCCCCTCACCAAACATGTCTCATTAGAGGGTACCTCATCAAAACCTAAACTGTCTGAGAAATAGCACCATCCGCCAAGTGTTGGCTGTATTGCGACAAGGTAAAAGGCACGTATCCATGCGTGCAGGCAGGCAAACACACATTCTCTATTCCAGTTATAGGCAGGATTGGATGGACCTCAGCCTCTCCAATATGAGTGGCAGAGAGCATTCACACAGCTGCTTACCTGACTCTGCAGACATACCCCAGCAGTGGTCTGGTTCGGTAACAGGGGAGTTCTCTCAGGACTGGCTGCACAGTCTTGCTTCTGTGACTGCAATAAAGTACAAGTATGGCTATAAATAAGGGACTTCAGATGTTAGGGCTGTTTCTTCAGTATGTTTTCAGAGCAATAAAACGTACAGACTTCTTTGAAAGGATTAAAGTTGCAGAATTATAAATGCAAAAAATCTAAGCAATTCCATTTGGAGAAACAATCTCCCTTTGCTTTGCATGATGAACAAGCAATCTCAAGGTACAGAGCACTCCACAAAAAGGATGTGGAGCAAGCTGCTTACAGAGACCAGTCAACAAGTTACCAAATTCTTTGAAACAAAAAGACGATAAAGTAAAATGGTAAGTGACCTCAGCTAGTAGTGGGAGGGAGAGGTGAAAGTTTTCAGCATCTCATAGGCTCACGGTCTGGGCTATATTTTGTTGTCTTGGTAATTGTACAAAATACTTATATCTAAGCACAAAAAAAGTGTGTTGCCTTTGCAAAAGTATATCCCTCTTGTTTGGCAATTAAAAATCACAGGAAAGAATGATGCATTCACCATTTTTAATCAGCCTTTAGAATGCTGCCCTAACATTGTTTTTGTTTATAGCTCTCTTTTGTAACAGGAGGTAATAAATATTTTAGAAAGCACTGGCTGTTTTACATGTTGACAATGTATATAGTGCTTTTAAAAGTGAGGAATTTGGAGAAATGAATAATAACTCTTCCCAGCATCAGTGAGCAATAAAGCTGCCCAGTCCTGTGACTTTGATGTACATCTATGCAGAAACTCAATAATATAAATTCTACTAACATTTATGTACGTATTTTGGGTGCAGTATTATTGCACAGTCTTACTTCAAATGTTTATTTCTGGCTTAATACTTAAGGAAAATTTATGTTTATATGCTGCAAGTCTGAAGCTACAATATGTGTCCTACGGAGGTCCATGGGAATTTTGTCATTAGTTTCTACAGATGCAGAATTTCATGTTAGCTGAAGCCTAGTTGTCCTGGTTTAGTGGGCTTAGGCTAGAAGTTAAGAGGTTTTTAGCTTGCAAAAAGTGACGGCCTTTAACAGCCTTTCAAGTGAACGGTTAGAGGTTAAAAAAAAACCTAAAGGTTTTTAAGGTAGAACTTAAATTTTATAAATAAAATTTGACACGGTTCCTTTGTACGTTCCTAATTCCAAGCCTAAACAATTTGTCTGAGAAACAGGAACAGCAAGCTGAAGGAAAATCAGGGAAAGACAGTAAGCATTTGAAGTTTCTGTGACGTGTGTTATAGGAGCTGCTGCTGAGACGGTCTGCTTGGTGAAGTTAAATTTCCGCTTCTTGTTCTGTCAGTTCATCTTTTTGAAAGGCGCTATTCTTTCTCTTAGATTACCCAGACTGCATATGCTCAGGGCTTATCTGTAATGAGCTAATGCATTATGTTAAAAACTGCTAAGACGCATGTTAACAAGATGTTGCCCTCAGCATGGACAAGAATTGTTGTACTCAAATATGTTATCTGAGCAGGCTTAATTCCACAGTCCTTTTAGATTTTACATCTGTGAAGTACTGATGACTATGTATGTCTACAATGAGAAAAAGTTTTCAGGCACATAGAGGAAAATCAATTTATTATCAATAGGTGTATTCTGTGTTTGCTGCTATCTTTGTGTCTCCTCGACAACCTGAGAGGCTGAATATTGTAGATACCAGCATACAAATGAGCCCTGTGTACCTCTTATCTTAGCATTCCTAGAGCTAATGACATTTTTAATGGAAGGGAGCACTTATTCTGCCAGGTGTATGACCATGGGAGTAGCATTACCACATCAGGAGGAGACAGCCTCCTGAGGGCTGTTAGTATGACACACTGGAATGTGAGTTTCAACTCAGGTACTGAATTGGTGCTTTTACAACTATAGCTATCTGAAACATGCCATTTTCCAAACTCAGGCCCTACCAAAGTTTGGAGGTGCTTGGAGGTTGTGGTTCAGACCCATTTCTTGTAGGTACTGAGCGCTAAGCTGAACTCAACCTGCATTGCCCAGGACTGATCACAAGGCTGTTAGTCTCAGGCCTTGAGGTTTCTGCATGCTATGCTCTGGCACGGGGAGCATGTCAAAAAATAGTCCTAAGGTTTGCAGTCCCTGCAGCATGGTTGTGGGGTACTGAGATGCCAGTTGCAGGGGAAGTCGGGTTATTGAAAAAGGTTTGTGGGTCTCCTTTGTCTTTACCTGCAGACCTTGATGAGAGTACCCCAAGCAGGGTAGGTCAGTGTGTGGGTATGTATTGCAGAAACCTTTCTGTCTTGCAATAGTAATGCAAAGCATAGTCTTGGGACAGATTCAAACAGGATTGCCAATAATGATGCCTGCTTGTCATTCCATGGAGGAGGTTCCTTGGGGCCTGCTGTGGGTCATTCTGTACAGAGATGTAGTTGTACCACCATGCCTGCTCCTGGGAGCATGCAGTGCAAAACCCTTTCTGTATGAGATAAATGAGATAAGCAGGTGGTAATGGTAATGAATCTGATACTGCATATATGATATGTAGCCATTGCTTTGTAGTGATCATGATGCACCACCTACCAGGTCAGTTTTTTGTGTCTTCTAAGGCAGCTGAATAGGGCTGGTAATACGATCTGCAATGATACAGCCCTCGTGAAAGAGCTGGGTAAGCACACGCTGCCTGGGCTGCTTCTCAAAGGAATACTGAAGTTGCTTTGAGTATCTAAGATACAAGTGATGTAATGGATCTAAGAGAAAAGCATCTCTTTTATTAGACCAGGGTGTGTAGCTTGAAAAAAAATGGGCACGGTCTCAAGCTCAGTGATGGGGTCCTTAAAAACTTTTGGCCATCAGAGCACTGGAAGGCATATTTAATGTGACAAAAGAGAAAGTTATATGGCAGTGTTCTTCATTCTCTGCTTAGAAACTAATTTAATTAATAAAATCCAAGAACTTCTTCAACATCCTAGTTCCTTGTAGACAAGCAATAATTGTTCAAAATTTGTCCAACAACCAGCTCACAAGCTTCAAAGGGAACTCATTACCAGGCTAAAATTTCTTCAAATTACTTTCCCATCCATCTGAATTATATTTATAATCAGTTCATAATGAAGTTCAAATCTCATCCTTTAGATCACTAGAGAAGCCTAAAGTGTATGAGCTGTGATAAAATTATTCAAAGCTGGTGTGATTATCTTTTGATTATTCCTCCTCAGAACAGCTCACCCACTGACTTAATGAGTTTTTGATTAAAAAAAAAAAAGCAAGGAATGATAGAAATAATTAATTTGTCAATAAGGACTAGCTTATCTGATAGTCTAATTCACAGCTGAGTATTCTGTTAGCATTCCTCAAAGTGAACACAACCCTTCTGTTTTTATTGAACTTCTATATGAATCAACGATGATACGCTATATTTTTAGAAGCAGTGTTAGCTGTGTAATAGTTTGATGCTATCTGTAAAGCAAGAATTACCTAGTGAGAAAATAAGTGCGCTCTGTTTTTTTTGTGAGATTATCTTTGAAGATGCCAGAACTTCCATTATTACGTTGGTGAGTTGGATTTAAGCCTTCCTGCTTTTAAGTTGGACTTCTTGCAGACTCCTTCTCAGTCATGTTGTAAATCAGTGATCCACGTGATGACCTGTAGGATAAATAAAGAGAAATACACGCTTACTTAATAATGGCTTTGGGTTTTTTTCAAGTGAGACAGGAACATGACCCAGTATATCTGTAGCAGCAACAGGATACTTCCCGAAATGATTTCCTTCTTCCTATTTTCATCTTTCTACATAATTTAAGAGGTGAATTTAGCATTGGGGCTCAGAACTAGGGATTCAGCTTCTATATCATCAGAATCTGTTGAAATCTCATATTTGCTTTCAATGGGCTGAGTCTGTGGCAGAAATTAGTGTTTTTCAGGGAATGTTCCATGAACTAGAGGCACACAATCTCTGACAAGGGTAGTGTAGCTTTATCTATAGGCATGGGTGACTGCCAGAAGAAAAGCAGGAATATTTTGTTACTCCTGCTAGATTGAATAATCAGAAAAGAACTATCAATTTTAATGGGGAATACCCTAACCAGTAAGTTTGACCTCTAAGTAAAGACATGGTGGTGAAGGAGGTAGTGAAGATCAAAAATTCACCTGAAATAATGTTTACAAAATATGGTAATATAAATTGTTTTGCCCTCTTTATAGTAACAAATGACACCTCAACAAGACATATGAGTCTCATCAGAAATTACTCCTGTGAATTGTCATGCCTGTTACAGATAAAATAGCTAAGGCTTGCTTTGCTTCTTAAGCCAGCAATGCAGGTGGGGAAGAGAGCAACATCTCTCTCTTCCCCATTCATTTCCTGTAAAATTCTTAGGGGAGAAGACAGCATCAGCTGGAAGAGAACAGCAATCTGTTTCAGAACAACAGAAATGTCTTATTGCAGCGTGCACATAAAATATCGCAGTTTGAGTTTTGGAAGTGAAGGAGTTCTCAGTAATTCAAGGACATCCAAGTACAGCATTCTAGATGTAAGACTGAGAAAATTTGAAGTTTTATAGGGGCACAAAGAATCATCAAGTGTCTAATGTCTTTGAAAGTAAGTGAGAATTAAATACTGGCATTTCTGCCTTTGAAATATCCCCTTCATTACTTTGGACCTTGGAACAGAGGTGTTGAGTATAAAGATTTGGTTTTGGTTTTCATTTAAAGTAAGACATTCATGAAAACAATCTTTAGAAAATTGGTGGAATAAATAACTTCAAAAATTTTTAGCCAGGCCCAGTGCTCAAGACTGTGGTTAGGAAGGATTCCTTCCCAGTCTTCTGCAAGCAGTAAAAAATGGGCATTTTTGCACAGCAAGCAAGCAAGCAATTAGATGGCCTGTTGCTGAGATTGTGCTTGCATGCAACAGTGGGCAGGGTGGCAACATAGGTCTGACCAAATAAGAGACTATTCCCAATGTGGGCCTATAAAGAATGTGGCTTGGTTTACAGAAACACATTCTTCCTGCAGTCAAACTTTTTTTGCTGGGTGAATTGGGTGCAGCGGGATTCCGAGATAAAGTTCTTTGACCTTTGGTTCTGAAAATCAAAACTGGACCAACACAGTACTGGAAACTTGGGATGAGTAAGGGGACTACTCTTATGAAACACAGGACTATGACTGAGTCATACCAATAGACTCAGGTCCTGGCTGTACCACAGATCCCTCATATGACCTTGGCAAGTGACCTAATCTCTGTGCCGTGGTGACTTAGTCTCTGCATCTTGGTTCAGTGTTCGCAAAATGAGAATAACAGTACTACCTTTGTCTTGTCTGTTCATATTGAAAATTCTTTGGTGCAGGAATCATCTCTGTGTGTTTAGTGAGGTTCTTGGCATGCACCTCTAGGTGCTATTTTAATAACAGTACATAATTGCTGTTAGTTTTATCCCTAACCTTTTTGGAACAGAGTCGGATTTAGGAAATCCTTTCTTTTAACCCCATCCTCACCTTGGGAGATCTAAAGACTAAAGGGGATCTCAGTCAAAGTCACCCTTGCTTCGCAATATGAAACAAATAACTTGCCTTTGGTAACCCTGCGTGACCTGGCATTCAGTTCCCTTATGGGCAGAGATCCCACCAAATGATCCTGCTTAGTTTGATCCTGCCAGCTTTGAAGCCAATATATTGCATTGGCTTATATTCCAGGGACTGGATTTGCAGAGTTTGTAGCTAACAATAAATTTTATTAACTGCCTCCATGGAGAAAACCAAAACATCTCTGCAGTAATAAAGATGGAACAGAGTTGCAAACCATGAGAGGCACTGGAGATACTGCTGTATCCTGAGAGACAACATTAGAAAGAAGGTGGAAGGCTCCCCCAGTGATAGCCTATTTTACATATTGTTGGGGTTCACGACAAATGTTCATGATCATTAAACTCACGTGAATGGATGCTCCCTCTGTAGAGCCAGGGGTGACAAGTGCCAAACTGACCACAGGTTTTCCAGATACATGGGTCTTGTAAAAGTGCAACGTATCAAAGATGTTTTGCTTTTATCAGCTATGAAGTGTTCTCAGTTCACAAGTGAGAAGAACAAATATTTAACCTGCTGCAGCATCTGTGTTTGCAGGTCACCTGAGATTTTGGCCCTGTTGAAGGCCACGTCAAGATTCCCACTTACTACAACTAGTGTTTGGGCTAGCTTTCAAACTAGCTAGCAGTAGGATAGTATCTTAGATGACTAACAGCCAGTGAGGAAAGCAGTGCAATTCCATGCAATGTGCTAACAAATCCTGCCCCTCTGCACTTTCTGCAGGGCAAACGTGCAGCGGCATTTTGCAGTGGCTGCCAAGTAGTTTGCTTATAGCTGATTATTAGAGGGTTGCAACAACAAAACCCAGTGTAATAACAAGGAAGAAAGGAAATGTTGCTAGAGATGGGGTGCATGCTTTGTACATTTTATCAATGCAAACCAAAAATGTCAGGATTGTGATTCTGTTTTCTTACTGTGTTATGTTTAAGAATGGTTCAAGTTTGATCCTGGAGCCATGGTAAATTGTTGCATTTATCTGGGCAAACGGGGGTGTGCCTAAATAATTCCCCAATCCATTCTGCCCAAGTAGCAGACCCAGAATCTTCCCTTTTTCCACAGTAATACCCCTTTTGTAGCTACAATCCCCTAAGTACACAGGAAAAACAAGGTTTTTGAAAGGGGGTCTTCAACCAGAGAGTTTGACAGGGTTTTCTAGTTTAACAGTTATTTATTCTTCTTACCAACTGTTCCTCCCGTAACTGTCTGCTGAGGGTGGGCATCCCTTCATCTAATGGAAAAGACTGATGACAGAATGAGCAAAAGGGGGGTGGAGGTAAGCCGTTTTTAAAGGAATTTTTGGTTTTACACTGACTATATGGAGGCTTAATAAACATGCACTAGTCTAGTCTAAAGGAGACTGTTTCTGAATCTAATCCAATTTGCACAGTGCTGTTATACATGCCGTGACATTAAACATCAAAAACACTTAATATCACATGATGCTTATTTTAACCATCTTCCTGAAGCTCTCTTTTTCTAAGACTGAAGTAACTTAGTGAAAATTAAATGAGATATTCCATGCATATAAAGCAAGCAGCTAAATGCATGGCTGAGTGGAAGTGACATAAGCAATAGCAGTCATGCTGCTTTATTTTGCAGTTGAAGCTACTTAACATCAGGGATGTGGTGAGTAGGAAGGGACTGGATAAGTATGACGCTTCCTGGGGATAAATGCCAAGCCCCGGCTCAGCCCTTCCTGAAATAAAACCCTGGGAGGTTACAGAGGAGGAAATGTCCATTCCTTCCTGGCAGCTTCTCAGATGCCACATTTGAGCAAAGTTTAATTTTGACACTGGAGCAGTCAGGAGGTTCACCCAATTCAATGCAGAGGTCATTGGAGAGTCGGGCTTTCCACATTTGGGCCTGATGCTCTTGTTTTCACTTCCAGCTGCTGTGGAAGGTCTCTAATAGCTGACAGGGACCATGTAATTTTTCCCATGAAGGAGAAAGCTGATGACAGATGCCATGTTAGATCTCTGCCTGATTTCAACAGACCTACCTGGAAAATAAAGTGTGCCCCAACCAATACCATCCTTTACCTGCCTTTTCCTTCTCTGCTTCACCGTGCCCTCCTTTCTTTGTATGATTATCTCTGAGCCTGGGATCAGGTAGGAGGGGGAAGATGGGGATGATCCTCCTCTTGGATCACTGGCGTAGGAAACACACCCAGTTACAACCTAGTCCACAAAAGAGCCTGTAAGCTAAGTCATCTGCCTGAAGTGAAGCCATTTGAAAGCTGTGTATCTAGTCTAAGTTAATCACTGCCTTTAAAAGAGACCAGTGTAAATACCAATCAAATGTCTGGATCAAAGGAGCACTGGAGAATTCCCATGTGCCACCTCCTAAATGTAACTGCCCTCCTGCAACGGCATTTTTCACCTTGTTTTACCAGTTCTTTGTAGCAAAAGCTATGCCAAGGGCTTGGCAAATATTTTAAATGCCTCTTATAATAAGGAAGAAATCCAGGAGATTATATACAAAACTGGGAATCTCCCATGCTAGGACAAAAGTGCACTGCAACAGATCAGCCTCTGTTAAGCACTGTATGGGCTGCATGATCTGTGGCAGAGACAGAAGGGTTTGTTGAAGTATTCTCCCTCTCCACACTGAGATCATGTACGTGTTTATCTAATGGCTCGTGTGTGCCTGTCAATGGATTTGCTACACCAGTGTGGCGTCCTGCACCTCCTGCTCCGTTAGCTGGTGCTCCCCAGCCTGTACAGGGGGCTGCACAGGGGTCTGCACTGCCACTTGCTCTGTTTGGCTGCACAGGAGGGGAGGTGAGCCTCCACCAATGGCAGACGTGAGGGTTGATGTTTGCCTTATCAGTACAGGGTGTGCCCCATGAAATCTGCTGCAAACTGAGCCTGCTGGTTTTGTCTCACGTAGGCAAATACGTGTGTGTTCAGAAGGTAGTGTTTCATCATGAGCTCCTCAGAGGTTTGTGTGCCATGGCCATAACCATAACACTTGCGAGAAAAACATTCCCAGCCATGTTCTTTGCTAAGGGAGGTTGTTTTACCTGTTTCCTCTGGGCTGTCTTATTTTCAGCCACCTGGCCGCGTTCTTTCAGACACAATTAGGGGGTTAGAACTGGCTTTGGTGGTGTCTTCCACTTGTTCGTACCAGTGGTACCTTGGCTTTTTCAAGGGTGGGCTTCAGAGGATCGTAATCTACAACTGGAGAGCTGAATGCCTTCTTCTTTGTATCTGCAAATAATGGGGCTAGTCACTCTTCCTGGCTGGCTGGACGTTTATACTGCATTGTGCTTAAGGTAAAGAGTGTCCGGGGAGGCTTTGCTTTCTGGTTAAATGTTCTGTGTGGCTTGGACCGTACCGCACCTTCCACACACTAATCTCTGTAGGCTGTTCCATGGTTGAGGATGCTCTGCTCTCAGATGATAACTCCCAAGCCTATCTGTTTAGTCCTCTCATCACCCCTATCTCATTCCCACTGCATCTTCAAGATCCAGCAAAAAGCCGTGAAGTCCAGCCAATGTACTTCACTTTGACCACTCCAATGCTGGTGTCTGATTATGTGGTACTCTCAAGAAATGGATTTAGTTTACCCTTACTGCCCTTGCCCTTTCTCTTGATGTGGTCAGGGTTATGCTTTTATCTGTTCAAAGAAGACTATGTCCTGTAAATATTACGGTTTTGGTAGCAGTTGTTGTATGTCAGGAGAGCTAACAAAACTGGCTAGCGGGCAGATCACAGCCTCTTGGAGCTACTGCCAGCTAGAGCCTTCTCACCCTGTGTTTCTCTCTCTTTTCTTGGGCTTGCCCAGGCAGTCATCCCTTGTCTTCCTTCAAGAGATGGAATAAGTGTGGTCACTTTTCACTGAGACCAGTTCTTCTGAATGATTAATTCCAGGCTGCATTCACTTTTCTTTTCCCAAGATCAGTGGGTACCTGCTAGGGAAAAAATGTTTTTTCATAAATTTTCTAAACAAAGAAAATCCAAATTCCTATCTGGATAATAAAATGTTAATAGTACACAGAAAAGAATTCAAACAGCTCGGAAATCTAAACAAAATTACTTATGAACACAGAGCATTTATTGCTGTCAAAATTAATCACTTTTCAACTTCCAGCTGTTAAAATCCTTCTGGCAGATCTCCAAGCAATTCTCCTTCAGTTACTTTTCCCTCAATTAAATAGTAGTGCGGTTCTCAGGCTCTTGTTACATAAGCAGCAATTTCAAATTGCACTTCTCAGTTCTTTTAACCATAAACTGTCGGAAATCTATTCTGCTACAAGGTCTTTTCTCAACTCAGATTTGACTTGAAGTTTATACCAATGCAGGAGGAACAATAATTTCATGTACGCCTAGGCCTTGGTTGAAAGTTTAGATGCAAACTTGCCAAGACTGGCCACAAATGAGCTTTGGGTCTGGATGCTGCCAGGTGCTAGCAGGTTGTTGAGGTAAATGGAAACTAAGTGCACTTGGCATTTTCCAAAATGTTTCATGCTTTAGCAGAAGCAGGATGCTCAGAGAGCTGCAATGGAGATGGGAGGGTATCTCTGGATGCACCTCTCTCTCTCAAATAATACTAAGAACAAAATATCTAAAATGTAGGTGCTGTCAATTGCACCACAGTAGGTGCTTGCAAGGACTGTTTTGAACCTCCACAAAAAAGCTGCAGTACAGGAATGATTTGAGCTAAGATTGATATGAGAGCTGTGGTTTGTTTTTATGTACCTGTAGTTCTTTTTGGGCGCTCTGGGACAGTAGGGACCCAGACAATTTCTTTAGGAATATGAGGTGAGGCGAAAGGCATGCCAGAGCCCTGATGGTGTGTGTTTAAATGCAGTCCAAGCAATCAGAGTTTTGCTTGTGTGATGAGAGATTATTTCTTGATCTGTATCTCTGCACCTTGAAGCAGCAATCCATGGCACAATGATTTCTCATGTCTGAGCCATGACTGCTTACACAAGGCTGTCAGTAGACTACCAGCCTTAAAAACAGGATTGAAATTACAGAGAAAAAGTCTGGACAATACCGTTTCCTTACTTTACTCCAATCAGCTAAGATCACCTTTTTTCAAGAGCAACTTTGGTGTGTGTATTTAAAGGACAATAAAGTTAATGATGCAAACAAAGAAAAGTGACTCTTGTAAAATCTGTTTCTGCTTCTGCAAACGTGTGGCCATGCCCCAATGAGCAGCCATGGTTTTGGCTGGCACAAGTGTGATGTGCTTCAGTTTTTAAAAATGTGTGTGTTAATTTTGCCTCTTTTCCAGAAGAAACAAAGGTAGATAATTTCTTATTTTAGCAATGAAAAAGTGTCTGTGTTTGCATAGTGGGTATTTGTGCAGCATCTCAATTCAGGGAAGCCAAAACATCACACAGGGTAGTAAAATATGGCTTCATTGTACAGCTGGAAGGTTGCATTAAATGTCTGGTTCTGAGTGACATAAAACAAGTGTCTGAATCCAGATCCAGTTGAACTGTTAAAGTGAGCTACGTGTGTCCAGCCAAGTTTATACTATATAAAGCCTCTAAATTTCCTGGGAGCAATATTTTTTAAGGCCAACAACTAAGAGGTTTTTTTCATCTCTTGTTCCTTCATCAGTCCCTTTGTTAACACGTTGCTGCATCTGTTTGTGTACCTCCTGTGCCAGTGATCGCATTGTGTGCAATGTCAGGTCTGTCAGGGGAGATTATAGATGTTAGGTGGATGGAAGCCATGGACTGAGTAGTGTGCATGCACATTTTTGATTGCTAGCCGCACCCTTTGCTTTCTCGCCCACTGCCTTCAATTTGCGCTCCCCTCTTCCCTTTTCCTGACCGCCTCCTTCCCAAGAGAGCAGTTGCAAGCGAGTGAACAAATGTAATGAGAGTGGAAGCAAACTGCAGTCATGGGACAGCTGTGCCATGTGGAAAGCAAATCACCTATTTTCATGAAACTTAGAGATGCTGTATTTGTGAGAGCTCTGCTGAACTTGGTTGAAACCGGTCACAGGTTTTGCAAGTTATTAATCTAGGAGAGAGCACCCAGACAAAGTAACTGCACAAATCTTGCTCTCTTAGAAAGACAAACTATTGCTTCGTCTCCAAATTCAGTAAAGGGCAATGCAAAGCTTTCATGTAGACAGTGGGAAGAGCGAGCCTGAAAAAAATAAAAAATTTCAAAACATTACCTCAGCAATAGTATCTGTTCCAGTATCGTCACAGAATCTCAGAAATGCCCCTTTTCCTGCAGAAATAACCTTTGGCACAGGAATTCATTGTCACACAAACCAATTGACCTTCCAGGTTAAGAAATCTCTTTGCAGGCAGTATAGGAATTTAAGTGCTTATTTCCAGGTGTAAACATCTGTGTATGCACATGTAAATGTGGACCAATATCATCCCATACACATACTTGGGCATATGTATTTGAGAACCCGTGTATATGAAAATTTCGAAATAGCTGGGTTTATCAGTTTTAATAAAAAAAAGAAAGAGAGAAGCAGGAACAATTTACTTTGAACTGATATAATTTCTGACACCTTAATTTCATTTTAAATTGGCTTTATTGATTTAATTGAAGGTAATAAGGAATGGAATTTAAACTAAACAAAAATAATGCATCCTAGACTGAAATAGGAATATTGCTCAGGGCTGATCAATAATTTGGTCTTTTAAAGAAAAGGAGAAGGCTTTTTATCAGTGAAATTGGTTCTCAGCTGAAAACAAATTTCACAGAAAAGTATACTTGATGGTGGAAAATGAATGTTATTGTTGAAGAACCAGTCACGCCCTTTTGACTTTCACCTGAACAGGGATAGTTTTGTGTTTACTTCTTCTTAAAAAAACATAAACAAAGCAACTATTGCTTTTCCTGATAATGTATTCCTTTTTGTCACATTTCTTGGCAGAAAGCAAAAAAAACCCCAACTTGTTTGTGCTGATTTAATTAAACAGGTGCAGGTATAGTGTAGACAGTTCCTGTAAGACCTGAGGTTTTGAAAACGAGCTCCTCTTGTTGCAGAAGAGAAAAATGCCTTTCCTGAGGGCCAGAAATGAAGTACAGTTTTTTAGACAGAACAAGAGAAGCCTTTGCAAAGCAAAACGTTGCTGATATGGCATGCAAAATTGCAGTTTGTTGTCATGTATAACATAGGCAGCCATCGGGCTATAAAAAGGATGAGAAAGACCTCGGTGACATGCAAGAGCTTGACAGTGTGTAACTAAATGCTGCAGGAAAGAGGGCTCTAAAACGTGCCATGTAGCATGAGGTGGGAGTAGTAGTTGTTAGTTCCTTGGCTTCTGTTATTCTTGATTTCCGATGAGGAAAGATGAGAAGTGGGCTCAAAATATTTTCACCCACCTTCCTCTTTGTACCGAGTTCGCCGAGTGCAGAATAAACTTGCTGTCGGCTGGGGTAACAGAAGAGCAGGTCTGTGTCCCCTGCAGGGTGTTTTTCTCTGTGGAGCAGAGGGTCTGGGGAGCTGAGGAATTGCTGCAATGCTGCCAGCTGCCTCCTCAGGCATTCTTGCACAGTGCTGTACTTCCAGGGCACAGGGAACGGGAGGGTGACAGTAAACACAATCGCATGAGAGCGTCTCTGTGGGCAAGCAGCAGGAAAGGGAGATCATGAGGAGGTTTTTGAAAAATGCCAGCTATTTCATAAAAGCCCAATGAAATCCCCGAACCTTGTGATCAGCACATTGTTCTACCTCCGTCCCTGCTTCCCCTGGGGAAGGGAAGAGCATGACAAGGGCTTTGCATCTGCTGCTGCCCTGTGCTTATTCGTGGTTGGACTCCTGCATGACCAAAACAGCTGCCTGCGTGGCGTGAAGGTGCCACTGAGGTGCTCGCCATGAGCAGCAGGGGCACCGGGCTGGGCTCAATGGCCAGCCCTAGAGCTGCTTCACAAGGCTATGGAGGCAAAGCGCTCCTCAGGACCTTTCCATCACTGAGAACACCCCTCCAGGCACGGCAGGGCAGGGGGTCTCTCCCTCCGTTCTGCATGCTAACAGCCCATCTGGAGGACATCCACAGTCTGCTGCTTTTATAGTATACCTTGGGGGTCTACTGGGAAAGAAAGTGAAATGACAGGAGTTAAAGGGGGTACAGAGAGCTAGGAAAGCAGAAGGAGAGGCCGGATTAAGAAGTGAGCTATCGTGGGGCATATAGTGGAAGTGGGGAAGTATATAAAGTAAGAAAAGTATTAGTTAAAAGAGGAATTGCTATGCTGAGACCCTTTTTCCCCTCTAGGCATTAAAGTGCTTTAAAAATGGCATGTTTCAGCTCTCAAGACTGTTAATAAATAGCCATAGTTACAGTACTATCCATGTGCCTCTGCTTTAGCAACTTGCACTTATGTCTGGGCCATAAAAATTCAGTGTTGCTTGGCAAAGAATTGTCCCAATGAATGTTGGCTCAGCATGTGGGCAGAGCTGATGGTTTGTAGAAAGACGAAGATAGCTGTAGTGTGGTGCCTCCAGAATGAATCTCAGATGTAAGAAAATAGACATAGTTGCACTTTATTCTTGATTTACATTGTGGGAGGGGGGACCACCCCTTGCTAGTTTTGCTTGCCACAAAAGAACATAGATTTGTTAGGAATCTCAAACATACACGGCCTTACCCTGTTCTCGCATTCTCACATCACCCTGGGAAACATGACAGAATTTGATGGTGTTCATGATTTAGGCCACAGAGAAAAAGGGGCCATTTCCCTATGCAGCCAGTCGGAGGCTGTGTCAGTGGTGTTGGATCTTGCCCTGAGAAGGGCCTGGAACTGGCCCTGCCTGTTTATGTCACTTGGAAATTCCTTAAATTGCTTTCCTACCATCTCTAGTAAACAACGGTCCCAGCACAGCACTCATTGCATGGGTATTCCTGGCCTCTGGGTTTCCTCAGCAAACAAAACAGTAATTGTTTTTGCTGCGTTCCTCCTAGCACCAAAAATGCCAGTGTGCTGAGGAAAAAACCTGTTGACCCACTGGATACAGGAAAGGCCCAGGGTTCAGGCTTGCGTGCATTTGATGATTATTTTCTCTGTTTTAACTGTTCTGTGGATTTTCTCCTCTTCCTTTTCGCCCCTTAAGGTTAATGCAGGTAAGCCTGAAGGAGTCTGTGGAAATCCACCTGAGAAATTTGGAGGCTGCACGGACCTGCTGCATTGATCCATGTGTTTGGCCAGGTTCCCATTCGCAGTGACCCATACTTGTGTATCCCAGACACAACTCAGCTTCATGTTGCCACCACCCCTCTGCCCCAGCTATTGCAGTGAGTGTGAATGTTGCTGGAGGTGCTGCAGTGAAGGCAAGTATTGCAGTGTGCTGCGGCTGCCCTCCTCACCCTTTCGGTGTCCCTGCAGCCAGTTCCCTGGTGCAATGTCGCTTCAGGCTCCATTGATGTATGTGTTGAAGCAACAGGCATGCTCCCCTCCAGCCTAATGACCTCCTTGTTTTGTGTTACTGCAGCGTCTGTGTTTCTATGAAACTAGGCAACTCATTAAGTGAAAACCTGCGTAGGCCACAGGTGCATGTACAAGTTTGGCAAGTCTGGCTGCAAACACATGACGCTACTTTTGGAAGTCATTTAGTCCCAACAGTGGCAACTTACCCCCGTAGTCAGTAGGAACCACATTTCCCACGCTTTCGGGTACCTCCCTTTTGATGCACGGCTTGCTGATGCTTTGCACATTCATGTGTACTCCCTGCCCATTTGTACACACAACCTGAAGTGTATTTTTCTCCAAGTTTACCTTTAGGGAGGCCTCTGTCAGCAACTCTAGAGCTCAGCTTTGTTACCTCACGTGGGCTGTGTCGTTCTCAAAGAGACCTGCTGATTCCAGTTGAAACCAAAAATTCTTTAAAGTGGTCCTGTTTCAGAAGACTAAGCACAGTTATTCTTCTATATGCTTTTAAGAATAATTTTAGCTCAATATGCTCCACCTGTACCAAATGCAGGCTGGTTTATGCACAGACAATAGATAATGTGTATTGTTCCCACTTGGAGTTACTGCACCCGTAGCATGTCAGTGTTAGGAGCACTGCTGTGATGGGCATCCAGGCAGCTAGCTCTGGGTGGATATTTACAACGCACAGGGAGCACACTGCTCTTACAGTAAAGTCTTCCTGCAAACAATGCTCAAGGAAATAATTTGGGATCCTTTACAGTCACCAACTTTGTGTAAAGAGCAAACTGAGAGGTAGCGGTGTGTGGACTGCAGTGGGGATAGGTGTCCAATGAGAGACCTTCTGCCTCGCTCTGAGGCTCCTTCCTGAGCCAAAGGTAGCAGGTTCCTAAATTCCACAGTAAAGCCAAACTTTCCCAATAGATGCAAGCTTTTTGCTAACTGCAGACTGGGCTGTGAACAGGATGAAAAGATTTCAGTGTAATTGCTTTAGGCCTTTTTCCAGACCCCTGGCTTGGGACGGAGACAGGAAAAAATCCCCTGTCAGGCAAAGATCCAGGATGAAATAACATCCAAAAAAGACTTTTGACAGGAGACCAGGACAGTCCCAATAGTCCTGGCCTGTTCCAGCCAAGAAGAGATGCCGGGTCACCTTTGGCTGACTAACAGTGTCACTTTACTGGAATTACTTGTGTCTGGTGTTACCAAATGGCTACGATACCCTCACCAAGGGTAGAACCTTACTGTGTGCAAAGCATTTTTGCAGACAGCTCCACGCTGGATGATCTAAGATGACCAGGATTGTGAACAAGGAACTATTATTATTATTTCCTTTAAAAAATAGGAAACTCGTGGACAGAGTCTTTAAATTAGTTGCCTAGAGTCATGTTAGAAGTGTGTGCTTTTACCACTCCTGTCTAGCTCAACACCAGTGGCTGAACTTGTAGACTTTCATATTGAACAGCCTGAATCTCTTCAGCTTGATCCTGACTTCACATTAAAGGTGATAAACAATGCAAATTAGAATAGTAAAACAATAAGCTGAAGACTCAAAAACCACCAGGATGAGACAGTATTGTATTGTGTTTTGTAGATGCTCTGGTATGGAGCTCTGTGTCAGATGAATAGAGGCTAACTGAATATGACGCTAACTTTTAAATAGGTTTGCCAGGGAGAATCTAGGCAACAACAAACTTGTAAACCTGACTTGATTTCTGAACAAAGTAGATAGTATAATGAAGAATAAGATCAGGAGGACATGGAATATATGAGAAGAGTCAGTATCACTTTTACAAAGGAAAGGCATGCTTTGCAAGCCATTAGGGTTCTTTGGAGTCAGCAAGCCCATAATACTGAATATGTGGATTTTCAGAAAGAAGTAGATTTTCAAAAGAAGTGGAACTTCCAAAAGTTCCTAAACTGCAGGGAGCTCCTTTCAGGATTAAATTATTGATTAAAATATAGGAGGAAAAAAATGATTGATTAAAATATAGGAGGAAAGAAAGACATTGTTTTTCCAATGGAAATGGAAGTCACAATGGAATTCTGCAGGGTCTGTGGTGAGATCTGTGCTGTTCCCCATGCTCATATGATCTGAAAGGAGAGTGAACAGCGAGGTGACAAAATTAGAAGATAATACAAAATTGTTCAGTTTACCTGAAAAGGAACATTATTGTAAAGAACTGTGGAAAGATCTGAGGTGTCTGAGTGACCAAACAGCAAAGTGACAGATGAAATCCTGTGCTCAAAACATGTAATACTGCCAAAGAGGAAAATAACTTTTGGACAAGTGGTTTGCAATGAACAAAAGAAGTACTTTTTCACACCGCACATAATTACTTTATGGAGTTGGTTGTTACAGGGATCTGTGGAGGCCAAGAGTGTAAATAGAATAAAATAATGACTGAAGAAGTTAAAGGAAGAGAGGAGTAAAAGAATGGTGTCTCTTCACTTTGGAAGTCCCAAGCATATGCTGATGATATACTGGTTTACATGGGGCATGATGTGGGTAGTCATTGTGTCTCTGTCCTGCTCCTTTCAGGAAATGATGCCTATTGCCAGACACAACATGAAAAGAATTAGGACAATATTCCAGATTCAGACCTGTGATTTAATAAGATCACAAATCAATCAGTGAATTGACCATAGCTTGAAGAGGAGATAAGAATACTGTCATAACAGGCCTTGCCTCAGATGCAGGCTGGAGCACCCCTTCTACTTCACTATACTCAGGGTGATGCTATTCAAAATCTTTTTATATTAGCCCCATGTCTGAACCTACTCTGAGTTTGAACTCAGACCTAAAAGCAAAAAAAAATCAGTGAGGGCCAAATTTTCCAAGGAATTCAGCTGACATCTGGCTATCAAGTGGCATCCATACCGTAAAAATAGAGTTAGTAGGTATTAATCCTTTGACTAATCAGGATAGATACTGTGGAAAGGAATCTGTGCATCCCTGCAATTTATTTTTTTTCAATGTGAGGAAAAATGATGTGCTTAATACGCTTATTTGTTAGGCTTTAATATGCTACTCTTGACAAATACCATCATGTCACAGTTCGTTTACTGAACGCTACATTGAAGCCTGTCCCAAGAGAAGGATCACTAAGCTACATCCTTTAGTTATATTCTCCTCCACAGTAAAGTATGGGAGTTTGTATAATTGTGCTTCCAGACTGATAGTCCAGTCCTCAGAGGTGACCAAGTATTTACTGTTGAACTAGAGAGTCAGTGAATGTTAGACAGAATAGTAGAAGGGCAAATCTTCCCAGTGTATAACCCAGGAGATTCAATCAGGAGAGAATGGAGAAACAGCATGGCTCCAAGAGCATGTCGACCTCAGCTGTAAAATCTCTTTAGTAGATGGAAGGCCTCATTTTCCAGTGTGACTAATCAGTTTTGTGCCGGTGCAAATCTGTTGGCTTCACGGGAAACTCTATTTATGGATTCAAGTTAAATTTTTCAGGCTGAACTTTTTTTTCCTGGCTGCACTCATGAAGTAGGGGAGGTGTTGATCCCTCTTTCTATTCAACAGATAGCAGTCAGTGTGCTTGCCTGTGATATGGGAACCTGGAATTCAAATCTTGATGTTCCCCCGCATTTCAGAGGGTGCCCTCACCCCTGGAGGTGCAGGCTGTTTTTTCAAACTTCCATTTCACTCCCAGTTTCCTCTGTGCATGTTTCTTCACTCTGTAGAAAATGTACCTTGAAATTAGATGGAAGTCCATATCCTACCTCTCAGGGGGCATTCAATTTATCATGAAATTATAGAGCCATTTTCTTTCCCTTTGGTTTCTGAGTACTTAAATATTTTATAGCGAAATGGAACACCAGTAGGATAAATTGAGAGCAATTCTATATATGTATCATGTCACCTTCCCTTCTGAGTATAATACAAAAAATTATTCAGGGAATATCCAGAAGTGAATTCCCTGCCCTCTGGGTTATCGGTTAATTAGAGAGACTTGTTCTGCCTCACTGGTTTGGTAGATGGGGCCTAAGACTAGCCCTTCATTTGCATTGCTTTTTGCTAAATGCCTTGAATAGGATCTTTTTTGTTGTTTTACTTTTTATTTGTTGAACAAAACCTTAAAACATTTAAATTCCACTTGGACTGATCTGTAACTTCTTTTTTGATTTGACTGTCAAACCAAAATCTCAGCTATTTATTTAAACCCGTATGAAACTGAGACACAGTCTTTATCTGCTTACTTGCACCAGGCTTGTGATAATATAAAATGACTACCCATACCACCACTCAGTAAGTTTCCTTATCAATGTCACTTCCCATAAAATTTGCCATTGTAACTGTTTTTAATAAAGCTTAGCATTTCTTTTTCTTGATATATAGCTTTTCGTTCTATTTCAGCTTATAGGCAGTACTTCAAATGAGTCCTTTTAGTTCAGTAAAGTAAATGGGAGCTATGTGTAACTCTACTCTACTGTGTTCAACATTATTTAATACCTTTCAGTAGATGTCTTTGCTGCACTAAAATCTATTTGCATGCTAATGATTTTGCCTGCTACAAGTTGGCTGCATTCTTTTTTTTTTTTTCCCAAAGGAGTGAAGTTAACCTATTTGCTTCAATCCAAGCAGCCATAAGTATGTATACTCACAGGTCTTTATATGGTATAACTCTTCTTACTCCACTGCACGTTGCCCATCGCCAGAATAAGTCACAGCCTTGGGATCTTGCTGCATCCACAGCTGCTGCCAGACTCTCATTTAATGCACGCATCCGGCCCAAAGGTTTCAGCCATTACTCTCAAGGGCAACACTTCTGTACTTTTTCATGTACTCGTCACTTTTACAGTAGCAGCAATATTGCTGCCTCCTCTAGGGAAGTCCACTGAGCAGCTGCAGCTCTGGCACAACTCTCTGCCAGCCTCTTGAGTGGTACAGGCTATTGGGTGCATCTCATACCTTAATCCAAGTTTCTGTACTGGCTTCCTCTTTGCTTTCCAGAGCAGCTCGTTATATTGCAGAGGAATTTGCTAATCAGAGTGACTTAGCTGAGTGCTGATGAAACTGGTGCCTCTGCTGTTCTTGTGGTCATTGCTGCTGCAAATGTTTGTGTTCAGTCCACATGTTTTAGAACTGCTGGTTTAACCCATTTTCAAAATACTGTTTTTCAGATAAAAGCACTGAAATCTCTGTATCTGTGAAGAACATGTGCCTGCAATAGCAACCACCATATAAGCTTTGATTAAACTAATGGGTGATGAGATGCTCAGATTACTGAGGTTCCACTGTTAGAGACAGGAAACTTTTCTCATATCCCCTTTCTTGCTGGATATTTTCAGCCTGTCTATCCCCAAAACTGAACTCTTGTGGATTGATGGCAGGATGTTCTTAGACGAAAGTCCCACTTCTGCCATTTGTTCCTTTCGGTAGGTCATTGGACCCCAGAGCTCAGATTTGTATCAATTTCTTTCCCACTGTAAGACCAAGCCAAACTGTTGCAATGATAGGGGCTACAGAAATTACACACTTGCAGAAGAGTACTTTCCAGATACAGTAACTAATAGCTTTTTCACTCATTGCAGGGTGCTGCAGTTGTTTAGAGAAATGATGAGAAAGGTTCATAATCTACACCAGGCAATCACAACACAATGGACATGGCACTGCACACAGGTCAGAAGCACAAAGGGATGCTGTCCCTGACTATCTACAGTGGCGGGGACCTGATCTCAGGGAGGTCAGCCTGACAGCCATCGCCACAGCCAAACTAGGCAGAATAAAGGCTGGCTTTGAGAATTTGTGGGTTTATGCATGCAAACCAAATTTGACTTCTACTTCAACAGGCAAAATAGGCATCAATTCTACCAGCAATTGCAAATCTAGATGACAGCAGGCACTTACCGAGCTCCCTAAAGACTACTAATTGTTTATCTGGATATCAGTGGCACTCTGAATACCACATAAGTTTTTTAAGAGCCATAGCCTGCAATTATTATAGACTTAAGTTTTCAGGCTTTTAAGAAAAGAACTGTGTCACAGTTCTTTGTGCTTTAATTTATTACTGAGTAATACTGGCCTAGTGAGAATCTGATACTTATCTTGCAGCTGTGGTTGACTTCGCGGGCCTAATTTTAAGCCAGGGGTTAATGACAGATTGTGCACTTTGTTCATTTCTTCAGGGCATAAATAATCTAAGGAACATAAAGACAAAGCAGAATCTCTTATTCCTCCCTCCCTTTCGTGTAACCCACTTGAAATCACTGATATATTCCTGATTAGTACTGTCACAAGGATGAAGAGACTCTGTTCCTGCCCAGTGAAATGACTAGGGTTCCTCTGTTCCCACATTTCAGGAGCTGTATGAGGTCAAGGACTGAGCTAGGCACCCTGGTTTTCCCCCCTCTTCTTTTCATATGTCTTGACCCCAGCTGAAGAACAACAGCCTCACTGATTCACCAGATTCTCTGGGAGTAATGTAGTATGCCAGCTGCAGACAGAGCTGACACCTACCTGAAAGCATCTTGTATTAATATGGGGAAATGTGTTATTGGTGGAAATCAGGCTTGATGTGCCATTTGAGAGCCATTTAGGTTGTTTCTTAGTCTCTCTGCATTGACTATGCGGCTCCATTGCTCCTGCTCGTGCTCTGGCCTGCTTTCATCTCACTGGTGGATTTTCCTCCTGACATCAGGAATATCAGACTCAAGAGAAATAGACTCCTCAAGCTTTTCAGGCTGCCCTTTCCCAGCAGTGGCATGTGCTGGCAATGGCTCAGAGGGAGCAGGACTGAGCCAGCCCCAATGAATGCTGGCATTGTTATTTTTGACAATCTTCTCATAGCTGTCTGAAAGAAGAGAAAAGATAAAGTTGAAATGTTAATTGTTTCCTACAAAAGCTGCTAAGGAGTTTCTTGGCTTGGCACTTGGGGACATGTCCAAGGCTTTGACAGGCAGTGAAAGCTATTTTGAAACCTGTTGGGTCTTTAGTTGTTTTTCCTTTTCCCCTCAGATGTTGCTTGACAAAAAACAGCCCTCACATGAAAAAGAGGTGCAGTCAGAGGACAGGGTGGGAGCCAGACACTTGCTACCTGTACTGTGGCACTAATCCCCTCTCTGCTGTTGGCACATCCCTCTGGTTCCATATGAGCATCTTCTATAATGGGCTGTACAATAGGAATAATCACACTTAATGAGCTAGGCTTGGGTAATGGATGTGTTTTCCTGGCTTGCAAAGACATGGTGCAGTCACCAGCCTGAGTGCACCCATGAAGAGGGCTGCACTTGCAAATCCCTAGGGCAGGGCAAGTAGTAACTCCCCACCATGTGCTGTGGGGATGCTCCCTTATCCTCACTTTTGGTTTGAGTTAGTTGCTGGGGCTCTGCAGAAAATGTGCAGATCAGTTTGTGTAGGATGTGCTACATTAGAGCTACTGGTCCTTGTGCTCTCCACTGGCTTACTTCATCTGCCATCCATGGACACCTTCCTCCTCTGGAGGCGATGGGGGCCCAGTTGGAATTGGTGAGATGCAAGACTTCAGCTATAAATGTCTTGTGGCATCTTCATGGCAGCCTTCAGCTAGTGTATCGGGGCGTGAATTGTGAAAGACCAGGACTCTGGGTTTCTCAAAAAGGAACAGAGAAGACATTCAGAGCAAGACAAGTGGGGCAAGGCAGGTTGGGAGAGTGCTATGGGAAAGTGAGAATTGCTACCAAACCTGTCCTTTGAGGCACTGACTCTTTACTCTGTTCACCTGCCTCCCCTGTAGCCTTCTTCTAAGTTTTGGTACAATGTTTATTTTCTGAAATAATTAAAACTTGAACAAATCTTTAGAAGGAGATTATTCATGTTGCCTCTCACAAGAGTCTGTTTTCCCACAAGCATCCCATGAATTTTGTGTCAAATATGAAACAAAGTGATGAGTTTTGCCTTCTTTTGAAACTGGAGGAATATAGGTCACGTCACTTTACTCCCATTGGCAAGTAAAAAAAAATCTATGCCAGGGACCTCACTTGACCTAGTTGTCAATCCTCTCATGAAACACACACCACAGTCACATAATTCATCTAACTCCCCTCGCCTGATTTTGGGTCCTCATTGCCTCTTCTCAAAGGAAAGCAAGCACTGAAGAAGTAAAAATTAATTGTAATAAAAACACGGCTCAGGACAGAGCATGTACTTGGTAGATTACATCAGTTCTAGCTGGAGAAGCAAAACTTGATGGCCTGACACACAGCCATCAATAAAAATCCCTTGTAGGGATTTTTGGTGACTATTACTCCATGGTAGTCACCACTCTTATTAGCATGCAGGAATGTTTCTCTGTATATCTTCTGTGTCATCCCATTCTCAGCCAACTGTGTAAGCAAGTGCTCCTATTGAAAAAAATAATGGTGAGGATTGCTCATGGCCTTTAATTTAAGCACACACTTAAGCTCTTGCATGGCCTCGCAGTGCATAGCACCTTGCAAGATCAATCCCCTAGCTGTTCTGTTGTTTCCTCACATTATGGGTCTTGTGTGGGATGCTGGGAACGCTCTGCATGAAATTTACTGACAGTGTGATTTGCATGAGTGTCTGATTAAAAATAATAAACCCTTTCCTTTCAAACATCACCCCTTGTCCGTTCAATGCAACAAGAAATTAAGCTGACATCCTTGACTTTGCTTCATACTGAGGTTTTAATAAGGCTGGAGATGTGCGAGTATCAGATTACTTCTCGGTGAGAACCAAATAGTTATTTCCTGAGGGCACTTGCCCTACTTCCAATCATAGTAAGTAATGTAGTCTTCAGATGACAAAACTAAATCTTATCCTTCATGCATTAACAGTTCTGTTATAGCCAGGGCTTATCCTGTTTTACCCAGTTACACTAATGACTCCAGATTCTGAGAACTTCTCAGGATGGCTGTGGTAATTGCTGACAAAGCTGCTTTTATTTAGAAACCGGTTTTCCTTGAATCCCTGAAAGCATTTTTTTGGAACGGAAATATCTGTGACGTGGAACAAACAGATAAATTTGGAGCTTGTTTGTTTATTAAGGCCAGTGCTTAATCCTGACTGCTCCATTGTAAAGTGTGTATATCACAAGGCCTGTGCTGAAATCATTTTACACCTAGGAGCTGATTTTCCTTAGGCTATTGACCACTTCAGCATTTACATCATATAGATGCATATGACTTGAAGCAAGGAAGGCAGAGGTTATCTCCACAAAGATAACAAACCTACCTCCCAACCTGCACAGCAGCTCTGCCACACACCACAGCTGATGCCTGGAAATTACAAGAAACTAATGATATTTGATGTCAGCAGTGCTCCCAGTGATCTCACTGCACTAGTTTGTCTTGCTTTGTGGTGTGCGTGTCTCAAACGGCATTCAGAAGATAGAGTAACAAGCCCATGAATAAACAAAAGGTCTTACTGACGGTGCATCCCTGCGGTAGGCCCTGAAGATTCAGCCTGACTCTGCAGGATTTTGTGTAGGTGTTTCACCACACAGCTCATAGCGTGTCCACAGAGCTGTCCTTCCCATGCAGGGGACAACCAGAGTAGCAGTATGCTTGCTGCGATGCTCGGCATGCCTGTCTTTGCAGCACCTCCTTGGGTGGACTGGTCGTCTTCATTCATCCTAGGGACAGAATTGAGGGACTCATCCATTGAAGTGCATAGAAAGAATCTGACTGCCTTGTGTGGACTTTGTATCAGGTCTGACATTACTAATTTTACTTGAGGTAGTAGGAGGGAGCAGGAGGCTGCAGTTTTTTGATTCTTGCTACAAGTTCCTTGGGTCTGCGAATCTGACTTGGCTGTGGAAGACATTTTAATGGAGTGGTGGTGCAGTGGGCTCTGGGGGACAAAGTTTTGGTTCATGTGTTTATGTAATTTATTAAAAAAATCTTGGCTCACAGTTTCCTCCAGATTTCTCTTTCCATGGTGTAGTCTCAGATTTCTCCCTAGTTTCCTTCTCCAGTCATAAGTTTCTCAAAGCATTACCTCTTTCATTAATTGTTTGGTCCAGCACCCTTATAAGCAATGAACTACTTGTTCCTTGTTAGTGGTTAGATACTTGCCATTCAATGGACAAGTCCACCCAGCTAGGTGTGGACATAGCTTCATCAACTGCAGGGACAATTAACACTAGACCATTTATCTTGGCATAATAATGATGATGACTGAAGACAGACCTGTGCAGTCAGTGCTCTTTTTCATACAGGGCTTAGGTGGTGGGACTGATGGTGCTTGTAGCTGATGGGGTTCTGTAGCTGATCTTCACAAACAGCAGTGTCTTAATTTGTTTTAGAGCACTCCAGAAGGTTTACACTCCATGCACAGGGATGCACTTGGCTTTGGCCAGCTTTGACGTCAGCAATTTCTATGAAAACTATTTTCTTGTTGAGAAAAAATGCAGGGAAATGCATTTGTGATGTCAAGAACTACTATCCCTGACTCCAGGCAGCCTTCCAGCTCCCTGCTTCCAGAGGTCAGTTTTCTTCACCTGGGAACTTCCCCAGCACAGGTGGTTCCTCCCATGCCACAGGGCTCATGTTACATCTTGCGTTAACTCTTCTCATTTGCTCAGGGTAATGGAGACTCAATAGGCAGTGCTCGTCCATCAGTAGAGTTGTGGGATCCTCATGTCCTGCTTTCTATGGAGGAATATATTGCAGTAATAACACTGGCATGTGCCTCCTTTCTCTGTGGACCTACCGAACACACGCTTATAAGAAGTACTGTGCCCTGAGAAAAGACACAGGGGCAAAGAAAGGACTCAGAGGGCCCATGAACGTTACCAAGGGTTACTGGTGCTGTGTGACAGCTGGCTGGGCTGGCTGGAACAAGCTGAGGGGTGTTAGTCTACTCTCTGAGAACAGAGACTCTTTTGGCTGTGCTTCTGCGTTTAGCTTCAAGCTCAGATTAATACGTGGTCACAGAAGCTTCTGTTCCTGCCCCCAGCAGAGTTTTGCATTGTTATTCAAAGCAGTTTTCACCAGTGCAAGATCCTCTTGTGAGTGGAACAAAACAGCAGCCCACGCTGTCCTGCGAGACTTGGAGGGCTTTGGGTCATTCAACAATTTGCAGCACTCCAGAAGATCAAATTTCACTGTAGAAAAATTCAAAAGTAAATGAAGCTCTGTCTTGAGCCTCTAGACTAAGTGGATAGATAATGAATGCAGTATTTCCAGCAAATAATGTGGGCATGGGCAAATGACAGGGTGTAACTGAGATCTGCCATACCAACCTTTGCCACTCTATGCTCTTAGTCCACCCATGGTGGCCTAAAATGTTCTTTCCCCCTTCATTTGAATTTCACCTATTTTTCTGCTTGCAAAATAACTGTATGAAGACTTTCAAAACATTCATACTCCAAAATACACAGTGAGTGTTCGATATAGGTTCATTTTAGCTGAGTATAGGCAATTGGCCAAGACTACTCTGTGCATTACTGGTTGTTCATTGTCAGTGTGGGATGTTGGACACTGGAGGCACATGGTACCATTTTTGCAGACGGACTGGCTGCCTCTGTAACCAGCACTCCACAGTGGAGGAGACACTGCAAACATTTATAACCTGAGCTAACTCCTGAGCCTTTCTGGAAATATTCTTGTGAATTAGATCTTGCTAGTCTAAAGAGTGCACAAAGCAAACAGAGAAGATTATGAAAACCATCAAAGCAAACTTGTGGTAACTCAGGCAGTTTGGATTACTGTTAATGAAAATGTCACTTTTTATTACAATTTTAACTCTAATTCACACTTTAGCCACATTCAACAGAAGAGCAGTTATATAGACCTGTCAAACAGAAACATCCTTAAAACTTCCTTTATTTTGTGAAATAGACACTTTTGAAACTTGGCCATGTGATTTGTTGCTGTTGGCTAAATTCTTTATGTATCCAAACTAATTTATTCTGTAAGTTTATGGGAACCTACTGGCACACACTGTGCATTGAACTGGAAAATTACAATTTTTCTACAGCTGTTGTAAGAAAATGAAGACACGTTTCTGATGGACAAATATGTTTGGAGGTTGGAGAGTATTTCTGTTACTGATCTGTGGCTTGTTCACAAAAGATTTCATACAAGACTGAAATCCCCTTCTGTGCAATGAAATTTGTAGGAAGGATTTTGCAAGGAAGTTGAAGTAGTAGCAGGGATTTTTTTTTTGTAAGCTGACGGTTCCCAGTGTGAAATGGTCATTGTACAAAGATTTGAGAATGGATGCTGGTCTTTCAGCTTTTACATTTTTGTCTTTGGAGGAATTAATCTGAATAATGATGGAAGTATTGAAGTAACATTTGAAAATAACATTAGGATGTCTACAGTGAAGTAATTATGAAGGCCTTTTCTACACCCAAGTAATGTAAAATGCATCATACCCATGTATCAAGAGCTCCTAAGGTTTTTTAGTATGTAAAAGTTGTAGCAGGATTGGACTGCTTTCTATGGACCTATTTCTGAGTTGACTACTCGAATGGCTGGAAAGTAATGACTTAATTCTGAAAGCAATTTAGATGGGTTTCCACTGTTTCGCCAAGGAGCTGGCTGATGAACTGTGATTAGCTGCAACTGAATAGGTGTGGGTTTGCTCTGCTGTAGCCTTACAGCAAAGCTCAGCTTGATCAGACTGTGGACAGATCAGATGGGAACCATCCAGGCCTGAGCTGGGCTGATTGGGCATGGTGAGACAGGACTTAATTCAGCTCTTTACTATAGAAATATGTGGGGTGCATAACTTGCTGGGGTGGTGTCTGCAGCTTGGTCTTACAAATTACCACAGCATCCACTCTATTTTATGAGGGATGGGCAGAAAAAAAGTTACTGGCTGTAATTTAGACATCTGATGTAAAAGTCTCATTGGATGTCTAAACCAATTGGGGCAGAAGGTCCCAGTCTCCGTTGCACAGAGGATCCATATGGTCTGGCAGAGGGAAGCAGAATGCCTGATAAAGCTCAGTGCTGACCAAGTATGCTCAGTTGCGGCTTCAAAAAGATTGGCGTGGTGGAAGCTGTAACGCAAGTGTGAAGGCAAAGGTCAATGAATGTGGACTAGTGAAGACGTAGTTCAAGTGTAAATAGCTGCAGGTACAGCCAAAGTTGAAAGACCATCTGCAGGCAGCCTGCAAACCAGTCTATGGTCAGCTGAGGCTGTGAATTTCAGCTCAGGAAAATCCCTGTACATGGAGGCAAGCTTTCTCTTTTGGGATGGGCACTTTCCCCTGGGAATGACAAGGTATTTGGAAACTGAAATGCAAAGACACTTCAGGAAACCTTTCTGGTCCAAAAAAATTACAAGGTGTTCCTTGAGATAAATGACAAGCTACACACACTCTGCACACAGGCAGAAATAACACTTACTTGTTTTGCAGGATGAACCATATTTTTTTTTGTCAGCAATTGTGTCTTTGTGTCAGCAAAACAAGCAGTGAGAGCTCACAGTTTAATTGATTTCAAGGCCTCCTTTTGCCTGGATGGAAACTGGCGTGTTGACTACTTGCCCTTGTGTGAGGTAATCTGTGAATTAACTCCTTGCAGGTGTTACCCAAGTCATTGCACTGTGTGGCTGGACACAGTGCCATTTCCTAAGAGCTACCAGCCTATTTGGCCAATTATTGGGGAGAGTATGCGTGCTTACTTTTTTTACATGGGTTTGTCCTTCTGTTGATATTCCATTTACTCTGCAGACGAATGAAAATCCCTTTTTAGTTTCCAAGCACTGTGATAATGTTATAGTGTCCCCAGGTATGCCACATTCTGCTCAGAAAATAGCAAGTAGTAGGACAGTATCTAAGGTGTCTGCAGCAGATACAGCACAGGATGGGAGCTGACAGGTGGCTGACGTGGAATGGCAGAGGAAGAGCAAACATCTTCTGGGATTTAATTACGCTGCTTCATTGGAAGGATGGTGTTACCCAGCAGAGACAAGGGACCACCTTGCAAAGCGGATTGTTGAGGTGAGTTTCCACGGTTCTCAGTGCAGTGCCTCCCCAGGGAGAGGGCTCCTCCATGCTGGGGAAAGTCTGGGGTTCAGGCAAATTAAGTGCAGTTGAAAGCGGCAAGTACTTTCCTATTATCTGCTGGTCTTGCTCCTACCTGAATGCTACTCATGACCTGCACTGATTTATGTTGCTAGATGTTACTTGGGAAAGATTCTGCATGGAAAATTACGCACTTGCCATATAGCAATTAGGGGTCTGTCAGTAGCTAGTATTCTTATTTATGGGTGGATACACGGCTCAGTAACACCAGGAAAATGCCTTGAGTTAAGATGTTTTGGAATGTCTAAGGCCACTGTGGATGGAAATGCTCACTTCACCTGTCTGTTAAGGTACCTGTGTTAAACCAGGTAAAACGTTCTGCAACAACTCTTTAGGCTTTAGAAACAACAACAACAGCCACTAGTACAGAGGAAAAACTCTTCCTGAACCCTTCATTGCCCTTTTCCATGGAAATGGAGATTCTTTTATTGAAAGAGAGGTAGTGACAAGCCTATGGGGTGAAACATCCATCCCTCCCACTCCCAGCACTGATGAGTAAGTGTTGAGCAGTTTTATATGTGCACCTTTTCCTTCAGACCTTCTGTGCTGCACAAGTGGGGGTGTGACCTTTTCCTTCACATGGATCATTGATTTCCACACTTGATAATGCAGGTCTTTCCTCTGCCCTTTGACACCAAATTAAACTTTAATTCCGATGAGGGTGGAAGGACTGCTGAGTGGGGGTTCTGCTGAACGCTCAATGAGATCTTCTGGGAGTTAATTACACTGCAGGCCTCTTGTCCTCGCAGCTCATTAAATCCTGTCCCCCTCCCTGGTCTGCTATTTCCAGCTAAAGGCAGCTCCTTCTCCCCAAGGCTGCTATCTTTCCTAGATAATAACTGCAGCTTGCCTGCTCCTTTTGCTTTTTTATGGGGAAGGCCTCTCTTGCTGATAGCAGCTTGATTTGCATGCTGTCAGAAAAACTTATCAGCATTGCCATGAAGGACAGTAAAACAAACCGGTCAATTAGTCATGTACAGCTCATTTTGATTCTTGTGATTAGTTATTAACATAAGTAAACAGAAACCCACTTCAAACTTTGTACTTTTAAAAGGCAAAATGAACAGCCTATTAGTACTTTGGGGCAAATAAGAACAAGGAGATCAATGGCAGGCGTGTAATTCATCACAGTAATTAAATGGGTTTAAATACTGTACTAATCCCAAGACTGCTCAGGAAGCCCTTTTTTTTTAATATCACGGGGGGAAAAAGCAGGCAGTGGGACATAATCCTTCCATCTCCAGAAAGTGAAACAGAAAGTATTTCATCAGCTCAATTTTTTTCTCCACAGCAGTTTTATTACATGCTGTCCTCCCACCCCGCTCATCTAACCGCTGAAGCACTCTGTGCCAGGATCTAAATTCTCCTAGGTCAGCAGCTTCCACCTGCTCTGCACAAATGAGCAGTACCGTAAGGGTCCTTGCTCTTGCACGCAGAAAGCGGCAATTCTTGCTGTATGTCCAGTTTTGTTAAATCTCAGGTGACCTTTCTGCAGCACATTGGCTGCTTTGATGCAAATGCAGGGCTCCTAAGCGTTGGAGGTGAGCCTGCATTTACTGATTCTCTTCTGGACTTTGCCTTAGACTTTGCTTCTCACGGCTCTGGGAGGTTGGTTCCCCATGCTGTGGAGAAGAGGACTCCAGCTATACATTTCCGAAATGAATTTTGTTCAAGCATATTCTCTGTACAGTATGGCTGACCACAGGCATTGCACAACCACAAGGCAGGCTTTGAAAAATCATGAGACGAGCTTGTAAATCCTGACATTTATTTTGTTTTTAAAGTGTTCTGAAGTTTTTTACTTGTCTTCTAGGAAATCAGTTGTCTTTCATGATATTTGCCAGACTGTTTTCCCACAGCATTTTCTTGTAAACAGAAACTGAAATTATCCCAAAATCACATGGCTTCAGGAACCTTTAAGAAAGATACTAAATGTGCCCATGTGAAAAGACATGGCGAGGAGGGATCTATAAAGTACAGTGCTTTATCGCTAGAAGTAATCCTCTTATGAAGTCATTGCAAACCTGCGTTTATAAATATAATACATCATCCATTTTTTAGAAGATCCTGACGAGGACAGTTCACGCCACGGATACCATTCAAAGGTTTGACCTTTTCACGAACGTCACAGGATCCAGGTTCTTCCAGCTCTTAACAGTACCTAACATCCCTGTGCCCCAACCCTTCCTGTCTCTAGTGCTCTGTAGTAGCAATCTGGATGCTGCCATTTTATACATATCACAAAACTCATGGAATACTCTAGGTTGGAAGTTTTGTCTGGAGGTCTCTAGCCCATACCCCTGCTGAAAGCAGGGTAAACTGCAATGTTGTATCAAGTGCTCAGGGTGTTTTCCTGTCAAATTTTGAAAATGTCCAAGGATGGAGAATGGAGATCCCATGATGCCTCTGGGCAGACGGACATCACCAAAACTGAGCCTCAGAAAGGAGCAGCCTCAGATTATAGACAAGTTAGAATTTTAATCTTGATAATTATATAGTACTCTTGGATAAGAAGACAGGGAGCCAATAAATAGCTCATTTTTGCTTTCCCCTGGCTGGCCAAAATCAGTTGGGGAGGGGGAATTCAGAAGCAGATAGTTGTGTACATTGAGATTTTTGAACATAATTTTTAGTCTTTAGCTTTAAAGCCTAAGGGAAGGCTTCCATGCATGGGAAGCAATATCACAGTATGGAAAAAGTCAACAGAATTAATTCAGTCGGAGGAGTCATTCATCCTACAAAAAACAAATGAACATTTTTAATCCCTTGTTTTCTTCCTCATTAACACGTGACTATTTCTTAGCCTTTACCCTGTAGCTAGGAAGAGAGACAAGAAGTTGCTTGTTTAGCTGTCAGAAATACCAGTCCTTGGCTAGCTAGAGAGGGTTGATCATGCATGGGAATCTGTCTCTCTCCATCCAGAGAATGATCAAAGGCAATCTGGTTTAGCCCCCTGCATCCACAGTCCAGCACTGTTTGCGCTCATCTTCCACAAACACCATCACTCAGCAGCAGCTGCAGGAAATCATTAAAAAAGCGAAACTGAAAAGAATGACATAAAAAGCATGTTAGAGATTCCCCTTTTTGATAAAGATTAGGTTTCTTTTGGCTTCACTAATCATTGAGCAGGACCAGCTGTCACTGTGGCTATGGAAATGATCCCGCTCTTTGCATTCTGGGTGTTTCATATGCCATCTCCATGGTCCCATAAAGGGAGCAGTGGAGACAGGCTTGGAAACCATCCATACTGAGCTCTAGTTACCCCAGTAGCAGCAATAAGCTTCAACCTGGTTGGTGGCTACAAGAGGTGTAACGGGGTAAGCAACAACCACCTGTTTCACACCACATCTGAAATTTAGAAGATTGTGGATCTTGAAGAACATAGAGACCTGAAAGAAGCAGGAAGAAGGAGAAGACAAGTGATAATTACAGAAGTGAGAGAAAAGACAATCTGAGGTACCTAAGGAAAGACAAGAAGAGAATAGGAGAAATAAGGTGAAGGTAAGAGGATGGAAAATGGAAGCCAGCTAAAGAACGGTGAGGGGAAAATAGTTGGAGTGGAAACGTATGAGAAGCTGCAGAGAAAAACACTGGGAGGAGAGAAAAACCTGTAGTTGGGTTGTGGTTGTTTGGAGGTGTTTGAGGGAAGAAAGAGAAGGAAGAGGGTGGCACAGCACAGATGCAAAGTTGCAGCTCTGGAGAGGATAAAAAACCCACCCAGATGGCAAGAGAGAGGAAGAGAGCATTGTGCAGGAAGACATGAGGAAAAGGGATGGCAGAGGAAGAGACAGCAAAAGAGACCATGAGAGGTGGAATGAAAATGAGGGATGAAAAAAGAGAAATAGGCAAGAAAAAAACACCAGTCATGAGGTAAATGCTGGTCAGTTTTTGTTTATCCTATCTCCATTGTTATTGTAGTATGTGCTTAGGCAGAGCACTCAGGAGCAGGATTTATTTCTTTTTAATCTAAGTGTCTTTTTCAATACCGTCAATCTTCTGTTTCTGTCAGGTTTCTTACAATGAGAACCTACTGTGCCTCTGGTTGCTTCTGGCTGTATCTCTAAACTGTTTCTTTAGAACAAGAAGTCTAGGTTTTTCAAATCATAGGAGAATATGTTCAATTAAAAAAAACAAATAAGTTTTTAAGAAGAATACAGTCATTAGTGCTTATTATTTAATTGCACTACTTAGGGTGGAGGAAATGCTGAATGTATTATCTCCACTCACAGGTGGCAATAAAATTGGCATGTGGCTTAGCGAAACAATGCAAACATTAGCTGTTCTAAATTGTTGAGGGATTGAATCTGACACTTTAAACAAAAAGGACTGTGATTGGGATCTAATTTACATGTATTTGAAATGTACTTTTTCTTTGTATTGACAAAAACCTAGGTGGCACTGGAGCTACTTTTTGGGTTTTGCCATATCTGTACTGGAAAAGACTAATCTGATCGAATTCGACACTCTTACAAAAAAAGGAATTAAATCTAAGACAAATAGGAAAATTGAAACTCAGCAGGGCTCTGGACAGCAATTAGCCAAGTGCTTAAATTCAGGTTGTCATGATTAATCTTGGTGAGACGGGTCTGATTCTAAGATGAAAGTTGCAAGTTCATGGTGGAGTTCAAAGTGAGGCTATCAATTGTGCCACTATGCCTGGTACTAAAGCTGCACATATTTATGGAGCCAGCACAGCTGAAAAAGCCTGTGGGGTAGGACCCACTGTGGTACACACCAAGGTGAATCTGCAGAAGGACCCCAAATAACCCAATCATTGGTGATTTCAAGAAAATGGTTAAAATGTTTTGGTTCCTAAATGTCTGATGGAAGTTTAACCTCATATTGTTTCTGGACGAAATGTGCAACATCCACAGGCTTTATCCCACATGCTTTCCAAGTAGAGACTGATGCTAGTTCAAGAATCCCTACCCTATCTTTCTGTTGCTTGGAGCAGAAGTCCTAAAATTGCATGACTGCCTTAGAGAAATGTACCCCTGTAAGTCCCTAATGGCTAGTAAAAAGAAATTATGATTACACATAATCTTCTGCAAGTCAATGTTAAAAGCCCCTTTTAAATCCCATGATGAATGAGATAACAGTTGTCCCAGATGGGTGAAACTTTGATAAATACTATGGAACAGAATTAGGGTACAAAAATACTTTCATCATTCTCTGATTCAAATATGATTATTTTCTACCTTCTTTACATCCTTGGAAACTAGTGAGTCAGCTTGTTTAAAATCAAATCAGACCAAATTCTGCTCAGAATTAATAACTGGCTGCCTTTTGGCAGCTTGCCTTCTGCATCTGATTGACTCTTTCACTCTTCACTCTGCAAATATATTTTCAGACCCACTATTGATGACAAGCAGATTGAATTATAAATCAAGGCCGTGCTCCTGGGCTGTAAGTAATCTAATAAAAGAGACAAAATGTGCAATAAAGGTGACTTCTGATGAGTGCAGATATTGATTTGGGAATTTACTCTGGTGGTATTTGTGATTACTTTTAACTGCAATATTTCCTGCTTCTCAGTGGCTTGTTATCCTGGCACTTCCTTGTGGTTCAATGTGCCTTTGAATTTCCACATCCAGACATTTCCCCAGCAGCATGGGGAAGGGACTTCTAGTTCTTCTCGCTGTCTGGAGCTGTCTCATCTTGTGACAGTTTCATCTTTGAACTCTGCATGAGCTGCCACAGAATGAGAGATCAGAAAGCCTCAGCAAAAAAAGCAGAGCTCTGCGAAGACCCAGATCTGCTTCTCTTCAAGTCAGTGGCAAAAATGCTGTTCATCAACATCCAGTCTTAGCAAATGATGCTTGTTCATCAGTTGCATGCAGGGACATTCATCACAGAATCAGCAGATACATATTAACAATACAGTGGATTGCAAGATATAAGTAAATACCACCTACAAATTCTTCATTCGTTTTTAAGCTTAATTATTTGATAACGTCAGAAGTGGTTAACTTAGTAGTGGTCAACAGCTCAATGTTCAGATAGAAATCATTAATGAGTGGTGTCCCTCAGGGGTCTGTACAGGGACCAGTACTGTTTAATATCTTCATCAATGACATAGACAGTGGGATTGAGTGCACCCTCAGCAAGATTGCAGATGACACCAAGCTAAGTGGTGCGGTTGACATGCCTGAGGGACATGATGCCATCCAGAAGGACCTGGACAAGCTCCAGAAGTGGGCCCATGTGAACCTCATGAAGTTCAACAAGGCCAAGTACAAGGTCCTGCACCTGAGTAGAGGCAACACCCCATATCAATACAGGCTGGAGGATGAAGGGATTGAGAGCAGCCCTGCAGAGAAGGACTTGGGGTACTGGTGGATGAAAAGCTGGACATGAGCTGACAATGTGCACTCGCAGCCCAGGAAGCCAAGTGTGTCCTGGGCCGCACCAAAAGAAGCGTGGCCAGCAGGTCAAGGGGAGTGATTCTACCCCTCTACCAGCTCTCGTGAAAGCCCACGTGGAGTACTGCGTCCAGCTCTGGAGCCCTCAGCGCGGGAAAGACATGGACCTGCTGGAGTGGGTCCAGGGGAGGAAAAACAATCAGAGGGGCGAAACACTTCTCCTATGAGGACAGACTGAGAGAGTTGGGGTTGTTTAATCTGAAATAACTATTTATCCCTAAATGCTATTTTCCCTACAGATTATTTTGCATTTTTTTTTGCTAGAACAGACCCCCATTTTTGCGCCCTCCTGATATCCCTCAGTAGGACAAGCAAACTTCGGGTTAAGTTTTGGTTGGGGTTTCAAACCAGTAGTAATACTGCATGTCAGCAGGATGGGCGGGTTTACCTGAAATTAGGATCCAAGTCTCACACAGTTAAAAATCACTAAGTAAGGGTGACTCCCAACCAGAGTGTGGTTATACACTGTAGCTGTCGCCTTGGTCATGCTTTCTAACAGAATGGCAAATTATTCAGTGAGTATGGAGGCTGAATCACTTCCTGGCCCCTGGAGAGAGTAATCCTATCAGGTCAGGAGGATGTGCAGGATTTAATGCTTGATGGTCTGGGTGTTGCTACTATTTATCACAAGTTCTCACTAATACTCTTCATATATGCTGCTCCCCTTTTGTTCAGGCCTCATGGTGACACTAAACTGATAAGAAAAGAGCTGTATGTCAGGAAAGTCATAACCAAAGGAAGATAAAAGAAAAAGTGAAAGGTTATGGTTTTGTTTTTCAAAGGTGAAACAAATACTTTCAGCAAATAACAGGTATTTGTGAAGTTTCAGGTGCCATGGGGTATCTGGAGCTGATTTCCCAATAGGATCCATATGGTTAGTCATCTTAGCAACGTGTTTATACAGTATTCTAATTAGGTTTCTATTTCAAATGGGCCAAATATAAATCCAGTGTCAAAGAAAAGACTGTGTCTAAATATAGCCCTGTAGGTGTGTTTTGGCTTTTTTTCATCAGAACTTTTTATAAGTATTAATTAGGAGTGTTGAAAGGAAGAGGCCACTCAAGAATCCCATGGCCACCCTGTATGGGTAAACACACAGTACTTGCATGTTCATCTTGAAATTATGTGTAATAGCATCCTGTACTGGAACAACAGCAACCTATCCTGTTTTCCTGGCAAACATTCAGATTACACCTTATCAGCCAGCCCTGAGAAAATGCTATGTCTATCTGCCAGTTTTAGCAGTTACTGCCTTTGATGATTTGGGATTGCCCACTGTCAGCAGTGTTGCTACACTGATCTCTCCATAGAAGAGAGGTACCAGTGTCCATTCCTTCTGACATTTGGCACCAGATAATGCCAGTCTTTGGGCTGACCTTGTCCTTACTGGTGAGATTCTCACTGTGCTTTGCCTGCGTGGAGCATTTCATAGGCATTCACTGGATTTGAGAAAGTAATACAGGGTGTGATCATAAGATTCCTAGAGTTCACACATTTGTCAAGGCCTGACATGAAAGAAAACAAGGTTATCTTGACCAGGCAAAGTGTTAAGATATAATTGCAAACCAGCTTAGAACAAGAGAGTGTTTAAAAACCAGGATTTCTGTTTATTTGATTTCCTCCATGTCACTCGATGTCTCAGCTGACAAACCAGGGGAGGGACTGAGCAGCACAGGCTTCCTGAATGCTCAGAGCTCAGAGCTAACCTTCAGCTTCAGCTTGGGAGCTGTGACCACTGCCTGCCCTGAGGAGCCTTCTGACAATACACCTTTCTTTTCTCTCCTTTCCTCAAAGGCAGACCCAGGTCCTCCCCCCTCCCCGACCCCGCACCTCCCCACCCCACTACACCCCCCATACTTCCTGTTTATTGTTAAACTTACTTTGTTTACTTTATTAGAAACATGGATTTAGGCTTGCACAGGGGGTTTTATACAATACAGCTTCAAAAATTAAATGTTCATACTTAAAAAAAATGTGTTTCCTTCTTGTTGAAAAAGTCTTCTTGCTGATCCAGCACTTTCAAAATGATGATGATGTATAATGCAATATGTATCCTAAGAACATAATTATAAAACAATATGTATCATAAAAATTTCTCACTAGACATGAATCGTACCAAGCGTGGTGTCTCTAATTCACTTTCAGCTTTCCATAAAAGCCACACAGAATAGTAACAACAGCTTTAGAAACCAGAGTGCTCTGTCCTTTATACCAGCTTTTGGCAATTCTAGGTGCTCATACGATTGCATGAGTTCATGTTGGGAACTTCCTCTCTAGTTCCTGCTAATGTAATAAGTTTTCCCTTCACTTTATGACAGAAGTAGATTCCTCTTACTTTATAAAACCCAATCAGTTAAATAGTAAGTAACAAGGATGCTGGAGCAAAAGACTATCCACTGAACCACAAGTCTCTTCCTTTCTACAGAAGCTTACAGAAAATTATATGGGGAATTACCTACTGCAGTGACTTGTCACTAGGTATCACAGTACTTAGCATTTCCTTAAGACAGCAGAAAACAGTGTATTTGACATGTCAGTAAAAACATTGAGGCACCTATAAAGTTATTTCACTACAAAGGTATCAGAAAATCATGGAAAATTTTCACACAAGGTCGGTTGCTGTTTTCTCCGAGAACCACTTTCTTCAATGCACAGACTAACCAAATGCATTTTCAGGCAGACCTTTGATTTTGAAGAAAATGGAAAGACGACAAAGTTCAGCTTTACTGTTGTGATACTCACCCACTAAAGTCAGTGGAAAGATTTCCGTAGATCTTGAAGAGTTTTGAAACAGGGGCTTGCAGAGAGCTCACGTTGTGTCTGTTCACAGTGACCATCTGCATCGTGCTCTGGGCCCGAAATGTCCCTGATGTTACACAACAAGTGTGCTTAGAAATGCAAAGGTGTAATTTGCAGAGAACTACAAAGAATCACTCCACCTAATAAAAGATCTTGAACCCACACCCATCTTAGCCCCATTATGGAGTTAATTTTCAACCATTTGATCAAGCACCTGAACCACATGCCAAGTGAATTTCCACAGTGTCCAGGTATAGAACTGTGTAGATGAAGCATATCAGAAATATGGATGTACCGTTTTTTGTTTGTGCTGGCATGGCATGTTCGCTTTGGGTTGGAATCACTCACTGCTCTTGTGGTTTCAAGCGTGTACAAACAATGTCATCTCCTTGACTTGTTTGGACTTGGCAGGCTCAGCTCTTGTTTGTGTCATATTATCTGTTTGTTTATTTATAAAAGTTAGGTCTTTCTTAAGCATATCTGAAATGAGCAAATTTAATTTTACAGGGCAAAGAGGCCTTGGGGCTCATTCTCAAAATGTTCATTGGAGTTATTTGGAGCAAAAGATTGTCGAACCAAAGGAGTGCAGGTTCTCCAGTTGATTCACATAAGAAACAATACTCAGTAGAGCTGTCTTGGGCACTTTCATAACATACACATTTCTTGGAAATATGCTGCTCTGCTGAAACAAACCCTGTTTCTCAGAACTGCTGCAATACTGATAAGAGGATTTCTGAGATCTAGGGCTGTCTTGTTGCTCACTTATAGAGTCAGAGGAGGTGAAATAAAAAGGTAACCCTTTTAGTCAAATGACAGGGCACAGTCATTTTCCAGTCCTGTTGTCTGACAGTGCTCAGAAAGCTTTTCTTTTCACTTAGGGTGGAACAAACCAAATCTCAAACTGAAGAGCCGCAGCAAAATAGAGCTGACCATTTCTGATCATCAGTGTGGGGGTGCCTTGCCCTGCTCTGCTGAGGGAAGTATAAAGAACATTTCTCTGAAAAATTCACTTTTCCCAGTAGCTTTAACTTGCATTGCTCTGGGTTTGTTTAAAGCTTTTAAAAACTTTGGGTTTAGGGATAAAAATGAGTTTGCATCTTTTCTGATTTATTTTGTCTGAGGTATCTGTATGAAAAGAAATCTCTTTAGTTATTGAATATTTCAACAGGAACACACTATTAGGCTCAGCACTCTGAGGCTGTAAGATGTCACAGTAACCTTTGAAATCTATTATTATGCTCAGTTTGTGGATCTGGCTCATTGACATCAGTGGTGCTGATTTACCTTGGTTTTAGAGACAGTGTGAACACATAGTCAAAAATCAGTTTTCAGTAAGGGAAATAAAGAAACACTTAGGGGATGGAACTCAGAAATTGTATATGTTGTTCCCCTTTAAGTATTTAGAAAACAGAAGAATAAACGAAGGTAAAATAACACAGTGAGAAAAGTAAATCCTGGCATTCCCCAAAGTGTAAACACTCTTTACTTGGCATCTGCTCTGTCCATCTTTTCTGTAGCTGGAAGCGTAGGCTTGTGTCCTTGATTTCACTGGATCTAGCCTCTGTGTCTTTGCTTACCTGCAATGCTGTACCAGCTAAGACCAAAGATGTGTCTGGCAAACTGTCCCACCCCTGGAAGTGGGAAATAGCAGGTGCTTAGGAAAAAAAGTAAGGAAAGGAGCGGGCACTGAGGAAAGCAGCCCTTTTTGCACCGTCCGAACTTACTGCAGTCTGTGGTTTAGGGGCTTCCTGAGTCAGAGGGTCTACCCAATGTTATGTATGTACTAGCCCCTGACTGATTTTTTGCTTAAATACATCCGATCGCTTTTTGAACCTATGTGTAATTTTGGCCTCCTGTGGCAATATGAGACCCACAGCTCAATAATGGCTGTTCACCCAGAGTACTGCATCCAGGTGGATCCCACCTGGAGTACTGCGTCCAGCCCTTGAGTCCTCAGAGCATGAAAGACATAGACCTGTTGGAGTGGGTCCAGAGGAGGGCCACAAAAATAATCAGAGCTGGAACACCTCTCCTGTGAAGACAGGCTGAGATAGTTGAGGTTGTTCAGCCTGGAGAAGAGAAGGCTCTGGGGAGACCTTATAGTGGCCT
Organism: Himantopus leucocephalus; assembly: GCA_003993805.1. Classification (NCBI taxonomy): domain Eukaryota; kingdom Metazoa; phylum Chordata; class Aves; order Charadriiformes; family Recurvirostridae; genus Himantopus; species Himantopus leucocephalus. The sequence goes on along the minus strand of RSEF01000031.1, from coordinate 25,597,160 downwards.
TCCAGTACCTAAAAAGGGCTTATAAGAAATATGGGGACAGACTTTTTATCAGGGCCTGATGCCATATAACAAGAGGCAATGGTTTTAAACTAAAGTCGGGTAGATCCAGACTACATACAAGGAGGAAATATTTTACGATGAGGGTGGTCAGGCACTGGCACAGGTCGCCAAGAGAGGTGGTAGATGCCCCATCCCTGGAAACATTCAAGGTCAGGTTGGACAGGGCTCTGAGCAACCTGATCTAGTGGAAGATGTCCCTGTTCGTTGCAGGGAGGTTGGACTAGATGATCTTTAAAGGGCCCTTCCACCCGAACCATTCTATGGTTCTATGATTCAGCAAAGGTTCCCAAACCACTTGCATCTGGCTGTAGGCAAACAGAAGGAGTTTGGGTGGGCTGGCTTGCAAATTTGGAGTCATGCTGTATATACATCATTAACAGACTGACAGACTTCGGAATTACATCCATTCAGTTATTTATGTCAGTAATTGTGTGGGTACAAAAACCTGTCCAGACTGGCTGCTTGCGGGTGTGAGGTGAGTAGGGGAAGTTTCTGATGTCTGCAAAATGGGCCAGAGCCCCAACATAATATATCTCGGTGAGTCTGGGCCTGTGTTCATGAGTATTAGAGGAGGAAATCAAATTCCCTTTTTACTTCAAAGATGTAAGTTAAGATCACAGGGGAGTAAATATTTTGACAAATGTTGTTTGGAATGAGTTTTGTTTGTATAGATAAAGTGTAGTAATTTATAAACATATGATCAAATCAGTTCACTTTATTTTGTAATCCCTGTGACAATCTTTCCTCTCTTTTTGCTAATTCCCCTGGTAATACAACTTTGGTTTTCATTGCAAGACAGCTATTTGACCAACAATGGTAAGGTCGAGTATTGTTCAGGAAAAGGCTTCTGAGCTCATTTCCCTTCTGTTGTCTGTCAGTCATTGTAATTCTTTACTATGAATTAATGCCAAATAATCTCTTTAAATTTTATGAGCCTCTTCTTTAGGATGAACAGTGACTGAAGCTACTCCACACCCCTTACCCTCTGGGAAAAAGAGGGAGAGAAGGAGCACTTGCAGAGCAGATAATGGAGCTCTGTATATTGTAAAAAAGTTATTGCCCTTCTTTATTACCACAGCATTATCCAATTGAAGTACCCTTTGCAAAACAGTTTATTCAGCTGGGCTCATACAAAGTACTTGTTTAGCTAAAGTGTCATATCTTCTCTATTGCCACTTTTGTATTAATGCAATTGGAAGGCTCATCCAATGACCTTGAGACACTCTTTTCCTGTTTCCTCACATAAAATATTTATTCTCTATATAAATATAGTGCTTCTTAATTGACCTTTCAGCATATATTATTATAATATACTGTAACCAATAGCACTTATTCATTTATTGCAGCATGGATATATTTTTATCACTCATAATTCAATCATTGAAAAGTAAAGTACACTTAAAGTAGAGCTTTATTTTCATTTTGATTAATTTGATGCACTTAAAGTTTACACAAAAACCTATGATGAAGAATTCTTGTCTTTGAAATGAGAATAGTTGGTCACCTTGGGACTGAAAAGTGGACTAATTTTATAGAAACAGATAAGTGATTTCAGTATCCTCTCCAAAAAATGTTCCAAGATTTATCTAAGTTTATCCTATTGCATGTGCCAGTGCCTTGGTGTTAACTTAGCTCTTAGTGGAAGGAAAAGAAATGAATGGGAAGTTTCTGTCTAACAAGTTTTTCCCCCAAAAGAAATCACACCATATTAAACTTGGTATAAACTCCATCATGGTATGTTGTTCTCCTTACACCTATACACCATAGAGCTGATCCTGTTTCTGCTTCTCAGTGGTTCTAAATTTCACACTGTGTGGCTGTTCACATACTGCATTTTATTTAGTCAAAAGGTATATGCGAAATCTGAAGTCAGACCTGGTTCTGAATTTGAGAGAGCCCCTAAAAGAGAAACATTCCAGACAATTCAGATCTAGTGTTTTGTTTTAGATCTATCTTATACTTACAACCTGGGGACAGGTTGATTGGGATAGAACAAAGTTCTCTAACTACTATAACTAATGACATCTTTTTCTAAATTCAGATGTCTTATAATTCATTCCCCGTAGTCCTTTTTACTGTGTTTGTAGGAACAGTTTTATCTCTAGTAGATCATGTTTTTCCAGCTGCTCTGAGAAGCAATCTATAGAAAACAGTTATAAGTTTCAAATGATGGGATTTTTATCAGAGCATAATCTTTCTGCACAGGCCTTTGCATTTTAAAAACAAATCAATGACTATGATGTCAGCATGTTTATCATTTCAGCCCTGGGAACATTTTCTTGGCATCTGGGTTTGATCTTCTAGGTGTGTCTAATTCCTATAAAGCCACAGCTGTGTGAATTAGATTTCCTAGCAAAGTCTGCCGTATCTCAGGATTTCACTGGAATACAACTTCTGTCTCATTTCTCACCTTTGAATTGTTCTGCAGCCCAGAGCATTTTTATAATTGAATTATGGGTTTCACAGGAGAACGTAAAGCAACACTTCCTACAACCTCAAAGGCCAAATGTTTTCCCCTTCGGATTCCTACAGAAGAACAAAGACAGTTCAAAGTTTGCCTCATTATTTAAGCCCTGGAGCATGTTTATAGAGTACTTTTAAAAGAAAGGACTTCTTTTTCTGTTTTGCATATAAAGTGCTAGTCTTACCTTTAGGTACTTGCATATGGGTATTAAAGTGAAAGACAGCACTGCAAACTCAATGCTTTGTTGTCATTTGGGGTTTTATTTAGGTTTTATTTGGGGGTTGGGAAGGTGTCATACAGGAATCCACTTTTCTCAGAAACTGCCATTTCCAGCTTTATTTTTAATGACTTAAACTTTGATCCCATTTTGATAATAAGCTGTCATTTTTAGATTAGATCAATATGCATACGGCCACTCCTGGTTTGTATACAAGCACATGCCTGTCTGCAGTATGTGAGTATTGGTTATTTGATCCATTTTTATTTCAGTAAGGTTTCAGTGTGAAATATCCAATATTACTTTAATTTCCAGCACAAATGCCAGGTAGCTTCATTTAGATTGACAGGTCTTCCATGACTGGAAGCAGTATGAGGTCCCTTTGCTTAAATGATTCGAAGTCAGCCTTAGGGTTAACAGCCCCAAATACCACCATCAGAAAGGCAGAGCTTTTTTTTATCCATTCTCATGTTATAATGGTGACAGGGGAAGGCTGGCTGTTGACATTAATCCATGAAACATTTCAACTCAAATTAAAGCATACTGGGTTGGCATAAGATTGAGTGAGCGACAGAGGGTGTGTGGGTGGCTCTTTTTCTAGGATACTTTTCTGCCGAATTAGGTATGTTCCTCTCTCCTGTAACCAAATCTCCTCTTATGTTTTTGGCTCTTTCTCTTTGGAGATTCTCCCCACCAGTGTCAGAGGAGAGGTCTCACTGTGCTCCTGGATTTCTGCTGTTGTCTTAGTGTCCACCTCATCCAGAATCATCACCTAGTTGGGTAGTTCAACTCAGCTAAGTAACTTCTGCAAAGGAGGTATTTAGTCAGGGACAATTAGTGACATAGTGGAAGGTCCAGGACCTCAGTGCAAGGCCAGAAATCACTCATGCAGACATTGTCCCCTCCTCATGAGATCACTTTTCTCTCAGGCACCCACCCGTTTAAGCTTTCCTACCATCAAGGTGTGGCATTACTGTAGCTTGCGTCAAAGGGCAAGCCATCAGAATTTCATCTGCAGTTAATGAAACCACGTTTAATGTGGCAGAATTGATTAAACTAAGAAGCGTGAGAGTTGAGATCTCTGTAGGATGTGGAGCAAAATAGTCAGCTTCTGCTTTCTGATCCAAGGTCCACATCTATTTTAGATAGAGCCAGCTCAATGCCAAGCAAAATAATGCCAGCTTTGCTTATTTGATCTCTGAGGAGTTAAAGTTTCTCACTGCATCCCATAGTAGTATTTTCTAATTTCCTTTCAGTTGTGGTACTTCTGGATACATCCACCCATAAATGGTTCTGGGGAGTTTTTCAGCAGGTGCCTGTGTTTTATACAACAGCAGTGGGCCGTGTGAACCATCTCATGCAGCCAGGCACTTCATCAAATGGAGCAGCGCGTTAGCTGCTCAGGAGTTAGGTGGGTGAGGGAGTGGTGTTTAGGCTGGCAGAAGGAATGCTGTGCTGGGGTGGCCACGGGCTGCTTGCGAGCTGTTGTGGTGCCCTTCCTTTTGCTGGGCCAGAGCTGTGCTAGGATTGAGCCTAGAGGACTTGGGAAGGGAATCTCAGGTCTTAGCTGCTTATCCAGCCTAGCCCTGCGCTGCCTGTGAATCATCCCCAAAGAACCCCCACTCCCCTTCCAGCTCTCTAGATCAAATAGCATGTGCCTTGACCTTCTGGGCCATTTGAAGTTTTATGACATACAGACCACCCCTGGCTTAGCCTGTGAGATCATTAGTAGGCATGACACTCACACCAAAGCTGAGAAAAGCACTATTATAGACTGCTCTGAGCGTTCCCCAGCCAATAGCTCTCTCTGTACATACAGCTGATGCATCAGGCCATTGTAAGGAGCAGCTTGTACCTCCTTTGTGACTTTGTGTCAGGGCTCACAGTTATAAAGGCACCTGAATACAATGAGGCTTCTGTACAAGGCACGTTCTGGCTGGAGAAGGCGTTGCATTATCCTCCTGTTTCCGTTTGTCTTCGGATGGAAAGGGAGCCGTTCATCCAGCTGCACTGTGTTGTCATGCAAAGAGTTTTCCAAATGAAGTGCATTCAGAGTACATAACAGCATTTTAGTCTTCAAAGACTGTGCTTCATTCTTATTACAGGGACTGTAAGAACTATGAGAAATCAGCCAGTTGCATAGAGATGGAGCTCCAGGCACTCCAGTAAAAACGAATCAATTTGAGCTGAACTGTGAAGGTTTACATTGGGACAAAAGGTGAAAGATTACGTCAGCTGGGCTGCCATTGACATCCAACAGGATGCTGACCTCAGCTTTGTGCTTGTGCTGCTGCTGGCCCATATTATTCTCCAATTCACAGTTCCCAAGAAAAAAGCCCTGTGAGCATCAAACCAGCAGCATGGAAAACTCATGAGTTCTTCCAAAGTATACCAAAAAGATGAGGAAGACACCAGCCATGCCCATGATATAATCCACTGGCCACTTAAGATGGCTTGTGCTTGAATGCTAGCTGCACTGGTTCTACAGCTTCTCAAGTCAGTGGACTTGCAGCAGAGTTGAACTCACCTTGCCATTTGTTGTGCTGCTCTCCCCACTACCATTTGGTAGCTCCAGAAGAAAAACAAATGCAAGCTATAATTTATGTGCTGGCAACTCAATAGGAGACTAGCTGTTTCTTAGACTGTGAAAGAAAAACACCCAGTATAGAATTGTTCATAAGGTTGGATGGCGGAGAAAAGGGAACATAGAGATGCTAGCAATCTTTAATATACTTTGCAAGGTTTTTATCCTTGTTTCGTTTGACTGTAGCAGAACTCATGCAGCTAAATCCTTGCACCATGCTTTCTAAAGTTACCCTACTGGATTTAGACTTGGTCTTCAGTGGCCTTTCTGACATTTGTTGGCACTTGTCCTAAACTTTATTTCTACAGCAAGCTCACCTTCTTCCATGTGCTTCTTTTCTCAAAATGTGGGTATTTTTTCATGTTTGTGTTGATACTGTAGTGATTAATATCTGAGTAAAAGCCTTCTTTTACTGTTTTTTCTAATATTGTTGGCCCTTTAAGCTGTTCAGATCATGTCCTCCAAATCTAGGAGAGATTTCTGGCTTCTCTTTGTCTTATTACAGAAGGCAAATTAGTATCATGTAGAGCTGTTGATTGGGAATCACTACAAAAACTGAAGGAGTAAGAAAGGGAACGAGGCTGTGTTATTTGGACACTGAGAACTTAGAATACACTGGATGATGCTAGAAGCAGGAGAAAAGCAAGCTCTCATTTAATACGAAATAGATATTGTATTTATTTCAAGAGCAGAGGGATCCCATGGTTCCAGTCAGAGCCACGGGAAATTCTGCAATCTCTTTGACTATCGTACTGACAGGCTAAAAGATGGAGGGGAGGCAGAAAGGAGGGAAATTCTACGTAGGGCTTTTTTTTCTTCTCATTTTGCTAACTATTATACCAACTAACAGATGTAGTTACTGCTTAAATCTCATACTGATGTTAGTAATCTATATAAAAAGGAATAGCCTTCCGCCAATGCTCTCCAGCTACTTTGGCTTCTGTCGGAATGGTTACTGCATTTAAGTACCATGAGTTTTTCAAAGAAACTCCCCAGTATAACTCTTAGTTACCCAAATAGATAAAGCCATCCTTTATCTGGTAGGTCAGTGGTCACATGCCTGGATTAGCACTTGCTAGTGACATGGACACTACAGTAATCATCCTAGAAATATCTTGACAGCACTGGAGTAACTGTTACTGTCTTAGCTGTTTATATTTTGCTGCAACAAGTTGTGCTAATAAGCAAACCATATAAGAGGACATAGCTCATAGCAATCTGGTTTGGCAATGGATGCAGCCAGCTAATTAGAGAAACAAGTTAATGATGTTGTTTTTAGCAGGCTGGGGGAAGAGTGGAAAACGAATAGTGACACTTAAATTATTTTGATTTGTAGGCAACAGATTGGAGATGAAGTTGAAACCACATTGTTTAAAATTGCTTGATGGCAATCAGAGTCTCTTAATGTTCCTCTGAAGCAAAATAAATTTAAAAAATCAGGGTAAAGCAGACATACATTTCACTTCAGCTAAAGCAAGGTAAATGTTGCACTTGGAGCAACAAAAGACTTAGAGACGTTAGACTTCCAACACATGCAGTGTTAACAAGAGACTTTAAATAGTGGCATATCTACTGTCAGGTATCATGGAATAAAGATATATTCGGTACATCGCAACAAAGACAAATACTTCTGCATGTGAGTGGAGCATTTAAGTATCTAACTCCCTAGTGACTCTCAGTTTCGAGTCCTAAATGGGAGGTAGACGCCTGCCAGGTTTCAGATCTGGGTCCACTGTGATTTATCTGCACTCAATTCCAATATTTATTTCAAACAGAGAATGGATATAGAAAAGGGGAGGTACATATATTGTACATGTATACATATACATGTGTGCTCAGTCCACTTTACCTCAGGCCTTGGTTGAGGCAATTGTGTCTTTCTATCTCTTATGTTTCTGCACCTAAGCTTTTATTCATAGGCACGAATTTCTCAGCATCAGACAATAGTTTTAGTGAGGCAGGTAGAAAAGCGAGGGAGGACACAGGGAGCAGCCAAAGAAAGACATGAGAATCTGGCAGTTATTGTCATGGCGGTGGCAGGTGAACAGGAAGAAATGTCTACCCATGGAGCAAAGCTAAAACCTACCATCTTGCCCTTGACTGGCTGTTACAGTGAATGAAGATTCAGCAAAAAGTGGTGCCATCACCAATATTTTCTTCACTTCAGAGTAGTTTCAGGCAGATTCAGAGACAAATACTGACAATGAGAATGGCAGGTGCCTTTTGTGGAGGTAAACAAAATATTGTTATCATGATGTTCTTTTTTTGCTTTACAACAGTTCAATTTTCACTTGACACAAGACTGTAAATGTTGACATACTGGGCTTGAACAAAGGTCTGTCTTGTCCAGCATCCCATCACTGTTGACAGTGGTCAGTTACAGATGCTCGGTATAGGCAAAAGGCACATACAGGCTAAACCTTTCCCTGGCGCATTCTCCCAGCTTCCAGCAGCCAGTGGCTCAGAGACTTGGTCCACATTCTTGGCCTTCACAACCATTTGACTGGCTGTTTACACTGTTTTGGTCCAGAGTTTCCTTCCTCTGAGGGGAAATTTTGGCCCCCCCTTTGTCCCTGTGCGCATCTTCTTCTGTTTCAGAGTAAGAGAGGAAACAAGCTGGGGTCTCAGCCCCTGCCCAGGTGTCTTGCCAACTGGAACCTCTGTTCTCTTGTCATTTTCAGTTATGCAAATAATCTGTTGATGGATGATATGAGGAAGCTGAAGAGTGTTTTTTTGAGTGTGGTGAATAAAATGGAATATTTTCCATATGGAATATGTAATCATTATTTCTTATAACTATTGACAAATTGAAAAAAGAACTATTTAAAAGTTGCACTAATATCTGTTAAATCTTCTGATCAACTTCTGACAGTTTGTTTTTGTAACATTTTAAAACTGAATAACATGAGTGGACTATAAGGTAATGTACCTATTAAGGTAAATTATATACATATCTGAATATACGTGTATACGTACATACATACATACACACATGTGTGCTTACATATATAAAGACATAGAGAATGTACTCTTTTGGCTTGGAATTGTTAGTACTTTAATATTCAGGAGCAATGTAATAATAACCAAAACCTAGATTTGTTTTTGAGATTTTAACCTAATTGAAATACCACCCTTTTCTCTTTTAAGAAAAAAAAGAGACATGCAGTACGCTAGCAGCTAAGTTTGGATGGTTAGAAATGGCTAGCTATGTTACTTCTGTAATTGTTGACATGAAAAAATACAGTTTACCCTGCCAGTATCACCTTGGTTTCCTCAAGAAACGTACTTAAAATAAAATACCAGTCTTCCCTTTTGGTTTGTGATCACTCTATAACAGCCCCTATCAGTTTGAAACAAATGGGATGTCATCTGTACAAACTGGAACAGGAGTAATGAGATAATAGCCCATCCTTTACCATCACTTGTCTCCCTGAAATTGGCCTTCATTCAGAAGGCTCGGTGTTCTATGATTTAGTGTGAAAGCTGTACAAGCTGGCCAGATCCTGAAGCCCTCTTGGTTTCTCAGGCATTATTAATAGCTTGCTTTGTAGGTTCTTATTCACATGACTTGCTTTTAATGAACTTCAGATACCCATTCTGCTCATGTCAGTCTCCCTGGCAAACGAAATACTAGAGTTTCAACTACAGAGGGTCTAAAAACTTCCAGAAAAAGAGAATTAAACTGAAGGAGATTTTTTTTTTAAATGCTCTGAAGGAAGAGATTGATGAATTTGGCACTGGGGAACTAAAGCAGGACCTTGAAACACTGCTGTTAAACATTATCCCTAGAGCTATGTCCTAGGGTCTGCAATGCATAAAGCTGGAGACATTAATTTCAACACTCCTTACAGTGGTAAGAGTTCAGTAAATGGTCAAAAAGACTCAAAGTAAAGTTTGACCTTAAGAATAGATCTCTGTACACAGTTTCCATCAGGCAGAGGAGATGTCTTTCTAGACTTAGACACGTCTGTTATCTGATAGACTTACAGTTATGGCATTGACAATGCCTCTGTACTCACCATTCATATTCATGGTCATAGCTTTTCTTAACCAGAAATATTAATCTTCATATTCACATTCATATTCATGTGTAGATACAAGACTAAGCTTTAAATTATGTAAGTGCAACTGAATTCCAGATATTGAGTAATTTACCAAGAATGGCAGGTACATTTTAGGGTCCTATATGTGCAACTGGAATTCACAATGGTGAAGTTGACTTTAAAAATTATTTGAGTTGAGCCAAAAAAATTGTGCAACAATAAATAGTTTATCTGTTTGGGAGACAGTCACCATTGCAACTGGATAAATTTCATTCAGCCTGCTGCTCACAGATCATCTGTACGGTATCTTTTATTATTCAGGCAGTTTGTCATGGTCATCTTGGTAAAGAAAAGGCCTGTGAAAATACAGTCTCTATTTTTTTGTTCAGTAGTTTAAATAATAGCAATGTCGCTTGCAGTGATGTACATGTCTTGTTTTCCAGCATTGTCTAATTGGTTGCCTTATTATATGATTTTGAAGAATTCTTCTTGGAAAGCTGTAATGTCTCCATGCCATAGTTGAGGGATTTGAAGTTTAGGGGAGCATGGCATTTGGGCTAAGGAAGTCCCCAGATTCAGATTGGCAGAAGGCAGGAAGTATACTTGTGGGAATGGGAAGAGTCTCTGTGCCTTAGATCTCCCACATTTTCACAGTCTCAGTGTCGTCTCCTTCTCTCTTAACATCCAGCTCCTGACAGTTTTGTCCTGGGGCATATAAAGCTGCGAGCAGCCTTGCCTGGAGGAGCCACCACTGCCCGTGCTGCCATGTTGGGCCATGTGTGAGTACTGGGCTGGCGGACTCCAGCCTAGGCTGTTCTACACCAAAACTGAGCCTTTCTTCCAACGTCTGTATCTCTCCCTCCTGTCTCTCTGGTTACGTGTTTGCCCATAGTTTCTGCTGCTTCTCTCCTCTCATAACGCATTTTCCTCTTCTGCAGATGATCTCAGTCTTGTTCTCTTCTACTCCATTAAAAATACAATGGCTAAAATAATTTCCTTTGCTTTTTGACTTTTACTTAGTCATTTCTCTTTGAATGAGCATCCTCGGGATCAGATTTCAGGTTACACCTCCCACTTCCAAGATCTCTCCCCAGTCAGCTTCCGTTATCCATCTCTATTCTACTCCACTGTTCTGTTTCAGTCCATCTGTTGATCATGTCTTCCCCGCTAAAGCCCTATGCTATCAGTAATTAATGGCAATGAAGTCATCTTTTCTGTCCCACTCACCAAATCCCAAGACCCAGCATTTGATCTGACACTAGGGTCTCCAAGAATTTGGTATATTCTAGCCAGGTGAGAGAAAAAAATCTGCCTTTGCTGATCCCTGCAGACAACGGTAGAACTGACAATCCGTTATGCTCAACTCTTTTCAGGAGTTAACTTCTTTGATTTCTCCCTTGTGGCTGCCATCCAGCGTAGAACTGATAGAGTCTTTGAAAAACACAGAGCAGAAAGTCTGGCTACAGTGAGACCAATTTCACCCAAAGCACTGGGGCTGTGACGGGACTACAACTCTTCGGTACTAAAAAGAAAGGAAAATTACTGCAACATATGATAAGGTATTCAGAGTGGGAGAAAATGTAGGAGGAAGCGTGGAAATAGGCCAGTAATTTACACATCAGTATTTCCCATGAGAGAAGAGACGTAGAAAATTGTTTAAAATAATATGTAATGCTTTACTTCTCTGACTTCTTATGCACCTTTCTTGCTTCCATTTTCAATGGCTGGCTCCAGGGCATAATCTCTATTGGGGTGCAATCTGGGCTCTCTCAATTTAATGCACTTTTAATTCATGACCACCAGCAGTGAAGGAACACCTTAGTAAAGTCCATACCAAGTGGTAATGTTATTGTGCAATAAGTGGTAAATCATAGCTTTGCCCCCTTCAAAAAAAACACCTCTCCCATCAACATACACATAAAATTAGTGATTGCCTCTTCTTCCTACTTCTGTTTTCCTGCAGTTTTTCCTGCATAGATCAAACCAGTAGCATCATAAACAGCCTGCAAAAGAGGTATTTTTGCATGCATATGTGCGCATGTATGTGTTTTTGTGTGTGTCAGTATATTTTTTATCATTGAGCTGACCACTGTGTTCACCAGAAAAGTGTCTGAGCTCATTATTTAATTAAAATACCTTTTATTTCCATCAAACCCACATGGGTGTTATTTGCATGTGGCTTTATATCCCCTGCCCTAGATGTTTCTTTAATAGTAGCCGTGGAAAAGAATTTCTGTCATTTTGTATTGATGACTAAAGGGTTAGCAGCCATCTAGGGGGAGGGGGAGGGGGGAATTATCTGGGTAGGCTTACACTAGCCAGTTGACATAACAGCTACTTGGGTGGTATGAGGTTTCTGGGATGTATATGGCCGTTTAGTGCTTTCTCTTGCCAAAACATCTGGAATCCAAAATCCAGTTGTTAGACAGCCACACATGTTAACAAAACAACCGGACAGAGAAAGCAGGCTGAAGGAAAAAAAGAAACCATGATAAGGCATCATTGTTACCACTAGGAAATTAGACATTTAAGGTTGTACTTCAAAGCAAGTATTTTTATTATAGCATACTTGAACGGTTTGATTTATTGTGCAGCAGAGCAAGACTGTAGCAGATCCTCCCGCCTCACAGGGGAGAATACATTCATTGTCCAAGGAAGCTGCATGCTAAGTAGTTTTAAATGCAATGTGCAGATAAGAAAAGAACCTTGTTCCTCCCTGCAGCACCTCTGCTTACACACGCAAAGCACTGAGAGAGGCTGTTTTTAGGAGCACAAAGTACAATTTCTGCTTTCTGACACTAAACCATTTTGGACTTGAAAGCAAGTAAAAGATATCATGGTTTTCACTGCAGGGCTATAAAAATGAGAACAAAAGATAATGCCTCTGGTGTCTGCAGGGATGATTTTACCCACGGAGGTAAGTGGAAAAGGTGGCTTTCTCTACCATTAGTACTGACCCATATTGCACGTAGGTGGATAATTGTACAGCAAACCTTCACCACATCCTAGCAGGCTGGGCTTAGGATGACCCAGCCAGCAGTGACCTAGCAGACCCAGGGGCTGTGCTTCACACAGCTTTCACCTCCAAGCCTCTGCTGAAAAGAGGAGATGCAGAGAGCGGGCTATGAGGAGATGGAGCCATAGGATACTTTTGCCCCTGCTGCTTCCAAATTCTCATCACTCGGCAATTATTATGCTTTAACTGTAATCTTAAAAAATGTTTGGAAAATGTTCATAAACATGTTTCTGAATCGCTTTGTGTAGTTGAAACATTTTTATAAGATTAAAACTTGGGGAAAGCTGGCAGAAAGATTGTTTGAACAAGTGTGCTTGTGATTTCTTTTCCTAAGGTAAGTACGTGTAAGATTAGGAGATTTAACAACTGTGCTGGTGAGTTCTGAGTGTTGTTTGTTTGAGAACTTGAACATGGCACTTGCAAAGCCAGAACTTTGGAAGACTGAAAGATTGGGATCTGAGGCAAAATGAACTGAGAGGAATTGAAAAACATAGGTGGTGCCGTAGAGGAAACCTGAGGCAGAGCATGTTTTCTGAAGGCTACTACAGGAGACTTGGGATGGTCCGCTTCTTTTTCTCCTTCCGCTGCTGACACTCTCTGACCTTTGGATGAATCAATTAGCTTGTCTCTACTACACTTAACATTTTTTTAAAAGGTGACTTCCTGCTTCACAGCAGGGGAAGAAGAGAAAAGGAGGTGGGAAATAAGCTTTAATTATTTGGGAATGAAAAAAAAAAAGATTCTCAGAGAAAAGCGTCCTTGTTTTAAAAGTATTATTGTAATACCAGTGCAAATGAAAGATAGCTTAGAATATTAATTTTGATCCCAAATCAGAATACAGGAAAAAGCCCCTTGCTCCAAACCCTGCCCAGAGAGATGTTTGTCTGTGCACACTTCTACCCCTGCAGAGAGGGTGAGAGAGCAAACAGCATGTGAAAGTTTAGTCCAGATGGTGCTCGCACTGCTGGGGGAGGCTCGGAGACTACCCCAACAGTCCTGGTGTAAGACAGCCTGTCCAGGGAGAAAGACCAGAGTGCTCCACACTTCAAAATGCACAGAGCTGGCAGGACAAAGACAAGAGCCCTTTTTTTTGAAGGCTACAAAATTCTTCAACTCCACATTGTCAGAAGTATCAAAAGGTCACCGGCACGTCTCATGTTACTTTGGGGGGAGATGGGGACTGATCAGCTTTGGGGTGGTATGTTTATAGAATCTGACCCTCAGTTTCAAAAATCAAAGGCATTCCTCTTAGCCCATGCATCAGAGAGAGATTTCCTTGGAGTCAAAAGTTTCATCGTATGGCAAGAGGACCTGTGAGGGATTGTTTTATTACGGGAAGGACAGGGAGAAAAAGTAGGTGATTTATTTAAGTAGCAGGCAGGCAGTCTCCAAGAAGAGAGAGCCTATCTTACCCTCCACATTCTCAGCTAATGAATGAGCCTGGGAAATTGGAGCAAGATCAAAGTTGCTTTACGACAAAATTGCTGACATTCCTGAAATAACTGAGAGTTCCTCTATTCACACTAAGTATGAATCAAGTTCACTGACACACAAAGCGCTCACAATGGGACCCTCTGCTGCATTGTTACCTTGACTCTCAGCTTATTGCCCTGCCTGACCTCTGCCTAAAGCAGTTAAGAAATTACTGCTTCTTCACCCATTGTTCTGTTCCATATGAAGATGTCAAAGGTCAAGATGTGTATCCACAAAAAAGGGGAAACTTTCAAAATGCTAACTCAAGAATATGGGGTACAATGTTTAGGTTGCTGTAGCCTGACAGGGTAAATGATCTTAAAAGAAAAAAATAGCCCCAGAGGACTTCCAAATCTAATGTGTTCTACAACACAGACATGCCAGCAAGGTGAGATTAATTTCTGAAAGGGACTGCTGTTAATCTTAGGTGTGTTGATTTAATATAGGAAGCTGCAAGTTGATACATGACCCCCTTTGAAGGAAGACCCTGTCTTGGGGAGACCACTTGGGAGACCACTCCCAATCAGCGGTCCTACAGCCTGCCGTGTTAATGGGGTTCAACCCAGGATCTAGGTGAACGGGTCCAAGTGCAGACTAAGGCTTTAAAACGTGCCACTCAAGCACAGGGTAGCAGGAGACAGATATTGCCAACTATAGGACTTTTGCATAATGCCTTCTACTGCGTTTTAAAAAATAATTCTGAAAAGCATAACCTATTTTAAAATAATTACAGTGTAACATTGAGTGTTGATAATAAACATCTGAATTTCCTGAATTTTTAGGGATGTTCCAAGTTTTATAAAACAGAGAAAGAGAAAAAAATGCACCTAACTGAAGGGCCTGTAGTGGTGCTTTGCTGCATGGTTCTGAGCTAGTCTGCCCCAGGTCGGCAAGGCTTGATGGTTACCACACTTGATCAAGATTAGGACTTTTTCCAACAATAACGCATGCCTTAATGACTCATAAAAGTAGCAATTAATTTTAATGGGACTCTTGAGGCAGATGGCAGCAACACAACTGTCCCAGTTCTCCTCTGGATCACAGCATCAGTAGGTTGTGTGAGCAGGACCCACCTTTCCAGCTGCTGCAGAGCTTCTCCCTCTGCACACCTAATGCCTCCTTAGTAGTGGTAATAAAATTTTGCAAATTCACTCCGAGCTGATTTACCTTCAGCTCTTGGCTGACTGATTATCTCCAGGTAAAAAGGAGTATTTTAATGAAATAAACCATTATGTACTGAGTATTTTGAAATGATGCATTTTCACTAGCAAAAAATCTAAGCTGCAAAGCTGCTTCGGGAACACACTTGTGAATTTGGACTGCAGCAATTGTGATTAGTCTCACAAGTGGTCTGTCACTTACTCCTCCTCCTGTGTCCCTTTCTCTTTAAGCTTGTCACAGAAAGGAAGTTAAACTGCATGAAAAACACCTTGTAATATCAATTCATCAGCCCAAATCTGTCTGAATGAAGAGGTTTCTTTCATTTTACTCCCAGGCATTGCTCAAAGGCAATTCCCTCGAAGGACTTTGCTGAGCGTTGTGGACAGGATACCTTCCTTACACTCCTGCCATGCTCCA
Organism: Himantopus leucocephalus; assembly: GCA_003993805.1. Classification (NCBI taxonomy): domain Eukaryota; kingdom Metazoa; phylum Chordata; class Aves; order Charadriiformes; family Recurvirostridae; genus Himantopus; species Himantopus leucocephalus. The sequence continues at coordinate 25,581,725 of RSEF01000031.1, read as the reverse complement.
TGAGGTGTGTAACTATGTCAAAAGTTCTGTTGTTGGGTGCGTAAGTCATTAAACCTCCAGAGGTTAATGGTGGGTTTCAGTGTGTGGTGCTCTGCATTTGTATATGCGTAAATGACAGTCTTATCACTAACGCCTTGCACCTGGCTTCAGAGTTCAACGTTAGGAAGTATTACTTATCTGCTGTGCTCCAAGGTCTGGTAAATGTAATCCACATAGTTTGTCCCACATTGCGGTAGGTTTCTTAATGCTGAGGCAGAGTGTTGTGGAAAATCTGGTGTGTTACAATTTTCACTTGTGTTCCCATAACAGCTTTTTGTGGCACAGCTAATGCAGATAATGATGGTGTTAGCTTTCATCCTTTTATCATTATTCTATGATGACTTTACATATCTCCTATTGCCATGGGTAGTGAGGCATATCCCAGGATACTTGGAAAAATAGTCTAATTAGTGCCTTAAGTGACTCAAAGATGGCTGTGAGGTATACCTCTTTGAGATACTGAAAGGTCACGTAGCAAAAGGCCCATGAGAGGTGATCTGATCTTGCCTTGAAAGAAAATTATCTACTGTGTGCTGCACAGCATCTGCATGAACCATGGGGATGGTTCTGAGCACTGTCTAGCAGGGGTACAGATGCTGGTGGGGCAGACCACGGACTAGGTGAGGTGCTCACTTCTACACAGCATATTCATGAGCAACAGTGCAGAAGTACTGGCCTCCGTGTTGGCTGTGAAGCTGTGATATCAGCCTGCTGAGATGCATCTTTTTAAAAGGAATGCCTGAGTCTGGACACTGATGGGGATGGCTGCAAAGGGAGAGAAATAAGAGGCAGTTACTGTCACTGGTCTGTTTTCATAGCAGCAAAGCTAATATAATGCTATTTTTTTCTCTTCTCCTTGCAGTTTTGATCAGTAGCCTGTGCAGCCTGGGAGGCTTTGAGAGTGATAAATCTCTTCCACTTTCCTGCCATGTGCCTTGCCACACTGATGCGTGGAAACAGGGATGCCTCAGAGCTAGTAGTTAGTGGTATCAGCAGTTGCTATGCCACACTAAATTTCTCACTTTGGAAGAGTTTGGGTCCTGATCTGTATTTAACAGTTGGGATGATGAGGAAGCTGAGGGTCACTGATGGCAGGGTCCTATTGAAGGCACCAAAAAATATGTGCTATGAAAAGACAAGGGAACTTTTGAGTTATATCATGGGATTGTAGGTCTGGGTCTGCTGCTGACTTTATGCTTGACTTCCTACAAAACTGTTGGATTCCCTGTTTGCTATGTCTTTTCTGGAGGAAAAGGGTCCTCATGCGTTTGTCTGTACAGCAGCCAGCCCAAATGGGTCCTGATCGTACCTGAGCCCTCTGTGAGTCCCTGTCCTACAAACGCAGAAGCAAGAGCTTGGGAAGTATGAGGGAGGTGACATTTGTATAACATACATGCTGCCTTCTAGGTAGGCGCCAACATTTTTACATGTCCCGAGTGCTACAACAATGATTTCCCAAGTCATTATCTTGAAGCCCTGACATGTGAATAGTAAAAGGAAATGTGTTGTCAGAGCAGCAGGACTTTCAAAATCTTTGGTGCTAGAAAGAAATTCCCAGCCTGTGAAGTCTGAGTGGGATAGGCAGCAATTTTCATTTTAGAGTTGGATGACACTAATTGTTTCAGCAAAGAATAATTTTCTTTCTAACAATTGATAAAAGCTTGAAAGAGATCTTGTGTAGCAGCTGTGGTATGTTACTCCATTATTACAGGAATTTCCTACAGTGAAATATATAGTGGCAGGAAGCAGGCAGGTCTATTCGGGAATAGCCTCAATGAGGAGACTCACATTCAGATCCCAACCCAAACAGCCTCAAAGTCAGGGAGAGCCTCTCAGTGCACTCCTGAACGCCCCTCTGTGACGCACAGGATATAAGCAGACCAAAGGCCTTGCGTAATTCTTTCTTGGTGAAGAGTCATCTGTGATTCAAAAGAAGCAGTGTATGGAATGGCGTGTTGATCCTACACATAACAGCCTCCATGACTTTTGTGACAGACTCCTTACAAGCATCTTTTCTTATAATGGAAGCATATGCTTTTGAAATGACAGCTATTTCCATACAGCATCACTCTATTGTGTCCTTCCAAATACATCCCCAGCTGTGCAGTGCAACCGCTGGTGGCCTCTGATGCCCCACCAGCCCCCTGAGTGAAGCATACTGTGATCACTCTCCCATGGCAAAATGCCACATGGGACTTCAAGGGCTCCTCTACAGAAGAAAACATTTTTCAAGTGCTGAAAGATGCTTGGGAGGATCTGCAGAACAATCCTAGCACTGTCTTGAAATTCATATCCCACTGCATTGTGTCAGTCTTTCAAAGAATGGTATCACTTTTGCTTTTTCGGGTTGAAATAAATCAAAGGTGTAATTCAGGGTCCAGTCTGAATCTTACTGAGGTCAATGGAAAGACTCGGTGTTGCTTTTTTTTAAGCTCAGTAGGCTTTGCACTCCTGCCCAGATCGCATTTTCTCCTTGTAGTGGCTCTATATGTGTCTCAGTGGCAATTCCACTTTGCAGCCATTTGTCTCCCTGCGCCGGTCCATCTTCTGTCACAAACATGGCCCTGCACTGGAAAAGGAGGATTACCTCTCTTTATATTCTAAATTAGTTTGTTGACTTCTGTTTCAATCCCGTAATTGGCTTTACATAAGCAGACCGTTGGAACAACAATTCTACTGATAAAAAAAAGGGACTTGCATGCTAGAAAAAACATCAGAGCTTTTCCTGTACTTTTTCTATACTTGCCTAGGGTACGCACTGTGGACTTTGATACTGTAAACAATAATGCATGTGGATAATTCCACCTATGTCACAAGTCTAATTGATTTTAATGGTGCAACTACCAGGTAAAGCTGTTCTACAAATGCTCCTCATGGGCAGACCTCCGTGGGCCTTAACACATGCTAAGGAAAATGATGAGTCTTCCCGTAAGGAGAAGTATGCGGGACTGGGGCTTTTGTTTGCTCTTATGTTTGCAGAGATTAGGGTCTGAGCCTTTCTCCTTTAATATCAATTTTTTAAATAAGCCTTGTAATACTGGTGTGCAGACCAGAAATTTAGTAAATGTAAATTATATGTAAATTTACATGTGAACATCAGGGACAGACTACTGCTTGCTCAGTGCTATTGTTCATCCAGGAAAGCAAGGATATGGAGCAGCCAAGCCTGGAGCCCAGCTTGTTGGGCAGACAGCTGTGCTCCAGAAAACACCCACTTTCTACCTGGGCTTGTACTGGAACCAGCATCAGTTCCTCCCTGGTGCTTTGCTAGGAGAGCAGGGCACATCTAAGCATGGGAGTATGGAGCAGGACTGTGGAGATGATGTTACTTTTCTGAGGAATGGAAGGCTGTGTCCAATCTGATGGCTGCATTTCAGGACAGCATTGGAAATTTAGGAAGGGACAACAAAACACCAACAAGATGCCCTAAGGTCTGGCAAGCCTGCTTTATTGTGAAAAACATAGGTCTGCTTAGATTATCAACCGAAGGGAGAAGATTAAGACATGACTTACTGAAGTTGATATATACCTACATAGAAAAACAATTTTCTGATAGTAGAGAGAGAGGTCTTTAATCCAGTAGACAAAGACATAGCAATATTTGATGGCGGGTGGCTGCTGCTGGATAAATTTAGAAATACCCATGAGAGTGGTTGACTGCTGGTCCTGTTTATCTGGGTACATGAGGGATTCTCAACTACTTCAAAGCCATTACTTGAAGAATGTGCGGTATTGCACAAATATATGGTATTTGAGCCACAAGATACAGACTTGACAGAAGAATTACAAGTAAATATTCTCGGACTTTGTTGCACAAATCAACCAGGATAATCATAATGGGTTTTGCTGTCCTGAAATCCTCTAAATCTATGAAAATTGTTAAGGATTGTAATAAGGATATTTTTTTTTCTTTCGCCTTGACAGATCCACCTATGTGATAGAGAGGACCAGATTCCACTATGTTGGACGGCAAATATTTTCTATTCTACCAGCTTCAGTAAAGACCTAATGAAACAAAACGTAACCCCTTTACCACGAAAGCCGCTGACATTTTCTATTAACTCACCTAATGGAACTAGCAGGGCATTTTGCCTGCAGCTTTTTCCCACTTTGCCCAATTATTAGAAAGAGACACTGGCAGCTCTTATAGACTTTCTCACAATTATCTTTTTTGCTTGAGGCAAAAGCTTGTAGCCCTTGCTCTGTTCTCATGTGGGACAGCTGCAAAATTGAGTGCTATGGTGCAAGTTATTTTTAGATACTGCATAATATGTCTCACTGTAAACAGAGCAGGAAATCTGCAAATGAAAAATGCCTTTAGATTAGTTCTGAAGCAACTGATTGAGAGATGGTCTAAGAATTGAGGCAAGTTTCTTCTTATTAGTTAAATTCTGTTTCTTACTTCAGCATTGATCAGGTCTGAGTCTGCTGAAATGCTTCAAAGAGATATGTGCTGCTGCCTGTTATGTCTGCTTGGGTCATCTCTGTTACTAAACATCTCAGTTAACCCACTCCCCAGGTAAAGGAGGTACTTGTGATCTCCTATTTTATAGAAGTGTATGTATATATATTTTTTTCTATGCTGCTTTGTACAAGGTACAGATATAGGAAATCAGTTGTGAGGAAGGGACTGTGCCTGAGCACTGATCCATCTGCATTTCTGCCACTATGTACCAACGACAGGAAAATGTATGTTGCTAACAGGACACTGTCAGGGAAGGAGAAAGGGAAAGGAAATCTGTGCTGCTCTGTCCTGGCAGAGTGCAAGAGTGGTAGAGGAGAGTGAGGGTGAGCGGGGACTTAAAGCTCGTGTGTGAAATAGCATTTCACAGCATGTGTATTCAGCTGCGAGGCACCTGCCCCTGTAGGAATGTCTGTAGGATGTGGCATTTTTGTCTGGTTCAGTAAAAGGTAAGAGAATACATGCCTTAATTTGCAAGGAGGCAGTATTTTGTTCTCTTGTCATCTTTACTGTTTTTCTCCAAGAAGGGTTATTAAGTCTGTTATGACAGTGTTTTCATTAATGGAAAAAAGTAATGTTGAAACAAGGAGTAAGAATTTACAAATACATAGCAAGATTTGGCCACAAGTAGAGAAATATGCAATATATTGGGTGTGAGGTCACCATGTGCTAGTAGCATACAGATTTCTCACTAAACTACAGTGGAGGAAAAATATCATCCTCTACAACTATTTTTCCTCCTGATCTACCTCTAAATCAGGTTAGACATTCTCAGGTTGAGTGGCCATGGATTGTGATTGGAAGAGCTTCTCCAGAGTGCTGAGTATGTGCAACCTCTCTTACTGTGGAGTTCAAATAACTATTTTCAAAATGAGACCCTGGGGTAGGGAGGGGTAGAGGTGCCTCAGCAGAAGCCTCCACTGTCTGATCCCCGTTAAGAAGAACATGATTAAAGTGTGTGTAGAAGACCTGGGGCTCCTTGACTCTGAGGAAACAGTGAAGAAACCATGATGCCAGCAGTAAAATAAACGAAGGAAATCCCCTGAACAGAAAATGGACCTCTTAACAAATAGAGCAGGCTTCCAGGAAATTTGGAGGCAAGCTGGCTATCGGTGCTTCACTGTGTGTTTGTAAGCAAGACAATACAAAAAAGAATCTAATGGGGGATATGGAGGTATCAGGCCTTGGTGTCGTAAAGAAAATATACTTGCTGGATGGTAGGGATCAAAACACCAGAGGAAGAATGAGAGGATGCTTACAGAGAAATAGTCTATGATTAGTGCATTAACAGCTCTCATTCTCAAGCAAAGCTGGAAATTCTCATTATTCTTTTAAAATATATGTTATTTTCAGTATTTAATGCATAACTGGGGGTAGTTTTTTTTAAGAATGTTACACCTTTTTAGCAAGGGTTTGCCAAATGATGACAATCTCAGTAGATAGACAGAAAATAAATATTGGAAATTTTTATGCTAATTATTGCATTTTTTATAATCTCCCAAATATACCATCTTGCAAGAAATGTTAAGACAGAATCAATCTCCTCAGTATGTCCAAAGGGGCCTATTTATTTCAGAGTTTTTGCAAGCCTAGTTTCCCTTAATTTTCACTGCAACAATAATATGAAAACATGCTGTGAAGATTATTTGAGAGGAATTATTCACATTTTTTCAATTGTTCAAAATGGTTTTATATCTCTTTTGTTTCCATTTGCAGTGCCTCTTGTAGCCAATAAAAGTAGTTTCAAAACTATTTGCCAGAACATCAAAATTTAAGCAAGCATTGTAGACTTGGGGTACAAAGTAGAAATCCAATTCAGCATTATGAGTATCTGCAGAAGAAAGCTCACTGGAAAAGTTCTGTTTATCCAGTCAGAACACAGAAACAAACAATGTGGCTTAGGAAACTGAGTCCTGAATATATTCAATGTTCATATCTAATGGCTTGCTCACATCCTGCAGGATGAGATTTGCCTTACAGAATTGTTCTGACAGTATTTTCAAGCAGTGACGAAATTCTAGAAGACTGTGATTAAAAGAGACTTTTAAAATCACATTACTAGTTACTTGTCCAGCTCTGGAAATTGCAAGAAGTGGTAAAAAAAAGCTTCTGTAAGCTATTCAATAGCAAGGAAGAAACATCTGCAAATCCAGAGGAGGTAACTTTGTTACTGGCAGAGGCAGCATTAGGCATTGGCTAAGTATGCGGTCGCCTGGAATACCACAACTAAAGAAGTATATCAGTATTTGAGGAGATGTGATTACTCAGTAATGGCCCTGTTGAGTCACCATTCTTTGCTTTTAGATGTACTCTCTGTTATTTCACTATGCAATCAAACACGAATTGGAAAAATCTATCTAAAAGTGGAAATGCAATAGAGAGGGAACCAGGTAGATGTCTGAGCAAAGTCTGAGGCAAGGTATTACTAATTAGGATTATAATACACTCCGTAAACTCATTCCATACATGGATAACTTCAAAATCAACAGACTGAAGCCCTCATGGTTTGTGAATTTAAGTTCTCTGGGATATAGGTCTTTTTATGGGTCTTTTTAGGTCTTGCCCCCCCCAGCTGCCAGATTCTTTTCCCATGGGTTTCTCTGCTGAAACAAAGCCCCCACCACTGTAGAGTCCTGCTGCTCCCAGTGACTGCTTCTGCAAGCTGTGCACCCCTTAAGCACTTGCAGGTCTGGTCTCCCAGGACCAGTAATCCCAGTGCCCCAGCCACTGCTGGAAAACAGAGTATGATTTGCTCTGAACAAACTCTTTCAGGGCTGGATCAAAATAATAAAACACTTAAAATCAGAGCAAAGTTAGTTATGAGAGGTAGTGGGGTTTGGTCACAGAAAACAGACAAGCTTGGAGGCACATAAACCTTTCCGCATATTTGCTGCCTTCTGGCACCACCTATTTTCCATGCGGAGACCCAGGTAGGTGAGGGATACCCGAGGTCAGCCCACAAAGCCTATTTTGTTTCTCACAGTCTCATGCTTCCCAGCTCTTGACAGCCCTTCTTTCTTTCTCTTTCCATAAACACATGCACACAAGACCCATGTCTCATTAAACCTTTTGAACAAGGCGAAACCAGACTGTGTGAGCCTTGCCAGAGGGTGAAACTTTAAAAAGGTTGTTATTTGCCTTGTTTCATTATTAGGGATCTAAATTATGTACCCACCAGTGCCTTCAGTTCCTACAGGAAGCTTTATCTTGTGCATTTACCAGGAATAAAATCACCAACTTATGTGAATACATAGAACAAGGACATTACTGTTATCTTGGAATGATTATTTAGTGTGTCAGTGCAGTTTTATCAGCCAAACAGCTGAAAAGTGTGAATATCTTAAACAAAATCATGAGCACTTAGGAAGAGAATGTGAAATAAGGCAGGAATGACACAATCTGGTTTCAATAGGAGACAAAAGGTGGGGTCTAACTACAGAGTTGCAGACTTGGAGATGAAAGCCGGAGCTCTGAGATTCTGCATCAGCGCGGTCTCATTTGCCTCACACTTCTCTCAGCCTCTTCTAGAAACTGCAGTTCTGGCCTGTCAGGGGGTATCCAGAGCCAGCATCACATCTGCAGAAATCAGGGCGTCATCAGAAAGACATGAGAACCCTGCGTTTTGATAGTCCTAAGCATTTCCGATGAGTTTTCCCACTCTTCTTTTTTGTTCTAGTTGGTCACTACCAATGGGGCAGAGGCAGCAGCATTTTCATGGCACTTTACGTATGTACTTTATGCCAAGCTTAGAGAATGACGGGAGGGGCAGGCTACAGAAATGTGAACGGCTCTTGCTAACAGCAGCACCAGTAAAGGCCTCCATGCCCCAGATGTGCTACTGTTGGCTGTATCTATGCTTTGTTCCCTTGCATTTCCTGCATAAAATTTTGAGGTGTTTTAGTAGTTGCTGTAGCACGGTTACCACAGCACAGCAGACTCATGCTATAGCCATTACATGGCACAGCCCAAATGTCCCTCGCTGTGTCAGAAAGACATTAGAGGCAACTGGAGAAAAACAGAGTGTAGTTAATTAGAAAGTACTATGAAGCAAATCCAAAAATTATGGCATTGCACAGATTGATTAGCATTTCCAAACCAGACCTGGAGTCAGCCTGAAAACAGTATGTCTTGTTATTGTGCAGGTGTGTGCAGGTTCATGACCATAAGTTTTGCTACTGAAATGGGCCTTATTCTTCATCTAGACCATGATCCTGTAACTGAATATCTGTTAATAACTTTGAATAATAATTTCACTTGTATAAGCTTCTAGGTCAGAACAGCAGCCAAAGCACAAAGATCCTTCTTTGTCATACTTCAGCTGGTCCTCTAGGACACCTGCACAGAAAAGAGTCTCTGTAGCAAACCCCAAGATAATAACAACATCCTGGGCCCACTTATTAACATCTGCAAGTTCAGAAAGTGAAGTGTCTGGGATATGAACCCAATGTTTTTAGAAAAGACTGAGTAGTTTTAAAGATGAGCTAGCAAGGAGCTGAGAAGCCTTTCAGAAAGGTTTTTTTTTTTTTTAATTTTCCTGTGGGAACTAAGCTGGAATTTGAGAAATGAGGTCTGTGTGAGAAGAGGAGCACAACCAGTCACACTTAGCCTTCTTGCTGTATTGCCCTGCAGTGTAAATGGGAGAACATCTGGAGGCTTTAACAGGCACTGGGAGCCCAGCATTTGCATCTCTTCCTAGTAAATGAGAGATTGCATTTACGTTTGCAAGAGAACATGGAAAATTATTATGTGGGATGGGTGAAGAAAAAAAGATGTTGAGGTTGGGTGTACTCTAGGTTGACTGTGGGATGATTTAAAGAACATTCACACAAACCAATCCCCATGCCATAGAGCAGAACCTAAACGAGATGTTTTTTTGATGCTGTTTCCTACAGCATTCTCCTGGAGAAACTGACTGCTCGTGGCTTGGACAGGCGTAGCCTTTGCTGGGTAAAAAACTGGCTGGATGGCCAGGTCCAAAAAGTGGTGGTGAATGGAGTTAAATCCAGTTGGTGGCTGGTCACAAGTGGTGTTCCCCAGGGCTTGGTATAGGGGCCAGTTCTGTTTGATATCTTTATCAATGGTCTGGACGAGGGGATTGAGTGTACCCTCAGTAAGTTTGCAGATGACACCAAGTTGGGCGGGAGTGTTGATCTGCTTGAGGGTAGGAAGGCTCTACAGAGGGATCTGGATAGGCTGGATCGGTGGGACAAGGCCAATGGTATAAGGTTCAACAAGGCTGAGTGCTGGGTCCTGCACTTGGGTCACAAAAAGCCCATGCAACGCTACAGGCTTGGGGAAGAATATGAGCCAGCAGTGTACCCAGGTGGCCAGGAAGGTCACTGGCATCCTGGCTTGTGTCAAAAACAGTAGTGTGGCCAGCAGGACTAGGGAAGCGATTGTCCTCATGTACTCAGCACTGGTGAGGCTGCACCTCGAATACTGCGTTCAGTTTTGGGCTCCTCACTACAAGAAAGACATGGAGGTGTTGGAGGTTGTCCAAAGAAGAGCAATGAAGCTGGTCAAGGGTCTAGACCACAAGTCTTATGAGGAGTGTCTGAGGGAACTGGGGTCGTTTAGCCCGGAGAAAAGAAGGCTCTCTTTTTTGCTCTCTACAACTACCTGAAAGGAGGTTGTAGCGAGGTGGGTGTTGGTCTCTTCTCCCAAGTAACAAGTGATAGGACAAGAGGAAATGGCCTCAGGTGGCACCAGGGGAGGATTAGTTTGGGCATTAGAAAAAATTTATTCACTGAAGGGGTTATTAAGCATTGGAAGAGGCTGCCCAGGTAAGTGGTTGAGTCACCACCACTGAAGGTATTTAAAGGACATGTGGATGTGGTGCTTAGGGACATAGTTTAGTGGTGGACTTGGTAGTGTTAGGTTAATGGTTGGACTCAATGATCTTAAAAGTCTTTTCCAACCTAAATGACTCTATGATTCTACGCTTACTGGTAAACCTGCTGCCTTGTGAGAGGAAGGGCTAGAGCTAGATGCCTGTGCAACAGGCATCTTGTTAAGACCATTGATCACACCACCTCTCCATGCAATCCTCTGGGGACTGACTGCCCTTATTCCCCCAGGTGGCACTTGTCCCTGAGATCCATCAGTGATACGGACTGTAACCAGTCTTCTCCCTGACTGATCAGGATGATGAGGACATGCAATGCCCTGCACTCACCGTCTTGGGATTTGTCTCTACCAGCAGGGAGTCTTGTCAAAGATCGAAATATTTTTATTAATGTTTTTTCCACACCTAATCTGTTGGAATAAAAATGAGATTTTTTTTTTTAATGGTGACATATATGAGAAAATTACCAGCTAATGATACTTCAACTGAGATGTGAGAAGAGGAAAAAGCAATATGTATATTTACATAATAAACAGCTGATTGCATTCTGGAACCATCTGGTTATGCAGATGTTTGGTGTACCTGATCACATGCTTTTCTTTCTGTTATCCATATCCTCCAACCATTTACTTTTCCCTAAGATGATGTGGGGATTATTTCTTCATTTACACTCTTAAGGATTTTGGCACTTTAACTGAGGCTACTGTTCTGAGGTTCATGGCATTATCCCCAGTAACAGGGTTCCTACAGAGCATTCACTCATGCTCCAATGGTGTTGCAGACTTCCCGCAACTCTGGGCTCTTGATCTGGAGCACAGCTTCTATACATGCCTCCATTACATGAATAAATAACCTGAATTATAACAAATTGCAGCCTATGTGATTCCACTTCCTCCCACAAAGTCGCAATGATGTTCATTCTCAAGAATAAACATAATAATGATTAATGCTCTGCTTTTTTGCAAATACAGTCTTGAAGAGGTAACTTTATAATTGAAACAGTAACACTTTAAGACATTTCTGAGACTGACTATGTAGATGCTTAGGATCACTAGATCTTCTATATCAATGAGTAAATAAATGTCTTTTGCAATCTCCATTAATTTTGAGTATTCATATTGTTACAATGCATTATCTGTGTATGTTTTGTGCAAGAAATACTGGACTTGATGTTGTCCATAAAGCAGTGACACAAAGGGCTCCAGGGTCTGTGACTGGGACTCCTGTGAGCCTCTCCAAAGCAGTATCCACAGTACATCACAGGCTTCAGCCTAGATTCAGTGAAGGCTGAGCTGACGCTTCAAAATGGTTCATAAGAACAGAAGTGCGCATTAGTGTCTGGATATGCAGCAGAAAATAGCCGATGAATGAGCTTTCTCTAAGAATTTAGTCTGAGGAGTCTGTGAAAATGCCGGTTGGAACTTATGTGCTTGGTATTAAAATGCACTGAGAAGAAAGTTTTTTGTCAAGTAGGCAAGGTAAAGAGGGAATAGGTGGGCTGAATTAAATAAGAACGTGATGCTAAATAATGTTAAGATGGTGGTCTGTGTTAATAAAAAGCAGGTGGGAAGACTTCAGCTTGATATTCTAGTGTGAATTTATTTTCCTTCTCAGTTAGTGTCATTACCTCATGTTGTATTTATATAAAATAATTCATTATGATGGAAGGTGAGGACACGTAGAACAGAAAAAATAGCACATGGTAAGGGCTGTTTTCTCTGGAGGAGATATTTAAAGTCTTCCTTAGAGAGGTTACCAACTGTGAGCTCAGTTACGTGGGCATAAATCTTTAGTAACATTTCTGAAATCAATGTAATTATAATGGATTTATAGGGGTATAATCTGCCTTTTACAGATTATTTACCTGATAAATGCTAATGACTCCTCGGAGGTGAAAGTGGAGGGAATTTGGGATTATACCCAAGGAATACACAATGTTTCTCCAGTGTATAAATCTTCCTTAACTTTTGAATTGTTGCCAGCAGATAAATTCTTCCCAACGAAATACTAACGAAAATCTTTTCTGAATTGTATGTGTTAACAGTAACAATGAAGCAAAACTCCAGTGTTCTCAAGTTGCACCAGAGACAAATTTGGCCTACGGTAAATGCAAACAAAACTTGCATCTCCTTTTAATATTTTACCATTTCTTCATGGCAGTGATTTGGAGGATTCAAGGTGCAAGTGTGTACACACAATTTACTTACTGCTGTGCTGCAATGCAGCTTGGCATTCCTCTTACTCTGCCCAGGGCTGAAGCAGTCTCAAGCCTCCTGCTTATCTCTGATGTACAAGAGTTGTTAACTTTCATTTTATCACCATTTCCTGCGGATGGCCAGAAGTCCATTTTCCTCAACTATTAATAGGAGACCAGGGAGACTTGTAAGATTTCTACAAAGCCTGCTCCCTTTTGCAATTAGTTCTGTGTACTAGTCTCAGATATTCATGTGTTAATGAATGGCAGCAATGCCCAATCTTATTTTAGGTCAAAATCTATATCTACGAGTAAACTAAGTGTAGAAAAGCAGGAAGGTTAAAGGTAGTACATCCATTCACCACATTCCTTTCCAGAAGAAAATTCAGAAATTACTCTCTCCAGATGAGATAATAGAAAACACAGTTGCATGTTTATCAATTAGTGTGATGAACGCACATTGTGGATTTTTAATTGGTTACCTCTAAAAAGTACTTTAGCAAAAAAAAGGCATCTATATTAAAGAAGAGGAAGCCTGATAAATACTGAGGAAATAATAAAACTCCAGAGCAAGGAAGTGCAACAAATGGAATCTGTTTTATCTCCTGCAGGCTCAAATCATCAGGCCCTTCAAAAATAAAAAATCCTCTAAGCTTAACTTTCAGCATGAAATAAATCTTGCCTAAGCATTTTGCAGCTTCACGATAACAAAGAAAATAACTAACTTTGTATCTCAAACACTTCCTTTCCTTCACACTCACAAAAACAAAGCAAAGGAGGGAGAGAATCCAGCTCTCCCTGAAGACTTACTCACCCACGGTTGATTCGACAGGCAGCTTTTTTTCAAGAGCTCCCTCTGTGTATGATGGCATCCTTATCATGGATAATGACCTGCTGATAGCCTCTGGTACAGCCCCGGACACCCACTGAGTGGGAAAAGGGTGTGCTCAACCACCGGCCCTAAGCCTGCACCGAAGTCTCCCTGTGCAGCCACTGAAGTTGCTCTGAGCTGCCCCTTCCCCAACAGGGTGCCTGGGATCAGACTTTAAGTGAACCCTGCGATGTTCCCGCTGATGCTTAGAGGGAATTTGCTCCTGAGTTCCATTAATTTAGAAGCCTGAAATGCCAGCTCTG